>CM055270.1:12086511-12338547 GCA_029237695.1 Conchocele bisecta | reverse complement strand
GTCTCAAAACATTCCAAATCATGTATTTGTTTTGTAAATGACTAGGAAACATGCTTACATGCATATGTATCACATTAACACTGATTAAATATGTTTCATCATGTAATGTGTACATGTGTAACTGAAAAATAAAAAAAATATTTACACTGCTTAAACTTTTTTTTCATCCCAATATTTTCTTGAAGCAATGTGATGGGTGGTGCCATAATTATTTGGCATAAAAACAAATAAATGTCGTTATGAGACTGAATTAAAATATAGGGTGATGCGGGTGCGGGTGGGGGGGGGGGGGGTGGGGGGTGGCAGTGGTGCGCCGATTCCCAGCGACACATACTGAATACATACATGGTGGTAAACCGTGTATTTAACTGTAATTATTAATTAATAAATCATAGAGAATAACTTCACAAAATGTACATGTAACATTACCCTCTTAACCTCATGCAGTCATGTATAGTGGTAGTGGCAAACAGTGTACATGCAGATGAGGCGGCTCTTAATGATCAAAACGTCCTCATCAGGAATCTGCACTGTGTGCCACACATTTTTCTACGAGTCCCGGCAATGATTCGAATCCTGTGAAGGGTTGGGCCGAGGTGGTGGCCGTAAACAGTGTATTAACTGTGATTGGTGATGGTGTCCATTGATGGACCCGCCCGTCGGACCCACGCAAAATGATGGAATGAACCAATCAGATTGGCTCATTCCGTCAATCCGCGAGGCACCGACGGGCTGGTCCATCAATATACACCATCACCCTGTAATTAGTAATTAATAAATCATAGACTATAATATCACAAATGTACATGTAATGTAAACCCTTTTAACCTTACAGGCCTATATAGTAGTGTTGGCAAACAGTGTACACATGTTTTATATTTGAATCTCGACAATGATTCAAGTCCTATGAAGGGTTGGGCTGAGGTAGTGGTAAACCGTATATTAACTGTAATTGGTGATGGTGTCTATTGATGGACCCGCCCGTCGGAGCCCCGCAAAACCGCGAGGCACCGACGGGCTGGTCTATCAATATACACCATCACCCTGTAATTAGTAATTAATAAATCAGACTATAACTTCACGAATGTACATGTAATATTAACCCTTTAAACCTCGCATGCATGTATAGTGGTATTGACAAACAGTGTACATCCAGATGAGCCGGCTCGTAACGAGCTGGCTCATCAGGATCTGCACTGTTTGCCACATATTTTTTGTTTAGCGCCAAAATCTGATAAGAAAACTGATCATGAACATGAACCACCGGATACGGCATTAAATATAATGCCCTGAAATCGCATATTTTTTCCAGCAACATTGGCGTAGTGAAAATAAAACAAAGTCAACACCCCAGAAAAACATTGGCGACGGGAGGTGGGCACACATGTGCTTTTGTTATTTTTCCAGCAGCATTGGCGTAGTGAAAAAAACCACTAAGTCAACACCCCAGAAAACAAATTGGCGAAGGGAGGTGGGAACACCTGTGATTTTGTTATTTTTTCCAGCAACATTCGGGCTGGAAGAGAAATAAAAACAAAGTCAACACCCCAGAAAACAATTGGCGAGAGGAGGTGGGCACACATGAGCTTTTGTTATTTTTTCCAGCAACATTGGGGTTGGAAGTAAACAAAACAAGAAACGAGGCAAAGCCACGAAGGCCAGGTTTTTTCCAAGCATGGACACTTGGATAACGTAATTATACCCACTTTTTGTAGACTAGATGGCCGTGGCCTGCATGTCGCGCCTTGGGGCGAGGCATGGACACTAAAAAAATAGATATAGTAGATGGAAAAACTTTAACGAAAAAACTTTAACCGGACACTCGGACACTCGGACGTACGGACTGACGGACGGACGGACGGACATATGCCAAAATGCCGACGATATCGCGCTTTCCGCAAGCGGGTGCGACAATGATGATAAACACCCATGTGAAGTATCAAGGTAATGGGTAAAGCAGTTGCAGAGATATAGTACACGAAAAAACTTTAACAAATAAATTCAAAGTAATTCGACCTTGACAGTGATCACAGGGGCCGCACGGTTGGGGGTTTAGAATGAAAATATGGACGATGATAAACACCAATGTGAAGTTTCAAGGTAATGGGGCGAAGCAGTTGCAGAGATGTATAACGAAAAAATTTTAACCAAAAAATTTAACCAGACGTACGTTAAATTTTTTTCAAGAATTTATGCTATTTTTAGACGGCGGCCATCTTGGATTAGCGATGACCTCCATTTTAACAAATCTGAAAAAACTTTAACAAAAAAATTCAAAGTAATTTGACCTTGACATTGGGCACAGGGGCCGCACGGTTGGGGGTTAGAATGAAAATATGGATGATGATAAACACCCATGTGAAGTTTCAAGGTAATGGGCGAAGCAGTTGCAGAGATATAGTACAACAAAAAAGTTTTAACCAAAAAACTTTAACCAGACGTACGTTAAAAAGTTAACGTTGAAAATGGGTAAGTCAATTACGTAGAAATAATAGGTGAAGGTAAAAAAATGGTCACATGTTAGATAGTTGTATGTGGTAGGCACCCCTTGGTTATGAAGCTGTGAAAGTTTGGTGGTCCTAGGTGGTACAGTACCAAAGAAATGGACATTAAACACGAAAACTTAACATTGTAAACGCGAAAACTTAACATTGAAAATGGCTAAGTCGACTGCGCGGAAAAAATGGGTGAAATTAAAAAAAAAAGTAACATGTTGGATAGTGATATGTGGTGGGCACCCTTGATTATGAAGCTGTCAAAGTTTGGTGGTCCTAGGTGGTACAGTACCAAAGAAATGGACTTAAACACGAAAACTTAACATTGTAAACGCAAAACGTAACATTGAAAATGGCTAAGTCGACTGCGCGGAAAAAATGGGTGAAGTTAAAAAAAAAGTAACATGTTGGATAGTGATATGTGGTGGGCACCCCTTGATTATGAAGCTGTGAAAGTTTGGTGGTCCTAGGTGGTACAGTACCAAAGAAATGGACTTAAACACGAAAACTTAACATTGTAAACGCGAAGACTTAACATTGAAAATGGCTAAGTTGACTACGCGGAAAAAATGGGTCAAGTTAAAAACAAGAAACGAGGCAAAGCCACGAAGGCCAGGTTTTTTCCAAGCATGGACACTTGGATAACGTAATTATACCCACTTTTTGTAGACTAGATGGCCGTGGCCTGCATGTCGCGCCTTGGGGCGAGGCATGGACACTAAAAAAATAGATATAGTAGATGGAAAAACTTTAACGAAAAAACTTTAACCGGACACTCGGACGTACGGACGGTACGGTAAGGACGGACGGATGGACGGACGTTATGCCAAATGCCGACGATATCGCGCTTTCCGCAAGCGGGGGGTTGTGCGACAATGATGATAAACACCCATGTGAAGTATCAAGGTAATGGGTAAAGTAGTTGCAGAGATATAGTACACGAAAAAACTTTAACAAATAAATTCAAAGTAATTCGACCTTGACAGTGATCACAGGGGCCGCACGGTTGGGGGTTAGAATGAAAATATGGACGATGATAAACACCAATGTGAAGTTTCAAGGTAATGGGCGAAGCAGTTGCAGAGATGTATAACGAAAAAATTTTAACCAAACAATTTAACCAGACGTACGTTAAATTTTTTTTAAGAATTTATGCTATTTTTAGACGGCGGCCATCTTGGATTAGCGATGACCTCCATTTTAACAAATCTGAAAAAACTTTAACAAAAAAATTCAAAGTAATTTGACCTTGACATTGGGCACAGGGGCCGCACGGTTGGGGGTTAGAATGAAAATATGGATGATGATAAACACCCATGTGATGTTTCAAGGTAATGGGCGAAGCAGTTGCAGAGATATAGTACAACAAAAAAGTTTTAACCAAAAAACTTTAACCAGACTACTTTAACTAAGTCGACTACGCGGAAAAAATGGGTCAAGTTAAAAAAAAAGTAAAATGTTGGATAGTAATATGTGGTGGGCACCCTTTGATTATGAAGCTGTGAAAGTTTGGTGGTCCTAGGTGGTACAGTAACAAAGAAATGGACTCAAACACGAAAACTTAACATTGAAAATGGCTAAGTCGACTACGCGGAAAAAATGGGTCAAGTTAAAAAAAAAGTAACATGTTGGATAGTGATATGTGGTGGGCACCCTTTGATTATGAAGTTGTGAAAGTTTGGTGGTCCTAGGTGGTACAGTAACAAAGAAATGGACTCAAACACGAAAACTTAACATTGATTGTGGACGCCGCCCGTCGCCCGCCCGCCCGCCGCCCGCGCCCCCCGCCCCGCGCCGGCTTTCGCCAATCCAATAGCCTGGATTTTTTTTCAAAAAACCTGGCTAAAAAATAACATGTTGGATAGTGATATGTGGTGGGCACCCTTTGATTATGAAGCTGTGAAAGTTTGGTGGTCCTAGGTGGTAAAGTAACAAAGAAATGGACTCAAACACGAAAACTTAACCACCTAGGACGAACGGACGGACGTATGCCAAAATGCTGACGATATCGCGCTTTCCGCAAGCAGGTGTGACAATGATGATAAACACCCATGTGAAGTATCAAGGTATTGGGTGAAGCAGTTGCAGAGATATAGTACACGAAAAAACTTTAACAAAAAAATTCAAAGTAATTTGAACTTGACATAGGGCACAGGATCGCGCTTTCCGCAAGCAGGTGCGACAATGATGATAAACACCCATGTGAAGTATCAAGGTATTGGGTGAAGCAGTTGCAGAGATATAGTACACGGAAAAACTTTAACAAAAAAATTCAAAGTAATTTGACCTTGACATTGGGCACAGGATCGCGCTTTCCGCAAGCAGGTGCAACAATGATGATAAACACCCATGTGAAGTATCAAGGTATTGGGTGAAGCAGTTGCAGAGATATAGTACACGAAAAAACTTTAACAAAAAAATTCAAAAAATTCAAAGTAATTTGAACTTGACATAGGGCACAGGATCGCGCTTTCCGCAAGCAGGTGCGACAATGATGATAAACACCCATGTGAAGTATCAAGGTATTGGGTGAAGCAGTTGCAGAGATATAGTACACGGAAAAACTTTAACAAAAAAATTCAAAGTAATTTGACCTTGACATTGGGCACAGGATCGCGCTGTCCGCAAGCAGGTGCAACAATGATGATAAACACCCATGTGAAGTATCAAGGTATTGGGTGAAGCAGTTGCAGAGATATAGTACACGAAAAAACTTTAACAAAAAAATTCAAAGTAATTTGAACTTGACATAGGGCACAGGATCGCGCTTTCCGCAAGCAGGTGCGACAATGATGATAAACACCCATGTGAAGTATCAAGGTATTGGGTGAAGCAGTTGCAGAGATATAGTACACGGAAAAACTTTAACAAAAAAATTCAAAGTAATTTGACCTTGACATTGGGCACAGGATCGCGCTTTCCGCAAGCAGGTGCAACAATGATGATAAACACCCATGTGAAGTATCAAGGTATTGGGTGAAGCAGTTGCAGAGATATAGTACACGAAAAAACTTTAACAAAAAAATTCAAAGTAATTTGACCTTGACATTGGGCACAGGATCGCGCTTTCCGCAAGCAGGTGCGACAATGATGATAAACACCCATGTGAAGTATCAAGGTATTGGGTGAAGCAGTTGCAGAGATATAGTACACGAAAAAACTTTAACAACAAAAAAATTCAAAGTAATTTGACCTTGACATTGGGCACAGGATCGCGCTTTCCGCAAGCAGGTGCGACAATGATGATAAGCGCCCATGTGAAGTATCAAGGTATTGGGTGAAGCAGTTGCAGAGATATAGTACACGAAAAAATTTATTTAACAAAAAAAATTCAAAGTAATTTGACCTTGACATTGGGCACAGGATCGCGCTTTCCGCAAGCAGGTGCGACAATGATGATAAACACCCATGTGAAGTATCAAGGTATTGGGTGAAGCAGTTGCAGAGATATAGTACACGAAAAAATTTAACTTTAACAAAAAAATTCAAAGTAATTTGACCTTGACATTGGGCACAGGATCGCGCTTTCCGCAAGCAGGTGCGACAATGATGTATAACACCCATAGTGAGTATCAAGTATTTGTTGAAGCAGGATTGCAGAGACATATGATAAACACGAAAAAACTTTAACAGTTCAGATATTTGACCGATAACATTCAGATTTCCGGGCGGATCGCGCTTTCCGCAAGCAGGTGCAACAATGATGATAAACACCCATGTGAAGTATCAAGGTATTGGGTGAAGCAGTTGCAGAGATATAGTACACGAAAAAACCTTAACAAAAAAATTCAAAGTAATTTGACCTTGACATTGGGCACAGGATCGCGCTTTCCGCAAGCAGGTGCGACAATGATGATAAACACCCATGTGAAGTATCAAGGTATTGGATGAAGCAGTTGCAGAGATATAGTACACGAAAAAACTTTAACAAAAAAATTCAAAGTAATTTGACCTTGACATTGGGCACAGGGGCCGCACGGTTGGGGGTTAGAATTGAAAATATGGATGATGATAAACACCCATGTGAAGTTTCAAGGTAATAAGGGCGAAGCAGTTGCAGAGATATAGTATAACGAAAAAGTTTTAACCAAAAAACTCTAACCAGACGTACGTTAAAAAGTTAACGTTGAAAATGGCTAAGTCAATTACGTAGAAATAATAGGTGAAGGTAAAAAAATGGTCACATGTTGGATAGTTGTATGTGGTAGGCACCCTTGGTTATGAAGCTGTCAAAGTTTGGTGGTCCTAGGTGGTACAGTACCAAAGAAATGGACTTAAACACGAAAACTTAACATTGTAAACGCGAAAACTTAACATTGAAAATGGCTAAGTCGACTGCGCGGAAAAAATGGGTGAAGTTAAAAAAAAAAGTAACATGTTGGATAGTGATATGTGGTGGGTACCCCTTGATTATGAAGCTGTGAAAGTTTGGTGGTCCTAGGTGGTACAGTACGAAAGAAATGGACTTAAACACGAAAACTTAACATTGTAAACGCGAAAAACTTAACATTGAAAATGGCTAAGTCGACTACGCGGAAAAAATGGGTCAAGTTAAAAAAAAAGTAACATGTTGGATAGTAATATGTGGTGGGCGCCCCTTGATTATGAAGCTGTGAAAGTTTGGTGGTCCTAGGTGGTACAGTAACAAAGAAATGGACTCAAACACGAAAACTTAACATTGATTGTGGACGCCGCCCGCCGCGCCGCCCGCCCGCCCGCCCGGCTTTCGCCAATCCAATAGCCTGGATTTTTTTTCAAAAAACCTGGCTAAAAAAGTAACATGTTGGATAGTGATATGTGGTGGGCACCCTTTGATTATGAAGTTGTGAAAGTTTGGTGGTCCTAGGTGGTACAGTAACAAAGTAAATGGACTCAAAACACGGTAAAACTTAAACATTGATTGTGGACGCCGCCCGCCGCCGCCCGCCACGCCGCCGCCGCCCGGCTTTCGCCAATCCAATTACCTGGAATTTTTTTCCATTTTTTTTTTCCAAAAAACATGGGCTAAAAACAAAGTCACCCCAGAAAAAAAATGTCGAGGGGAGGTGGGCACACATGTGCTATTGTTATTTTTTCCAGCAACAATGTATATTGGCGTCGAGTGAAAAAAAAACCACTAAGTCAACAACCCAGCATGCGCCGACAGTTCGCCTCAACTTTTTACAGAAATTCAAACATACCGCAAAACGATCGAGTGTAAAAATCATAAAAAGTAGTATATAGCCTCTAATACACAAAATCTGAGACAAGGCGGCTGCCTCGTCTGCCTCATCCTGGCTACGGCCCTGACCAGTATTATTTTTATTTAGAAAATTAATGCCTTTAAAATAAATATTCACAAATTTTAAAATTGTAGTTGTCAATGTCAATTAGAATTTTCAATCCCTGTGGTGTTGATCTCTCTACAATGAAACACCCCCTCTTTCATGAAGATAGAATGAAGCTACATACATGTATAATAATAAAAGCAACGTATGTATAGATGCTATGGCCAGTTTGAAAAACTGTTACGACCTGGTTAACCAAAACGTGTGACGGACTGACTGACATACGGACGGAAAGACGGACGAACGGATCGACGGACGGTCCGAACACTGTGTGCCACCCGTCTCCGGTAGCATAACAAAAACATTTGATATAGCGTTCGCAGGTCATATTGATTTTGAGACGATCCCCGCAAATCTGCTTTGTACGCAAATTAGGATGATCCGTTACTGCCGGAAGCACGTGCGTTATTATTGACGTCTGTGTTCAGTGACATGGTGTGATTTATGAACCAAGCTTCTTTCCAGTTATAGAGGACATGATTATACATCATATTATTCAGAGTTTGTTTCTTCAAAACTAACTGTTTATACATTTTCAGTGAAATTACTCTGGAGCAACTTACTTTCGCTTTACCTGGTGTAAACTTCCGGTTACGTCATTGTGTTTCTTGAAGCTTTACGCACGGCAAGGAAACTGCTATATCAAAGTAAACATGTCATTGTGTGGGGGATGGATCACTGTTCCTAACGGTAATATTTTATTTATTTTAAATGTACAATATAAAAAAATATTGTGTTAAAAAGTATATAGCTACCTATCCGCTATACCCTAAAATCCGCTATACCCTAAAGAACTGTATCATCATAGAAAATGTTTTCTGGATTTGGATAGGCGAGTCTGTAAACTTACACTATCACTGTCAGTTTCTCTAGTTCGATAGTTTTCGAAATAGGAAATATTGGAAGATTCAGGACGAGTTCACCTGTGGGCGGAACAAATTATGAACGACTTGACTAGGGGACGAATTTGACAAGTCCAGCTCAGGCTTAGCCGACAGCTACTTTCGTAAACACACGCGTTATAGATAAACGATTGCATAAACAGATACACCTCTGCATTTATTGAAAGTGCAAAGAAAATACGGCAAAAACAGTGTCAAACGAAGATACGAGCAGTACCTTTAACTCGATAATATTCTTACCGTAAATAACAAAAGGTGGGGCTGGCAGATCGATGTTTGTGTCTTTTCCTCGGTTCTTTTCCTTTCGGGTGGTAAAATATATTTTGTATTGGTTCCTTGTTCCATGGACGATTACGGAAGCTGGGAAACAGCCCTACCCGCTTCATGGATATGTTTCTGTCTTTGAAACAAGAAATTTCAGCAACCTGCAGTTGTGCGGGGAAAGTGGTTCGGAGTGCATGAATTATGCACTGAAACTAAAATTAAATTGTGGATGTTACTGGAGAAATGGGGCTTATACAGGCCCGCTTTAGGCTAGGGGGGGGGGGGGGGGGGGGGGGGGGGTCGGAGCGGTCGGACGAACCCGCCCAGCCTCGAGGTCCACTTTTTTACCCTCGAGGTCACTTTTTTAGACCCCCTAGATACCTCAGGCCCCTTGGGCCTTCGAGACGACCCCCCCCCCCCCTTCAAACAGGTCTGGCTACGGGCCTGTATAATTATGTTTTTCAACCAGTGTAGATCAAGATCAGCATGTACATCCACACAGTCTGATTAGGATCTGCACTGTTCGCCATTCCACTAATGAAGCACCCATGGCATCATGAGACCTGATGCTAACAAACAATATCGATATAGATCATAATTATAAAGCTACAGGAGTGTGTTATTTAATTAGGAGCTATAGTCTGTAGTATATTTCACCAACATTACAAAGTATACTTTTCTAGCAATTTATACTTTGAGGGAGAAATTTTCAATCTATAAGGATAAATTTATTATTTGTTATTATACTGAATTTATTACATTCTCACATCCAAAATGGATATAATGTATTAAATTAAATTAAATTCAGTATACTATAATTATACATACTTTTAATCATCAATATTTCACCAACATTGCACCTATTTCACCAACATTGCAAAGTATACTTTGAGGGAGTAAACATCTATTTTTCCCGAAATGCATTATTTCATATAGAACTATATATATATATATATATATATATATATATATATATATAACGAGTTATTTTTAGTTACGGCGCGTGTTAATTGGTGTTAAATCGCATTTTATATGCCGAGCCCAGAAAGGGTATTTTCCGACCTCGTGCTATTTTTACCAATACGCGTCACGTGACACGGTCAATCATATCACATCTTTGATATGCGCAGTGAAGTATCGGAAGCTTAGAAGAAAAATCTCTGTTCGAGTCCAAATCTAAATCTCCACGTAACTCTTTCCATTTGGTGATCTGGTCGCCAATATTAACCACTCTCTCTCTGTACTGCCTGTCCCTCAGACATTTCGCCTTTTGTTTGGCCGACGCCGTTTCGTACAATTGCCGTCCTGGACGTTTCGACATATTGATATTTGTGTTTACATATTGGGAAGCCTACTGGCGCGCGTAGTATACTGCGCATGCGCACCGCAAGCCGTGATGTGAAAGTCGTCGTCCCCGCACATTATCAAAATAGACTGTTACCGCCGCGCGTGGCTAACAGTAAATTGATAATTAATACATGATTATATTTGTATAGCGGGTACTCGTAATTTTTAGAACTGGTGGAATAGTGACATAATTATACACTTATTTAATTCCTATAAAGAATATGTTGTGACTACTGCGTGGGCATGTACCTTTAATACACTGTGAAAGCCTACTGTAGTTGTAATACTGTACGAAATACACGTACTAGGCTAGGTCACGAAGTAACGGACCAAGGTTCATAAATACATTAACTATACATAGAAGCATCAATAAGTGGAAACAAAATAAGCTAAACAAATTGTCGTACTCCCTCTTATAACACATTACCAAGGTCGCTATGTTTTTAATGTGCCGTACTCGAGACAACGCACTCTCACGAAACAGCCAAATTAACCGGTTTATAGCATTATCGCCTATTGCAATAGTTAGGCAAATGTTAGCCTTCCGCAATGAAATGGATTATTTTGTTCAACAAAATTCTGCATTTTCGTCTAGTCGTAAGACTTCGGTAACAGTTTTGGGACCAATACTACTATATGACAGCGCAAACACCGGCTTCAAACTACACTTTTACGTCGTCCTGGCACGTAAAGAAGCTTTTTTCCATCGAAAAAAAAACAAGATTGTTCCAATCAAACATTTGATCAAACCTACATTTATACCAGTCCAATGTGTCACGACGGACAATTGAATCGCATCGCGATTTCTATCATTTCTAGGGAAGCCATGTTGTCTAATCTTGATCGGTTTTCCCGATGACGTTATCGCTAAGCGTATGATTGGCTGATATGTGTGGAGTGTCACGCGTAAGCGTCATGTTACATCGACTGGTTACCAGCCGGACATGTGCTTACCTTGTCATCGACGCAATGAAACGGTACCAGCTGACGCGTCATCGGGAGAAATAAATGTTACCGAAGTCTTATGACTAGAAAACAAATCAGAATTGTGTTAAACAAAATAATCCATAGCTCGACAACGCAATGACATAGAGCATCTGAGAATACATCATTACGGAGGGCTAATATTTCGAGGCCGTCCGAATACGGCCCATTAAAAACATAGGGACCTTGGTAATGAGTTATAAGATGGAGTAAAACAATGTTAGCTTATTTTTTTCTCTCACTTATTGGTGCTTTTATATGTATTTACTGTATGTATAGACCTTGGTCCGTTACTTCAACCTGTGGGCTTGATAACTGATAATTTAACATATTGATTTAACATATAAACCGGCGTCTGTTTTCTATAAAAACAATGCAATTCGGTACAGATAAATAAGTATTCCCTCAAAGTGCACTGAGCTAAATTATAATTAGTGTACTTGCATTAGCGATTTTGGTGAAATACGATATATCCGGTACATGTAGGCCAACTGGGTTTGATTTTTAATAAATATTCTATTTATTTAATTAAATTACACTGTTATTTATAACTTGGGTCCCAAGAATGTAGGCATATTCTAGTGATCCAGTTAGAACACAGTCCTAATTAACTCTGGGTAGCGAAACCTCTACCTGTCTAGTCGCGAAATCTCGTGCCGCGAAAGTGCAGGGTAGCGAAACGTCCGTCATCCGTCGTAACATTATTCTCAACCTTTGCGCCTGACATTTAATAGTAAATAGCAGCAACTGTGTACAGGCCTTGCTCACTATTACACAAGTGTATACATAGGCCAGATACATACAACGCAATATGTAAATGATATATCGGGTGGTTGAAAAAACGAACGCAACCTATACCAATTCCAAATCCCATGAAACCTACAATGCATGATACTTCCGTTTAATGTCTCACATTATCATTTCATCCCTACATTAAATATACATTGCCGTGTATAATTAACATATTTCCGATTTTTTTTTTTTTTTGAGAAAACTGTAGAAATAATTTTCTATCTCAATAATTCTGATTTTAATAAATATATTTGTTAATGTTACATTTATTGAATAAATTACAGTGTTATTTATAACCTGGGTCCTGTAGTGTCCGTGTGTGGTGGTGATCGAGTCACGATCGCCCGGTTAACTCAGTGGGTTTGAGCGCCGTGCTAGTGTTACGGGGGTCGTGGGTCCGAACCCCACATCGGGCAACACGTTTCCCCCTTAGAAATACTTCAATGGTGTCAGAAGTAAACAGGATTGTGCCTGGATGTACTTTGGGTTGCAGGCTATAGTCCTCATGAAGTTGTGAGGTTGATGCCAGGCTCCCAAAGGATAAGAAGGGGAGGAGTGTATGTGGTGGTGAGACACGATCGCATGGTCGCAGTGGGTAAGAGCGCCGTGCTAGTGCTACGGGGTGGGTGGTCATGGGTTCAAACCCCACATCGGGCGACACTTTTTCCCCTTAGAAATACTTCAATCCCAAGAATGTAGGCATATTATTGTGATCCAGTTATTATACGCAGTCCTAATCAACTCATGGTAGCGAAACCTCTACCTGTAGAGTCGCGAAACCTCTAGCCGCGAAAGTGCAGGGTAGCGAAACGTCATCCCAAAACAACAGTGGTTGAAAAGTCAGCGGCTGAACTTCACGACTTACATCAACAATAACAACAACAACAACAAGGGTATTACACGTCAACTTTCTTACTTCTTATAAATAAAACCGCTATTAACGTCGAATGGTGAACGATTAAAGAAATGGATGCACAGGTTGATATTAATCCGGATGCTATTGATGCTGTTGTCCACCCAGAAAGTCTGACGAACGAAGATCCGAGTGTTTTTTATCAGGGTAAACGTCACTTTTAGTAAACATTCTCGAAGTCGGACTTGATCCAATTCACCCATCCGGTATCTCATACTCGCCTCCTTTCTGAAGAGCTCAGGGGGAAATTTACTGGTTTTGCTCTATATTTACATCATTTGCGAGTGCTTTAAACAACTAAATTCCAATCGTTAAATCAAATTTGTATGCATATTTATAATGTTAAATAGTCATTTAAAAATGTTCTTATGACAATTTAGTATTTTCGTGGTTCTAAATGTGAAATATTCTGGCACGAAAATGATGTGTTGTAGAGCAAAATGTACCGATGGACCCCCAAACATATCAGGTCACGTGACTAGTGATACGTCACGCCGACTTTGAGAATTAGCCACACCCCACCAGGTGATTCTAGCGTGTCTTGGATGGTCAATTATTGTTTGTATATACATATAACACCTTTCTAAACAATGTACAAAATTCAAATGTGCCCGGGTGTAAATATAATAGTACTTGTAAAGGTACAAATCTCCCATTCACCACCATTTAAACAAAAAGCCACGCGATGTAGACATCTGGAATTTGCCTATACAACGCATTACAGCGTGTCGAAACCGAAACCGCTGCTTGGGGTGGGTTGCTGCATAGATTTTACAGTTGCTAATACATTAACATAAATCTCAAAGATTTTTAGTGTAAACTGAACTAAAAACGTGTCTCACTAACCTAAATTCGCTTTTTAAAATCATACACCTTCGTTTCCTGATTAAAAATGAATGTTAGCCGCCATCTTTGAAAATATCGAATCACGTGACACGCAATGATTTGGTTTGCTAATGGAAATGACGTCAGTCTCCAGTAACCAACCAAACCACTGTGTGCACGTGATTTAAATATTTTCAAAGATGGCGGCACAGATTGATGGCACGAAAGGGAAGCAGGTCAAAACGCCCCCAAGTCAAAACGCCCCCAAGTCAAAACGCCCCCATCTTTGGTAAAACACCCCATCTTTGGTCAAAACACCCCCAAAAAACACCCCCATAATTTTAAAATGAGATATTAATTTTTGCAAAAGTAATCAATTAACCGTCTTACCAATGGTACCTATTTCCACCTCACAGTGGTATTATGCCAACACCACCCACCAAGCGCCAACACACACACGCACCCGCACGGAAGCAGGTCAAAACGCCCCCAAGTCAAATCGCCCCCAAGTCAAAACGCCCCCATTTTGGTCAAAACGCCCCCATCTTTGGTCAAAACACCCCCATCTTTGGTCAAAACACCCCCATAATTTTTTATTTTTTTTAAATAATTTGCATTATCATATTTGTCACCTGTCTAGTTCCTCAACTATGGCTGTGACAGGAGAAATGGGACTGATAACATATGTTGCCTGTCGTGCTTCAGGCATGACTGCTCGCTCTTGTTTGTAATTGTTGTAAAATATATAAAGTTTAAACTGTGTTTACAAAACTATAGATATATGATAACATATGTTACCTGTCGTGTTCCAGGCATGACTGCTCGCTCTTGTTTGTAATTGTTGTAATATATATAAAGTTTAAACTGTGTTTACACAACTATAGATATACAACATCTATTGAGCTGGATTCTGATATAAATAAACTGCAACAAAACTAAAACATGAACAACAAAATGGAACAGAAATGCATGTTTTTATATGGAAATGGTTAGAAATATACAACACAATATTAACTACAAATGTAAACAAGCATGCAAACAAACAGTCATTTTCTGCTAGTCAGTCACTTAGTATGACAACTGTCATAATTTTTTTTTTGTTTCTCCCACCAATGGGTTTTTTTTACCGCAAATAATAATTAAAAAAAACACAATCGCTTTTTTTTTTCGACCACCCAGAGCATACTTTTTTGAAAATTTCTCGTAAACCAAGAAATAAAAAAGGAGTGGCCTAATACTAGTAATGCATGTTAGATCGTTATTGTTGGGTGTAATGTAGGATTATCAATTACGTGATTAACAGGATTATAGTGGTTAAATAAGTGTGAACACAGGTGCCTATCAACGGGATAATAACACAGAACACGCACAAACACGCCAATACATAATTACATCATTTAATCATTCTAATAGAAATACAATAACAAAATCAACAAATTTACACATGAAGAAATAATTCAGAAATTATACAATAATATCGTCGCCATAATTCTTCTTGTACTTCGTACACAACGCGTACCTGAAATGAAAATAGTCTAGTATAGTAAAACACCCATACAAACCACCAGAATAAGTTAATTATTTGACAATAAATATTTGAAGATGGGGGCGTTTTGACCAAAATGGGGGTGTTTTGACCAATTTGGGGGCGTTTTGACTTGGGGGCGTTTTGACTGTAAATTTCTATATTCAATCAGACTGACTAGACTTGCAAATCCCATGCCACAAGTATATACCACTAATCGATATATTTAATACTGATTAATTAATTGTGAATTAATGCACGTGTCTATAGTAATGAATGCATGACTGCGAATATATGTATAACGGGATAAAAGTGGTTAAATAAGTGTGAACAGAGGTGCCTATCAACGGGATAATAACACAGAACACGCACAAACACACACACGCCAATACATAATTACATCATATAATCATCCTTTAATCATGCTAATAGAAATACAATAACAAAATCAACTGATGTATTATGCAATAATTAACATTGAACACTCAAAATACACTCAAAAATACACATACGCAAAGAAAACACAAATTTACACATGAAGAAATAATTCAGAAATTATACAATAATATTGTCGCCATAATTCTTCCCGTACAGACATTCTTCGTACACAACGCTTACCTGAAATGAAAATAGTATAGTAAAACTTATTTGACAATAAACATTTGAAGATGGGGACGTTTTGACCAAATAGGGGGTGTTTTGACCAAAATGTGGGTGTTTTGACTAATTGAAGGGGGTGTTTTGACCAATTCGGGGGCGTTTTGACTTGGGGGCGATTTGACTTGGGGGCGTTTTGACTGTAAATCGCACGAAAGACTATTATAAATTTTCCTTCTTTCCTCATACAATATCAGGGGTGGCACGATTTACCCAAATCTACCCAAATCTTCATGTAATTACTATATATATACCGTATACAAGCAAGCATATATACCGTATACAAGCAAGCATATATACCGTATACAAGCAAGCAATATACCGTATACAAGCCCAAGCATATATACCGTAACAAGCAAGCATAATAACCGTATACAAGCAAGCCGCATGTCGCCCGCCAGTACGTGTAGCCATCTTATAACAACCACTTGTTGATGCTATACCTTCTAGGGGAAATTTGCAATCACAGTCTGATCAGGGTCTACACTGTTTTCCATCTTGTACATAATCACTGTATATATACCGTATACAAGCAAGCCGCGTGTCGCCCGCCAGTATGTGTAGCCATCTTATAACAATCACTTGTGAGGCTATACCTTCTAGGGGAAATTTGCAATCACAGTCTGATCAGGGTCTACCCGGTTCCCCATTTTGTGCATAACCACTTGTTGAGGCTATACCTGTAGGGGCAATATGCATTCACAATCTAATCAGAATCTACACAGTTTCCCATATTGTACATAATCGACTACAGGTAGGACAAAATCCCCTCCCCTCCCCCCCCCCCCCCCCCCCCCCCCCGTCTAAAATGTGCCCAATGTCAAGGTCAAATCAAATTACTTTTTTTTATTAAGTTTTTTGGTTAAAGTTTTTTCGTTATACTATATCTATTTTTTTAGTGTCCATGCCTCGCCACAAGGCGCGACATGCAGGCCGCGGCCATCTAGTTTCAAACTACTTGTGTATCTGGGGAGGGGGATACACATGCGCTTGTCGACAAGCGTCCATTTCTAGTTCTCTTTGGTTAAGGTTTTTAGTCAAGTTTGTAGATGGAATGCTCATGGCCCTACACCAACCATACTTGGACAACTTCAACTCCTAGTGATGTACATCAACAACCCCTGACCTATATTTGACATTGACCTACATTTAACCTTAAATTACTTACTTAATTCCCCTTGGTTAAGGTTTTTACTCAACCTTGGTTAAGGTTTTTAGTCAAGCTTGTAGATGGAATACTATTGTGCATACAGAAACCATACTTGGATAACTTTTTCTCATAGGGATGTACATCAATAACCCCTGACCTTTATTTTACCTTCACCTACATTTAACCTTGAATTACTTGGTTAATGTTTATAGTCAAGCTTGTATATGGAATACTTCTGGGCCTACATCAACCATACATGGACAACTTCATCTCCTAGTGATGCCGTGATGTACATCAATAATCCCTGACCTATATTTGACCTTGACCTACTTTTATCCTTGTATTACTTAGTTATCTCCCCTTGGTTACGGTTTTTACTCCAACTTGTATATGGAATACTCCTGGGCCTACAGCAACCATACTTGGTAAACTTTATCTCCTAGTGATGTACCGGTACATCAATAACCCCTGACCTATATCTGACATTGACCTACATTTAACCTTGAATTACTTACTTAATTTCCCTTGGTTAATCTTTTTAGTCAACCTTGGTTAAGGTTTTTATGCAGTCCGCAGCCACCTTCTTTGTCAAGCTATGTGTACATCTACAACCCTCGTAGTCGAGCTATGCTGTTCTCCTACAGCTCTTGTTTTGTTTTGTTTTTTATTATCAAGGCTGCCAACGCGGGTATTAGCTTTGTGATAACGATGCCCTTGTTGTTATATTTTAGTGCACGAAATGTAAATCTAATTATTTATGCCGTTGACTGTGGTGTAGCGATATAGTGCAACCTATTGCCTATAAAGCGGGAAACATGCAGTTAGGAAGGACACAGTATGTGGACTGAAACTGTGGAATACCTGGTTCTGTATTGAAAGTAGTCGAGAACTTCACCGACCCATTTAAGTTGGGTCTACAGCCCAGGTTGTTTTAAAAACAATGTATAAAACAGTTCAAATCGGCCCGCGTGTAATCACAATATCAACAGACAAGGTGTAAAACTGGTAACAAAACCACTATTCTAATGCACTTTATAAATATCACGCAATCTGATTGGCTGATGGTCATACATTACAGGTATATCATTGTTGATGAACGGTCGTAAATTATTTCAATATGTATTCCTATGCCAGTAGTAAAGGAGTGCATTAGAAATAGGTTAACCGCATTATAATTTTGAAATTTGCGGCGTATATCAGAAAATGATAGGTCGGAAAACATGTTTTCCGACCTATCATTTTCTGATGTACGCCGCAAATTTCAAAATTACAATACAGTTAACCCTATATTGTACCATTTCCCCACACAATCATGTATATTCTGCCTCACAGATGCATGTACATCTTACAACGTGTAGAAACCACAGTTTGAGGCAGGGTTTCAATATAAATCTTACTGTTGCTAATACATTAACATAAATCTCAAATATTTTTGGCACAAATTGTACCAAAACACTTCAGACTAATCTATATTTATGCCCCGGTCTCGGTAGAGCCGGAGGCATATAGTGTTTGGACTGTGTCCGTCCGTGTGTCCGGCACATTAAGAAGTTTGACGGAGTTTTGAAATTTGGTTGTAACTTCCCTACCCCTTGAAGGATTAGTTAAATATTTCAACACAGTATACCTGTTGACAAATGCCACACATCCATGCTTCCTTAATTTGACCTTGACCATGACAACTTTGAACTTTTTCCCACATTAAAAAGTTTGCCGGAGTTTCGAAAAATTCTGTTATAACCTCTATATCCCTTGAAGGATTACTTTAATATTTCAACACAGCATACTTGTTGACAAATGCCACACATCCATGCTGCCCTTAATATGACCTTGACCTTTTGACCTTGACAACTTTTCACACATTAATAAGTTCGCCGGAGCTTCTCATTTCTGTCATGACTTCTTTTTCCCTTGATGGATTAATTTAATATTTCAATACCGGTACATCATACTTGTGGACAAATGTCACACATCAACACTGCCCTTAATATGACCTTGACCTTTTGACCTTCATGAATGTGCTTGTGAGAATACTAATCATTTTGTTAATTAACTTTGCCACAGTTTCTCCAATCTGCCACCGGGGGCATTCGTGTGCCGACAGGCCACATTTTGTGTTTCTTCTTAAAATCGAAACACATTCATTTCCTGGTTATCAGTAAATGTCAACTGCCAACTTTAAGCTTCTTAAATCACAGGACCTGCATTGATTTTGTTGGTTAAGCACATGAAATCCTTGCTATGCCGTGTTTTAACCCATTTCATAAATGTGTTCTGATACACATGTAATAACACCTGTATCGAATTTGATTGGCTGACCGCATCAGCTTCTTACTTATTCGTATTATGCGCCAACGTTATGTCAAGTGAATAAAATAGAGACGTTCCAAATGACGACTCGTAATGGTGCGACAAAGCAATGATGTTTTGACGTTGACGTCATCATGTTTTAAACGTCATTAGAAGCGTCCGTGACTCATTAAAATTGCTGCAATTGTCAGAATGAGCTCCCGTTTGGTAGTATGCAGTGTTTACAAAGAACAGGAACCTGTTATATGCCATATTTATAATAATTGTATTGCTAGGATTAAAACTATTTTTCTCTGTGGCGATTTTCAACTAGATGTGAAAATAGTGAATGGCGTCTGCTCACTGAAACATATTGGACATCTCCAAGTTTTCTGCTCTTTGGAGGCTGAAGTAATTTGATTTAAACAGAATCTCAAACTCGTTTCCTTTTGATAGGAGATTTATGAAACTCGTCTGCACTTTTATGCACCTTTGTTCGAAGACAGTAGCTTCATAAATATTGTTTGTATATTGTAGTGCTCCAGATAAGCTGCGTATTTTCTTAAATGCCCAATTAAAATTGCCAAAAACCCAATTGAAATCAGAAGTAGCGAGTATCAAAAAGCAATAACAAATTTGTGGTACCTTTATCATGCAGCAGAAAACAATAAACAGACTTCAAATATAGCATATTTTTCTTATTTTCCATGAAAAGCATATCTTCGTATTTCATTCGAATTGTCTCCAAGGAGACAATTCTAATGAAATGCCAAATACATGTTTTCATTTCGAAGAAAACTATTCAATAATTGCTGTCTGTTGATGTGTAGTGTAAACAGTAGTGTGATTTTATTTTACCCAATTAAAATTTTGAAATACCCAATTGCTTTAGAAATGATAGAGTGACAATACTCAATTACTAATTCCTTATCTGGAGCCCTGCACCATGATTGGTTATAAAGTTTGTCATTTCGAAAATCTACAATAGCTATGTTACACTATGTAAATCATCAGGTCATCCACTCACCTAATTTTAGAAATGCAGGTATGGCAACCTTACCACATATAGTCTGCTAGCAACACGTTTATGATAGCAGCACAAGTCCATACAAAATCAATACCGGGTATTCCTTATTATACACCCTGCAACGAATTGTGGGGGTATACTGGAGTCAGGTTGTCCGTGCGTAAGTGTCCGTCACTAAACCTTAACACTCGGGTAAAATTTACAATGCCTTATAAATTACCTTAGCTGTTTATAGGCCGTTAAACACCAATCAATCAAAACATTAACACTCAGATAAATAGCTTATAATTTCTGTTTCCGTGCTCGGATCTGCTTCATATTTCACACATGGATTGCTCCAATGGTCCTCTACTGCCCTGTGACAAATCCACGCTCATGCCATCCCCACCCAGGGTCAAGGTCACATAATCGGTGCATTTGAAACCTTAAACTTAAGTTGTGTATAATTTTCTGTTTCCTTGCTCAGTAGCCAATTTCATCATAATTGCAAAGTATACTTATATAGCAAAGTATACTTTGAGGGAGTAATCATTTATTTTTCCCAAAATGCATTATTTCATATAGAACCAACCACTGCATATATTTGATGATTTAAAGTATGACTTATTATACTGAATTTATTACATTATCACAGCCAAAATGGCTGTGATAATGTAATAAATTCAGTATAATAAAAATTAATAAATTTATTCTGAAAGGCCCTGAACGGTTCAGTATTACAATTTTCCGATTTTTTCAAAAACACAAAAACATGTTTGGCAACTGATTTAGTACACAAAACTAACATATACTGCCTAACAGATACATCTCAAATCTTGAGATTTACATCTTAATCGCAATGTCAAGACAACAAAAACTTGTTTTGTGTACCACTCAGTGCAAAATGTAAATATTGACAAATTAATTTCCGTAACCCAACAGCTTCGGCTCGGAAACGAGTCGATAAACTCCGGCTATCGGAATTCATCGGCCGCGAATCAAGGAGTTAAGCAGTTGACCCGAGCGTCTATCGGAAAATCGATCGGACTTTGAACACGCACCTGCTGTTTGTTTATCAACTAATATTGATATTTTCATCGACTACAAACTCATTTTTGTACCAAAATGAATGCAAACAGTTTCAAAGTGTGTGTAAATAGAAACCTGTTGGATTTATGTGTGTGAAAACCCAATAGGAGGCAAAATTCGGCAACTTGAGCCGTATAGGGGCTTTAAATTGAAAATTTATCCCTCAAAATATACTTTGCTAGATAAGTATACTTTGCAATGTTGGTGAAATGGGCTACATATCTACTTCATATTTCACACACGGATTGCTCCAGTGTTCATCTACTGCCCTTTGACAAGTCCACGTTCGTGCAGACCTTAATAAGCCCAGGGTCAAGGTCACATACTAATGATACTTGGTGCATTCAAAACCTTTACGATCGGGTAAAGTTGCTTATAATTTCTGTTTCCCCTTGCTCGGATCTGCATCACATTTCACATAATGGTCCTCTACTGCCCTGTAAAAAATCCACATAGATGCCACCCCCGCTAAGCCCAGGGGTCAAGGTAACATACTTGGGGCCCACAGGGTAAATCTGTAAGCTTCGCTTAAATCTAGTTGTACTCAATACAGTATACATGGTAAATCCACTGTGTACATGTATGGTAGCCTATATAGAGAATAGTAGGTTAGTGCCGTGAATAGGAAAAAATATCTGGCAAGGCTCAAATAGCTTTCAAATGCAAAAAATAACCCCAGCCGCATCTCCAAATTGTATTGACAGGATATCAAAAATGTTTCACGGCACCCACGGCACATACGCACTGTGTTGACGGGATAATACATGTAACTGTGCACTCTATATCGCTGTGAGATTTCTGTCTTTTAACCCTTACACCGCCACTCATAACAATTTTCGTCTGCTGTTGCTTTTATATCTTGACTTATTTCTCAATAAAAACATGGTTTGACAGCACTTGAGAATCATTTACAATGGAAATGATTCTGAAGTGCTGTCAAACCATGTTGTAAATTATTCTAAAGTGCCGTCAAAGCATGTTTTTGATGATAAAACTGGAAAATAGGAAATAAACAGCAGACGACAAAAAATTAAGATAGCGGTGTAATGGTTAAAAATGCATCAGTGTTCGCTACTGATTTCTTGTTTCAGGCGTGCAGTTAATTCAGCAATATGGCTGGTTCATACTGTTGGGTGTGCTACTGTTCTTGTACCTCAAGAGCAAACTTCAGCCGGCGCTGGAAAAAATGAGGAGGAAGATAAAAGATGATCGAGATACCAGGAATTATGGTTTGTTTCTCTAATTTCCGCTCTCTGTATAATGTGTGCTAATGTGTGATCTGGGGCTACAAAGTGCAGAATTCCAGATAAGTTTTGAACCTAAATAGTATTATACCCCCATATTTCAAATTCAATGCGTATTTTACTTTTACAAATGTATTATTGCTTTTCTTCCTAATTAAATAGCGAACAAATGATTAAAAATAAAACAAATTCAGAAATTCACTTATTTGAGCTGCACAAACTGACAAAGAAAACACTGTTTGCTTTTTGCAGCTCAACTAAGTAAATTTTCAACTTTATTACAGTATTTTCGATACTCAATTTGAAAATCCATGCATATTTTCACATTGCTGTGAGTATTTTGTACTCCCACTTTTGATAATCAATGCATATTCTACTAAAATAAGTGCGTAAACTACGCCAATACATCTGCAGCTCTAATTCAGCCTAGATATAGCACTGTGACATTTTAACAAAATAAATTATAAATGACAGGGATTCCGCTGGCGATCGCCACTTTCGCAATTGGTGATAAAAATAAACAATTGGCGATAAAAAATTACAATTTTCGAAGAAAAAAAAAAGGATTTTCTTTTTTCGAAAATTGTAATTTTTTATCACCAATTGTTTATTTTTATCCTATTGGTTATTCCTTTTTAGCTTGACTATTCGAAGAATAAGTAGAGCTTATGTTGTCACCCCGGCGTCGGTGTCACCGTCACACCTTGGTTAAGGTTTTTAGTCAACCTTGTATATGTAATACTACTGGCCCTACACCCACCATACTTGGACAACTTCATCTCCTAGTGATGTACATCAATAACCCCTGATCTATATTTGACCTTGACCTACATTTCCTCTTGAATTACTTGGTTAATTCCCCTTGGTTAAGGTTTTTAGTCAACCTTGGTTAAGGTTTTTAGCCAAGCTTGTATATGCAATACTACTGGCCCTACACCCACCATACTTGGACAACTTCATCTCCTAGTGATGCACATCAATAACCCCTGATCTATATTTGACCTTCACCTACATTTCCTCTTGAATTACTTACTTAATTCCCCTTGGTTAAGGTTTTTAGTCAACCTTGGTTAAGGTTTTTTGTCAAGCTTGTACATTGCATACTATTGTGCATCCAGACACCATACTTCTACAACATTTTCTTATTGGTATGTACATCAATAACCCCTGATCTATATTTGACCTTGACCTACATTTCCTCTTCAATTACTTAGTTAATTCCTTTTGGTTAAGGTTTTTACTCAACCTTCTATATGGAATACTACTGGCACTATACCCACCATACTTGGACAACTTCATCTCCTAGTGATGTACATCAACAACCCCTGATCTATATTTGACCTTGACCTACATTTCCTCTTGAATTACTTACTTAATTCCCCTTGGTTAAGGTTTTTAGTCAAGCTTGTAGATGGAATACTCCTGGCCCTACACCAACCATACTTGAACAACTTCATATCCTAGTGATGTACATCAACAACCCCTGACCTATATTTGACCTTGACCTACATTTAACCTTGAATTACTTACTTAATTCCCCTTGGTTAAGGTTTTTACTCAACCTTGGTTAAGGTTTTTAGTCAAGCTTGTAGATGGAATACTATTGTGCATACAGACACCATACTTGGATAACTTTTTCTCATAGGGATGTACATCAATAACCCCTGACCTTTATGTTACCTTCACCTACATTTAACCTTGAATTACTTGGTTAATGTTTATAGTCAAGCTTGTATATGGAATACTTCTCTGCCTACATCAACCATACTTGGACAACTTCATCTCCTAGTGATGTACATCAATAATCCCTGACCTATATTTGACCTTGACCTACTTTTATCCTTGGATTACTTAGTTATCTCCCCTTCGTTACGGTTTTTAGTCAAGCTTGTATATGGAATACTCCTGGGCCTACAGCAACCATACTTGGAAAACTTTATCTCCTAGTGATGTACATCAATAACCCCTACCCTATATCAGACATTGACCTACATTTAACCTTGAATTACTTACTTAATTTCACTTGGTTAAGGTTTTTAGTCAACTTTGGTTAAGGTTTTTAGCTCGACTATTCGAAGAATAAGTAGAGCTTATGTTGTCACCCCGGCGTCGGCGTCACGCCTTGGTTAAGGTTTTTAGTCAACCTTGTATATGGAATACTACTGGCCCTACACCCACCATACGTGCACAACTTCATCTCCTAATGATGTACATCAATAACCCCTCATCTATATTTGACCTTGACCTACATTTCCTCTTGAATTACTTAGTTAATTCCCCTTGTTAATGTTTTTAGTCAACCTTGGTTAAGGTTTTTAGTCAAGCTTGTACATGGAATACTATTGTGCATACAGACACCATACTTGGACAACCCTTTCTCATAGGGATGTACATCAATAACCCCTGATCTATATTTGACCTTGACCTACATTTCCTCTTGAATTACTTAGTTAATTCCCCTTGGTTAAGGTTTTTAGTCAAGCTTGGATATGCAATACTCCTGGCCCTACACCCACCATACTTGAACAACTTCATCTCCTAGTGATATACATCAACAACCCCTGACCTATATTTGACCTTGACCTACATTTAACCTTGAATTACATAGTTAATTCCCCTTGGTTAAGCTTTTTAGTCAACCTTGGTTAAGCTTTTTAGTCAAGCTTGTACATGGAATACTAGTGTGCATACAGAAACCATACTTGGACAACCTTTTCTCATAGGGATGTACATCAATAACCCCTGATCTATATTTGACCTTGACCTACACTTCCTCTTGAATTACTTTCTTAATTGCCCTTGGTTAAGGTTTTTAGTCAAGCTTGTATATGGAATATTCCTGGCCCTACACCCACCATACTTGGACAACTTCATCTCCTAGTGATGTACATCAACAACCACTGACCTATATTTGACCTTGACCTACATTTAACTTTGAGTTACTTAGTTTTTAGTCAAACTTGTACATGGGATACTTTTGTGCATACTAACACCATACTTGGACAACCTTTTCTCATAGCGATGTACATAAATAACCCCTGATCTATATTTGAACTTGACCTACATTTCCTCTTGAATTACTTACTTAATTCTCCTTGGTTAAGGTTTTTAGTCAAGCTTGTAGATGCAATACTCCTGGCCCTACACCAACCATACTTGCACAACTTCATCTAGTGATGTACATCAATAATCCCTGACCTATATTTGACCTTGACCTACTTTTATCCTTGGATTACTTTCTTATTTCCCCTTGGTTAAGGTTTTTAGTCAAACTTGTATATGGAATATTCCTGGGCCTACAGCAACCATACTTGGAAAACTTCATCTCCTAGTGATGTACATCAATAACCCCTGACCTATATCTGACATTGACCTACATTTAACCTTGAATTACTTACTTAATTTCCCTTCGTTAAGGTTTTTAGTCAACCTTGGTTAAGGTTTTTATGCAGGCCGCGGCCACATTGACCTACATTTAACCTTGAATTACTTACTTAATTTCCCTTGGTTAAGGTTTTTAGTCAACCTTGGTTAAGGTTTTTATGCAGGCCGCGGCCACCTTGTTTTTCAAGCTATGTGTACATCGACAACCCTCATAGTCGAGCTATGCTGTTCTTCCTACAGCTCTTGTTATGCAGGCCGCAGCCACCTTCTTTGTCAAGCTATGTGTACATTGACAACCCTCGCAGTCGAGCTATGCTGTTCTCCTACAGCTCTTGTTTCTTTTTCTTTTTGAAGTGGCGATTTTTTTATTTTCCCCAGCGGAATCCCTGAAATGATAAAAGTCAGATAATGACAAATAGAAATTAAAAATGATTTATAGAGACATGGCTGGCTAATCTACATTCAGCCAAGCTGACATTGTTTATTTCATTAACCCTTTGAATGTGGGAAACGTAAATTGTCGTCTGCTGTTGTGTTATATTTTGTCTTCTTTCTCAATAAATGAGAATTCTCAATTTTTTATTAAAAAATGGAAAATAAAAATAATAAAGAAGCAGACGACAAATTTAATTCATCGTTGTAAGGATTAAATAATAAATTTTGAACTTTTGACTCCCTGTATGATTATACAATTGACGATCAGTCTGTTCAGGATCTACACTGGTCACACATGTTGTAAGCTTCACATAGACTAAAGTGGGTGGCAGGTGGGAGTAAGCGATGAGTAATTTAACGATCGGGGTTCATCCTTGCCGGAATCCCGACTGGAGACCTGGGGCCCGTTTCACTAAACTTCTTATGCTACGAACTTCGTACCACTAAGATGTTCGTAAGTGCAAATTTCGGATCGTCTTTAAATTGATGAATTTACATTTATTGAGCATAGGCTGCATATGCAGCCTATGCTCAATAAATGTAAATCCAACAATTGTTTACAAGAAAACAATGTTAATATGATATTTACAGACTATCATAATTTTGCACTTATGAACATTTTAGTCCTCACATACTTCTTTGGCATTTTGTATGTGATAGCTGAATCTGGTTATACCCCTTATGTGAGTATTACGATATTCGTAATCCTATTTTAGGGGAAGGGGCCAAGTGACTTTGGTGTGGTATGGATCTGGCACCAGGTCAGGTTATTCTAATTTCAGGGCTGAATATATTTGTTCTTGATGTAAATATTCCGTTCTGATTTTGGGATTTTTCCCCCAACACAGCAGGTTAAATGGGATCGAACCCGTTTGCCCGGCCTTACATTACCTTAGCTGTTGATAGCCGTTAAACACTAATAAACAAAGAAACAAACAAACAAACAACACATAGACTAAATACATGCTGACATATACTGATAGCAAAATGCTGTATCAGGCATTGGCAGTGATGCAATGTAGCATGGTCAATCCATATTCGAAAACTGTTTCATTGTTGATTATCATCATGTGACATTTCCCTGTGACATCAGTGTACTGACGCAATGTAAAAAAGTCTGCATTTGTTTCAACAAAAACCATGTTATAAATGTTAGTATAACTCTTTACCAGTAGCCTATTTCACCAACATTGCAAAGTATACTTATCTAGCAAACTATAATTTGAGGGAGAAATTTTCAATTCAAGGATAAATTTATTAATTTTTAGCTCACCTGAGCGAAGCTCATGTGAGCTATTGTTACCGCAATGTGTCCGTCCGTCGTCCGTCGTCCGTCCGTCGTCCGTGAACATTTTCAAACGTCTTCTCCTCGGTAACCATTGGGCCTATAGACACCAAACTTCATGGTCATGGTCCTTAGGTAGGGGGACTACAAAATTGTTAAAATGACGTCATTATGTAATCCAAGATGGCCGCCGTCTAAAAATAGAACAAATTCTTCAAAAATCTTCTTCTCAAGAACCGCCAGCCGGATTTCGACAAAACTTGGTAGGAATGATCGATGTACAATGCTCTTTCAAAGTTGTTAAAATGGTGACCCCGGGGTCAAAAATGGGCGTGGCCTGTGGGGTCAAATTGGGGTCAAATTTTATTTTTGACTGAATATGGTCATGTCATATATCAAATTGAAGGTATCAATGAGGCGATCACTCTGGTGCATTTTTTGTCGAAATCTGATGGTTATGTCATCCAAGATGGCCACCGAAAGGTCAAAAGGTCGTTCTTTTATTAGAGATTTCAAAATTCTTCTTCACATGAACCGCTTATCCCATGGTAGCCAAACTTAAAAGTTATGGTCCATGGGTGAAGCCTTTTCAGATTTGTTAAAATGGAGGTCATCGCT
Source organism: Conchocele bisecta (assembly GCA_029237695.1). Taxonomy (NCBI): domain Eukaryota; kingdom Metazoa; phylum Mollusca; class Bivalvia; order Lucinida; family Thyasiridae; genus Conchocele; species Conchocele bisecta. The sequence continues at coordinate 12,310,016 of CM055270.1, read as the reverse complement.
AATCCAAGATGGCCGCCGTCTAAAAATAGCATAAATTCTTAAAAAATCTTCATCTCATAAACCGCTAACCGGATTACGACGAAACTTGGTAGGAATGATCGATGTACAATGCTCTTTCAAAGTTGTTAAAATGGTGACCCCGGGGTCAAAAAATGGGCGTGGCCCGTGGGGTCAAATTGGGGTCAAATTTTATTTTTGACCGAATATGGTCATGTTATATATCAAATCGAAGGTATCAATGAGGCGATCACTCTGGTGCAATATTTGGATGATTATGTCATCCATGATGGCCACCAAAAGGTCCATTTATTCAAGATTTTGAACTTCTTTTTCTCAGGAACCACATGGCCGTTGCTGGCAAAACTTCATAGGAATAGGAAGTTAAGATCCTTGGGTGAAGCATTTTCAGATTTGGTAAAATGAGAGTCATCGCTTAATCCAAGATGACCGCCATCTAAAAATAGCACAATTTTTTTAAAACACATGAACTCACTGTCACATTCTCCTCTAGTGTTCATGGAGTCAGTTGAGCGAATTAGGGTCATCATGGCCCTCTTGTTTTTATACTGATTTTTGTCGGAAAGCGAGACATAGTGATCACAATGATGTCCGGGTGTCCATGCGTCCGTGCGTGTGTGTGTTCGTCCGTCCGAAATCTGCGTGTATAATAATTCTGCATACTTTTTTAATCATCAAATATATGCAGTCGTTAGTTCTATATGAAATAATGCATTTCGGGAAAAATAAATGATTACTCCCTCAAAGTATACTTTGCTAGATAAGTATACTTTGCAATTTTCATGAAATCGGCTACTGAAATCTCGGAAATATAATACCAGTCTATTTTCTTTTGATATCAAGGCGATCACGATCAGCTCGGAAACAGTAGGAACATGTTTTCTAGCTTCGCCTGATAAACTTGATATAAGACGAGCCATGTGATTTTGTAGCTAAGATAGAAGATGTGCGATATCTCATGAAAAAAATATTTACATCAAGTACGATATTTTCCGTGAATGACGAAATGTTCAATGTACCATTTACTATGAGAATTTCATAAACTTTCGACACCATTTAAAGTATCAAAGTTTCTGTAAATATTTTTCATGAAAAATTGCACATTTTCTTAGGTACAAATTAGGTACAAATTAGGTACAAATTCACATGGCCTGTCTTCATTATGAAAAAACACTAACCTAGTATTCTATATGTACAATGTATTAACTGGAGGATAGAATGGTATGAGCGATAAATCCATCGTTAACCATTTTCATGCTGTGGATATGCTATTATCTTTGCAGAAAATCCAAATTATTTTCTTTCTATGCGCCCAGAAAAGGATAAATTTATTAATTTTTATTATACTGAATTTATTACATTATTACAGCCATTTTGGCTGTGATATTGTAATAGATTCAGTGTAATTATTTTGATGAAATCGGCTACTGATGTGGGTCAAGACTATCATAATATATTCCTTTTTACAAGAAAGTGTGAAATAGTCAGTGAAGTACATTCAGCATCCTACATCTACAATATGATTGCCAGATATGGACAGCAAGGGTGCCAGACATACTGTCAATCTTTCCACAATTCTGTCAAGTTGTGCTAGATTTCTTCCTGTGACCATAAAAGCTATCAGGCATGTTTTTCATAGTGCTAATATGAATGTATATGCCTAAGTTAACATTATATTAGTTACACAGTGTAGATATATCAATAATAATTTCATTATATCACTTGTTAAAATGAGTCATACCCGACCCACTCATTTTGCATGAGAGCTGACATTAGACTAAAGTGTATTCTCTTACAAAACACATTGAAAAAATATATCCTATTACCCCACTCACCTGTTGTCATACTGGGGCCAGTTTCACTAAACTTCTTATGATAAAAATGTTTGTACGGAGATTTTTATTAATTTGGTGGTTAAAGGTAGGCACAAAATGTTCTTTATATCAGAGACATCATGTCATTTTGTGGCAAAATAAACATTCATTCACCATTACCCCGCGTATGTATTGGCAATGTTATACATTTTATATCAGACATAAATTCCACACTGGTATCAGGGGCGATAACCGTGTTTCCTTGAAATATTAACGGACGTTACTATTTATTCTCTGTATTTATTTTTTGATGTGCAATGATCATACTTTATAATCTGTCGAAAATATTATTTTTTTAGGTGACGCATTTATTTAGTATAAATAATTAAAAAATATCATGCCTCATTTGCATATGAAAATAGCCTGATACCACCGCGCGTCACTATCAGTAAAATAAATATTACTAAATTATTATATCTGTATAGTGGGCACTCGTAATGTTTAGAACTGGTGGAATAGTGACACAACTATACACTTATTTATTTCCTATAAAGAACAGTTTGTGCCTACTGAGTGGGCATGTAGCTTTAACTAACACTACCATTTTGCACCTTCATGCACACATCATTACATGTGAACACATCCACTATAAAATTTCCAACATCGGCTGTCGGTGTAAATGTTATTTTTAAGTTAAATTTTGCACTTACAAATTTACAAATCGGGCCCCAGGGGGCCATTTCACTAAACTTTTTACGACTAAAATGTTTGTAAGTGCAAAATTATGATAGTCTGAGAATTTCATATTAACAATGTTTTCTTGTAAATAATTATTGGATTTAGATTTATTGAGCATAGGCTCCATATGCAGCCTATGCTCAATAAATGTAAATACATCAATTGAAATTTACAGACGATCCTAAATTTGCACTTGCTAACATTTTAGTTGTACTAATCGGGCATTTTACTATCTATTATTTACGTTATATAACGTAACATACATACAGCACGACAACAGGTGGATTGGGTATTGGGTATTGGGATATCATTTATCAATGTGCATTTTTATATGTCACCAGCTGGGTCTCCCACCTGTTGTACAGTCATACAATCCCACTCAATCAATCAATCAATTCTCTATTTCACTTTCAGATTCCGTGAAGGCACATGCTCAGGTGGAAGGTATGGAGATTTCTAGAAGACGAATGCAAGAGAAGTTAGATGCTCAAGCTGCACGACATGCTGAACAAATGAAAATAGTAAGATGGGACAACGCAATTCTTAAAGGCACTGGGCCTCAGGGGGCCGTTTCACTAAACTTCTTACGACTAAAATGTTCATAAGTGCAAATTTAGGATCGCCTGGAAATATCAATTGATGGATTTACGTTTATTGAGCATAGGCTGCATATGCAGCCTATGCTCAATAACTGTAAATCCAAAAATTGTTTACAAGAAAACATTGTTTATGTGAAATTTACAGACTATCATAATTTTGCACTTACAAACATTTTTGTCGTACAAAGTTTAGTGAAACGGGCCTCAGATATACCGAGAAAATAAGGACACAAATCAGGAAAAAAAGTTTCATTATACATTTTTATCATATTTCTGAACCATTTGTACCTATAATAAGTCGTCTGGAAAAGAAATTAGGGATTGTTAAAAAATTGTTTGTAATAATGAAAAATAACTAGCATTTGCTATTTTTCTTATTAGTCAATGTGGTTACAACATATATTTCTTATTAGTCAATGTGGTTACAACATATATTTCTTTTGAGAAATAAAAGCAATACAGCTGATTCACTTTATCTCGATATCACTTACCTCAATATACCTGCTTATCTCGATATACGTCCGAGGTCCCGACCGAACCCGCTATGCAGATCATGTATTTTACTCCTGATAAATCAATAACGGAAACGTCGATATTTCGGTTATGTCGAAGTGGAAATCGAGTTCCTTCATATTTGTATTCTGATAACTCGATGTGAAAAATAAGCGCCTGGCACCACCAAGTCTGATTCAGAGAGATTATCTCAGGTAAGTTTTTGCACATCTATATAAATAAAAAACTCTGCCTCTAAAATGTGTTAAACGTTGCACAAACATGTTAAAGGAATCCACTTAAACCATAAATAACCAAGTATCGAATCACTTTAACACATGAAGATGAAATAAATGGCATGGCAATTAAGTCAATTGAACTTGGCATATGCGATATATTTAGTAACAATGCATGTGCGTTTCGTTAAAAGAAAGTGCGTGGTTTATTAAAACCCAGAAGTAAAGTCGGTATTTTTAAGCGATTCAATTCAGATTTTTTCGAAAATGGTCGCTAAATTTGGCGAATTTTTATCTCAAAGTTCTGATATGTCGACATATTTTGCTCAGTCCGGTCAACTTCGAGATAACGAGAATTACCTGTATTTGAAATTTTCCGAAAACAGAATGGTGTATCTTTAGAATGCAGTCGGTTAACCCATTTCATGCTGGGGATTCCTCATTTTGCTGATAGAACAATCGGTTTAGTTTTCTTGTATCTCCCTAAAAGTATTATGTGTGGTCTCCATTTGAACCGTCTCATAGAGACATATACTTTTGATGAGAAATGAGAAAAATTGCAGTCCTAATTTATAGATTACCAAAATATTTGGATAACACTTGTTTTGGGAAACCCCTAGGAGTTGCCCAATATAAATATCCAAATAATACATTGTTATTGTGATAAACCAGTACAACCGTACTATCCCTAAACATTGGGAAATATTTACACTGTCCTTGAATTCATAATGACAACACCCATTCAACGTATTGCGTTCATATCCCAGTACGTTACATTAGCCCCATGGTACATCGCACGACATTGATTTGTTAAAGTTTGTTTGACGTCATTAGATTACGTGACGTTCATCGTCATTGTCATTAACGTCACACTATTGACTGGCAATGTCGCTGTTCCATGAATTGCGGCAAAATGACATAAAACAATAAGATTCCGCCGTATATGGTTATTTACATCTTTGAAACTATCAGAAAATGCAGTGTAAATATAAGTAATAAAACCATGGGTATTTGCGTTTACTGTATTATGAACAACAGTTGGTCTGTTTAAAGTTTGCGAGGAGTCCTTTGGACACCACGCACATTAAACAGACCAACTGTTGTTCACAATACAGTAAACGCAACAGCCCACGGTTTTATTCCTTAAATGTTTTTTCGTGGGAAATCTTATACATGACGTATTTATATGTTTTCCTAGAATAAACTCTGTCCGAATCTTTAGAGTTATAATGGTACTTGTTTCCAGAAAGAGGAAGAAAAAAGACAACACAAAATTGATGATTGGGACGGCCACCAGCAGGGCAAAGGCTATAGGTCGAAGTTTAAGCCGGTATGTAGATTTGGTAAAGGTTATAGGTCAAAGTTTAAGCCGGTATGTAGATTTGGTAATGGTTATACATGTAGTCAAAGTTTAAACCGGTATGTAGATTTGGTAAAGGTTATAGGTCAAAGTTTAAGCCGGTATGTAGATTTGGTAAAGGTTATAGTCAAAGTTTAAACCGGTATGTAGATTTGGTAAAGGTTATAGGTCAAAGTTTAAGCCGGTATGTAGATTTGGCAAATGTTATTGGTCAAAGTTTAAACCGGTATGTAGATTTGGTAAAGGTTGTAGTCAAATTTTAAGACGGTATGTAGACTTGGTAACGGTTATATATATAGTCAAAGTTTAAGATGGTATGTAGATTTGGTAACGGTTATAGTAAAAGTTTAAGACGGTATGCAGATTTGGTAACGGTTATAGTCAAAGTCTAAGACGGTATGTAGACTTGGTATTAAACGGTTATATATATAGTCAAAGTTTAAGATGATATGTAGATTTGGTAACGGTTATAGTAAAAGTTTAAGACGGTATGTGGATTTGGTAACGGTTATAGTCAAAGTCTAAGACGGTATGTAGACTTGGTACCGGTGCTGGTAGAGGGGGTCCGTGTGTATACCGTCGGGTTGTACTCGCCTCTTGTCGTAATAGGCCGATAGTGTTAACTTTTGCTGCGTATATGTTTTCATAACGCCGTCCCTCATTTGGAATCTGCGGTTTTTACCCATGTCTCGTTCCCCGGTGTCTTCTTCGTCGCACCCCCACTCCAACGCTTTCTTATATCGGTTCCAGGTTAACTCGTTCTGCCGGGCAGACAACCCTTTTGCAGAATGTTTTATTTTTCCCTCTGTTTTCTCCGGTAATTTCTCCACAAAGTAACACTTGCTCGATAGAGCAATGGCCCGATCTCCGTGAAATTTTACCTTGAAATGGTCGGGGTATCCGTTAAACCGTTCAATGTACACCAACCAACTGTGTTTATCTTCTAAATAATCGTTGCGCATGTGGGGTTTTACCAGACTGTCCAAACTTCCGTATTTCTCGTTTCCTTCTGGTGGTTTCGCACTTACTCCCATGTATAGACTGTCCGTATCCATTTGTATTGATTCAAAATCTGTTCTGTCTACATATTTATCTAAAATCCATCCCCAAATTGCAAGGGTTTCAACTACCTATTTTCAACTACTCCCGGCTACCCATCAGAATAAGTACCTAATGCTAGCGCAATATATACCAACATACAAACTCTTTTTTTCGCCAAGTCCAGCCCAATAGAGGCAAGCAGGATGTAGACAGGCAAAACAAATCCACCAAAATACCTCTCCAATTCGATAAATACAACAAAATACGACAAACACAAATCCAGACAAATAGACACAAATCCAGACAAGTACCACCTATTTTTACCACACAATTTCGGTAGTAGAAACCCAAATTAATTATTTATTTTTCAAGAAAAGTATGTGCAATTGAACATATAATTTTGACTACTTATAGTTCAACTACTTGTCAAAAATGCAAGAAAATCACAAATTCGCAACTGCAAAAGACATGGGAATCCGATCTGTCGGAGAGAGGACGGACAGGCATGTTCTACTGCAAAACATATATGACAACAATTTGGCTAGCGACATATCCGAAGTCTGCTACATACCAACCATAGAAGTTCCGGAGGGAACAGAAAATCTCGAACAAGGGGAGGGAATTCACACACATTTGGAACCAGTTTCCGAAGTTTTTGTAGACGACATGTATGTCTGGACACTGCTGGCTACAGACCAAGTCTCCACGAAAAAAGCCGGGTCTAGATTCGTGGCAAAAACAATTATTTCCACAATTCGAGCCCACGCGCACGTAGCGGGGCTCCCAGGTAGTATACCCGCACGCATATTATCTACATCTCGATATTCCGGAGACGCAACCATGCTGTATAGAAGAACATGTACAACAATTTTGCAAGGAGACAGAACCGTTCTAGACATATTCGAGCGAAAACATCCTACATATCCCGAACCAGAAGTGATAGTGGTGTCAAAACTAGACATTGCAAATACAGTAGAACTTCGATCGCTCGAACCGGCAACGGAATCGAGTTTGAGTTCGAGCGATGCATAGTTCGAGGGAATGAAGTTTCAAAAATGTACTTATGTGAATATATGAGATGACCTATGTGACATGCCATTGTATATGCATTACATTTGGAGGGAGAAATGAAAAATAACAAATACAATTGTAAAGTTGCTGTTTTATTCAATATTTACATGTAATTATACGTCAAATAAACCGCTATGTTCCGCTTTGCGTCTATACATAATACTGGTATTCCCAGTGTCTAAAAATAGCACATAGCACAGTGGTTGGAATAAATATACTAACGGAAAATATAAACGAAACAATGTCAGTATACAATTATAAACACTATAAATTAACGCATGAAGAATTCCATGATCTCGGTTTGTTTGTTATTGGCACATCTTCTGTCAAAGTTAAATTTAAGTAAACGTTTGTTCATGACACATAACGCATTCAAGTCCTTTTCACTGTGGTTCTGCGCTTGCCATCATAACGCCCGTAATTCACGCCGCTATTGTTTGCGATTCGTGATTTAATGTCATCCCGCGTCAAGGGAAACTACTCAACGCGACCGCCCGCAATGGTGGAATTCGCACCTCGTTAGACAAACAGCTGATCACAGACTTACCTGTTCGAGTTATTAGCGGTAATTACCACTGTTTGACCGTCCACGGGACTAATCCACAGGTTCGACTGTTCGAGTAATTCATAGTTCGAGTTTACGGTGTTTTATTACATGAATTATATAGGAAATTTGCCGGGACTGTCAAACCAGTTCGAGTTTTCCATGGTGTTCGAGCCAGACCTGTTCTAGTTATCGAAGTTCTACTGTATAGAACTACACAAACTTTTTGAAAATCTACCAAAATTTCTAGAAGGCCTCCGACTAGATGGGATAGGCTTGTACGCGATCGATTGTACGAGAGACTATGCGGGCACCCTAGATAGAAACCTGTTGGAAACCCACCTGCGAGAGGAGTGGTCGGGAGAGTTCACTATTCTAGACAATGTATCCAGCGTAGGGGCAAATTGTCTATCTCTTCTAGTACCAGAACCACCGATAGGCTCGCTATGGAGAGGAAAATTCTACAACAAGTTTGTATGCCAGCTGGAATGCGCGGGTGTGCTCGATAGTATGGGGAACAATGTGGCAAACTACTGCGACTGCCCAGATTCTCGACTCGGAGAAACATTTGCGCACCCACTAGTACAGGAAAAAGGAATATGTAGGATAGAGGTGTCTCTATACGGCATAGAGGCAACAGATATTTCTATAGATCTCGCAAACCAAAAATGGGGGAACTGGAGAACGAGAAGCTTTTCTGGGAACAATCGCTAGCGAAACAATGGGAAGCGCTCGCTTCGGCTATACATTGCAACATGGTTCTACTCTCAATGAAAACATTGTACGCCATATATTGGGGACACTCGGAGACGAGAAGAATGTGTGGAGTGTACAAAAGATACTAAGAACAAGATATACAGACGCTGGAAGAGACATATCTACCATTGTGGGTATCCTCATTCGGGTTCGAAGGGCTTCCGATACATGCGATAGTTCTGGACCAGGACGAAGATGGTGTAGGCACGTTTCTACAAGCGTACAGAAAAACAGAAGGTGGAACGTATCTAGCAAGAAGCGAGGCACCGCTGGCAAGACATACGAAGGACGAACCAGAACCTCGAAACGGAGTTCGCCCACTAGCGGATACAGAGTTCGTACGATGGCAATGGAATCGGAAGATTTGGAACGGGAATAGAAAACTGGTACCATTTCCGATAGAGAAGGTAGAAACGACAGATCGGATTTCCATGTCTTTTGCAGTTGCGAATTTGTGATTTTCTTGCATTTTTAGCTCGACTATTCGAAGAATAAGTAGAGCTTATGTTGTCACCCCGGCGTCGGCGTCACCGTCACGCCTTGGTTAAGGTTTTTAGTCAACCTTGTATATGGAATACTACTGGCCCTACACCCACCATACTTGGACAACTTCATCTCCTTGTGATGTATTTCAATAACCCCTGACCTTGACCTACATTTCCTCTTGAATTACTTAGTTAATTCCCCTTGGTTAAGGTTTTTAGTCAACCTTGGTTAAGGTTTTTGGGCAAGCTTGTACATAGAATACTATTGTGCATACAGACACCATACTTGGACAACCTTTTCTCATAGGGATGTACATCAATAACCCCTGGTCTATATTTGACCTTGACCTACATTTTCTCTTCAATTACTTAGTTAATTCCCCTTGGTTAAGGTTCTTAGTCAAGCTTGTATATGGAATACTCCTGGCCCTACACCCACCATACTTGGACAACTTCATCTCCTAGGGATGTACATCAGTAACCCCTGATCTATATTTGACCTTGACCTACATTTCCTCTTGAATTACTTAGTTAATTCTCTTTGGTTAAGGTTTTTAGTCAACCTTGTAGATGGAATACTCCTGGCCCAAAACCAACCATACTTGGACAACTTTATCTCCTAGTGATGTACATCAACAACCCCTGACCTATATTTGACCTTGACCTACATTTAACCTTGAATTACCTAGTTAATTGTATCCCCCGGACTACCGTCGGGGGATACTATGGATTTGACAGCGCGCCGCGTCCGCGTCCGCGTCGGCCGCAGACACTTCTTGTCCGGAGCATAACTCGAACACCCTTTGGAATATTTTCATGAAACTTCACACATGCATAGACCACGACCCGAAGGTGTGTCGCGCACAAGAATGACTACTCTTGCATAGCTAATTTTTGAGTTATCTCCCTTTTTTGTTTCTCGCACTGATTTCGTGTCCGGAGCATAACTCCACCACCCTTTCGAATATTTTCATGAAACTTCACACATGCATAGACCACGACCCGAAGATGTGTCGCGCACAAGAATGACAACTCTTGCATAGCTAATTTTTTGGTTATCTCCCTTTTTTGTTTCGCGCACTGATTGACCATAACTCGACCACCCTTTGGAATATTTTTATGAAACTTAACACATTCAATTAGACCACGAACCGAAGGTGTGTCGTGCACAAGAATGACAACTCTGCATAGCTAATTTTTGAGTTATCTCCCTTTTTTGTTTTCGCTCACTGATTTCCTGTCCGGAGCATAACTCGACCACCCTTTGGAATATTTTCATGAAACTTCACACATGCATAGACCACGACCCGGAGGTGTGTCACGCACAAGAATGACAACTCTTGCGTAGCTAATTTTTCAGTTATCTCCCTTTGTTTTTTGTTTTGCGCACTACAAACTGGACAATAATGCATGAAGACCTGTTTTCTCGTCTGCTCTGTATACCTTTTCTCGTGTGCTCTGTACACCTTACCTGTAGAGAGAACAATAGAAACTGGGAGAACCATGTGCTAAGCATGGGCTAGCATGTGCAGATGTCCACTGCTTGACCACTGCTTGACCACTGCTGACCAGGTAATTTATACAGGTAAATCACTACATTGGGTACTGTGTTGAAAATATTTGTGGCATTTATGGTGGAACCTCTGCAGATATATGTAGATAAATATAGGACTATTAAAAAAAAATCTGGTCTCCAATAGCAAGCATTATTATTTTTAAAACTTTTTTTTGTCATTTTTTTTTTTTTTTTTTTTTTTTTTTCATTATTTTTTTTCATTTTTTTTTTTCAAATTATTTTTCAATTTGACTGGAAAAAAAATCTGGGCTCCAGTAGCAAGCATTATTATTTTTAAACTTTTTTTTTCCATTTTTTTTTTTTCATTTTTTTTTTCAAATTATTTTTCAATTTTTGTCCAGTAGCAGAAGGTCGTAAGTGCTATATACAGACTATTCACCTGTACATGTGCTAGCATGTGCAACTGACCACTGACCACTTACAGGTAATTTATACAGGTAAATGATTATATTACATTTCCGTAAACTGTGTTGAAAATATTGTGGCATTATGTGGACCTGTGCAGATATATGTAGATAAATATAGGACTATTAAAAAAAAATCTGGGCTCCAGTAGCAAGCATTATTATTTTTAATTTTTAATCTTTTTTTCCATTTTTTTTTTTTCATTTTTTTTTTCAAATTCTTTTTCAATTTTTGTCTAGTAGCATAAGTCGTAAGTGCTATATACAGACTATTATCATATAATAAAACAATTATTGACTAGTGAGCCATAGAATATAATCTGATATTCTATGGTTCACTAGTCAATAATTGTATAATATTCGTTCGGGCCAGTGAAAATTGCTTTCGGGCCCAGGCTCGAGGTCAAGCGGGACAAGGCGAGGCATCTGATTCCGCGGAATTCTTGTTTACTTATCTCCCTTTGTGGTTTCGTGCTCTGATTTTGTATCCAAAGCATAACTCGAACACGCATATACGCATTGCTCTAATGGTCCTCTACCGCCCTGTGCCAAATCCACGTTCGTTCTGCCCCCGTCAAGCCCAGGGTCAAGGTCACATACTTAGTGCTTCAAAAACATTAACGCTTGGGTAAATATCTTATACTTTATGTTTTCTTTCATGGATCATGGATCATCTTCATATTTCATATACGCATTGCTCTAATGGTCCTCTACCGCCCTGTGCCAAATCCATGTTCGTCCTGCCCCACCAATCCCAGGGTCAAGGTCACATACTTGGTGCTTCAAAAACTTTAACGCTCAGGTAAATATCTTATAATTTTTATTTCCATTCACGGATCAACTTCATATTTCATATACGCGTTGCTCTAATGGTCGTCTACCGCCCTGTGCCAAATCCACGTTCGTCCTGCCCCCCGCCAAGCCCAGGGTCAAGGTCACATACTTAGTGCTTCAAAACTTTAAACGCTCGGGTAAATATCTTATAATTTCTGTTTTCTTTCATGGATCATCTTCATATTTCATATACGCATTGCTCTAATGGTCCTCTACCGCCCTGTGCCAAATCCACGTTTGTCCTGCCCCCGCCAATCCCAGGGTAGGGTCAAGGTCACATACTTGGTGCTTCAAAAACTTAATGCTCAGGTAAATATCTTATAATTTTTCTTTCCATTCACGGATCAACTTCATATTTCATATAGCGTTTGCTCTAATGGTCCTCTACCGCCCTGTGCCAAATCCACGTTCGTCCCGCCCCCGCCAAGCCCAGGGTTAACATCATATACTTAGTGCTTCAAAAACTTTAACGCTCAGGTAGAAATATCTTATAATTTCTGTTTTCTTTCACGGATCAGCTTCATATTTCATATATGCATTGCTCTAATGGTCCTCTACCCGCCCTGTGCCAAATCCACGTTTGTCCTGCCCCCGCCAAGCCCAGGGTGAAGGTCACATACTTGGTGCTTCAAAAACTTTAACGCTCAGGTAAAAGAAAATTTTGACTTGCAATTTGGCCTCATTTATTATCAAGCGTATGTGGGACATCCGTGTTCTATGAACACATTTTCTAGTTTATTAAACTTCACACATGCATAGAAGACGACCCAAAGGTGTGTCGCACGTAAGAATGACAACTCTTGCGTCGTTAATTTCTAGTTATCTCCCTTTGTTGTTTCCGTGCACTGATTTTGTGTCTGGAGCATAACTCGAACACCCTTTGGAATATTTTCATGAAACTTCACACATGCATAGACCACGACCCTAAAGGTGTGTCCCGCAAGAATGACAACTCTTGCATCACTAATTCTTTAGTTATCTCCCTTTGTTTTTCCGTCACTGATTTTGTCTCCGGAGCATAACTCGAACACCCTTTTTTTCAAACTACTTGTGTATCTAGGGAGGGGGATACACATGCGCTTGTCGACAAGCGTCCATTTCTAGTTCTCCTTGGTTAAGGTTTTTAGTCAACCTTGGTTAAGGTTTTTAGTCAAGCTTGTACATGGAATACTATTGTGCATACAGACACCATACTTGGACAACCTTTTCTCATAGGGATGTACATCAATAACCCCTGATCTATATTTGACCTTGACCTACATTTCCTCTTGAATTACTTACTTAATTCTCCTTGGTTAAGGTTTTTAGTTAAGCTTGTATATGGAATACTCCTGGCCCTACACCCACCATACTTAGACAACTTCATCTCCTAGGGATGTACATCAATAACCCTTGATCTATATTTGACCTTTACCTACATTTGACCTTGACCTACATTTCCTCTTGAATTACTTACTTAATTCTTTTTGGTTAAGGTTTTTAGTCAAGCTTGTAGATGGAATACTCCTGGCCCTACACCAACCATACTTGGACAACTTTATCTCCTAGTGATGTACATAAACAACCCCTGACCGATATTTCACCTTGACCTACATTTAACCTTGAATTAATTAATTAATCCCCCTTGGTTAAGGTTTTTAGTCAACCTTGGTTAAGGTTTTTAGTCAAGCTTGTATATGGAATACTATTGTGCATACAGACACCATACTTGGATAACTTATTCTCATAGGGATGTACATCAATAACCCCTGACCTATATTTTACCTTCACCTACATTTAACCTTGAATTACTTGGTTAATGTTTATAGTCAAGCTTGTATATGGAATACTCCTGGGCCTACATCAACCATACTTGGACAACTTCATCTACTAGTGATGTACATCAATAATCTCTGACCTATATTTGACCTTGACCTACTTTTATCCTTGGATTACTTAGTTATTTCCCCTTGGTTACGGTTTTTAGTCAAGCTTGTATATGGAATACTCCTGGGCCTACATCAACCATACTTGGACAACTTCATCTCCTAGTGATGTACATCATTAACCCCTGACCTATATCTGTCATTGACCTACATTTAACCTTGAATTACTTACTTAATTTCCCTTGGTGAAGTTTTTTAGTCAACCTTGGTTAAGGTTTTCATGCAGGCCGCAGCCACCTTGTTTGTCAAGCTATGTGTACATCGACAACCCTCGTAGTCGAGCTATGCTGTTCTCCTACAGCTCTTGTTTGACAAGTAGTTGAACTATAAGTAGTCAAAATTATATGTTCAATTGCACATACTTTTCTTGAAAAATAAATAATTAATTTGGGTTTCTACTACCGAAATTGTGTGGGAAAAATAGGTGGTACTTGTCTGGATTTGTATTTGTCGTATTTTGTTGTATTTATCGAATTGGAGAGGTATTTTGGTGGATTTTTTTTGCCTGTCTACATCCTGCTTGCCTCTATTGGGCTGGACTTGGCGGAAAAAAAAAAGTTTGTATGTTGGTATATATTGTACTTATTCTGTGGGGTAGCCGAGAGTAGTTGAAAATAGGTAGTTGAAACCCTCGCAATTTGGGGACGGATTTTAACCTGGAACCAATATAAGAAAGCGTTGGAGTGGGGGCGCGACGAAGAAGACACCGGGGAACGAGACATGGGTAAAAACCGTGGATTCCGAATGAGGGACGGCGTTATGAAACATATACGCAGCAAAAGTTAGGACTATCGGCCTATTACGACAAGAGGCGAGTACAACCCGACGGTATACACACGGACCCCCTCTACCAGCACCAATCCGCTCGGGAGCTGATTGGAGAATCACCTATACCATTAATCGAGAATTGGGCGGAAGAGGGTCGTGATAGGGAACTCACAAAACCCGCTTCACACTTCGAGAATTGGATGGAAGTGGATATAATTGGACTTGATGGGTTTATGGGGTTTATTAAATAATTACGAGTTAATCAGTTTTTTGTCCCGCCTGCTTTAGCAGAAGCGGGACATAGGCATAGCTTTTCTGTCGTCGGCGGCATCGGCGGCGTCGGCGGCGTCGGCGGCGTCGTCGGCGGCGGCGTCGGCGGCGTCGGCGGCGGCGTCGGCGGCGTCGGCGGCGTCGGCGGCGTCGGCGGCGTCGGCGGCGTCGGCGGCGTCAACATTTCACGTTAAGTTTTTGCGTTTAGCTCACTTTCCACAAAACTATAACTCCTACGACCTCCATACTTGGTATACATCAACACTGTGGTGTAACCATCTCACACAGAGGGAGCCCATGTCACCTTCACATACGTTTCATGGTTCATTGACCTACTTTTCACATGCATTCAACGTTAAGTTTTTGCGTTTAGCTCTGTTTCTAAAACTTAACGCTCAGGTTAATTTTCATTGTAATTTCTGTTTCCCTCAATGGAATGCTTTAATATTCCATACATGCATTTGTAACAACATCCCGCGTCATTCTACAGAAAACCCATGGTGCCCGCTAACCCCAAAGGTCAAGGTCACTTGACTTAGAAATTTGTTTGTTTGGAAAAATTAACGCTCACTTTATGGTTTAATATTCCATACATGCATTTGTAACAACATCCCGCATCATTCTACAGAAAGCCCATGGTGCCTGCTAACCCCAAATAACCCCAAAGGTCAAGGTCACTGACTTAGAAATTTCCGTGTTTGCACAAATTAACAACGCTCACTTTATGGTTTAATATTCCATACATGCATTTGTAACAACATCCCGCATCATTCTAAAGAAAGCCCATGGTGCCCGCTAACCCCAAATAACCCCAAAGGTCAAGGTCACTGACTTAGAAACTTCCGTGTTTGGAAAAATTAACGCTCACTTTATGGTTTAATATTCCATACATGCATTTGTAACAACATCCCGCCTCATTCTACAGAAAGCCATGGTGCCCGCTAACCCCCAAATAACCCCAAAGGTCAAGGTCACTGACTTAGAAACTTCCATGTTTGGAAAAATTAACGCTCACTTTATGGTTTAATAATATTCCATACATGCATTTGTAACAACATCCCGCATCATTCTTACAGAAAGCCCATGGTGCCCGCTACCCAAATAACCCCAAGGTCAAGGTCACTGACTTAGAAATTTCCGTTTTGTTTGCACAAATTAATGCTCACTTTTATGTTTAATATCCCATACATGCATTTGTAACAACATCCCACATCATTCTACAAAGCTCATGGTGCCCGCTAACCCAAAGGTCAAGGTCACTGACTTAGAAATTTCCATGTTTGGAAAAATTAACGCTCATTTTATGCTTTAATATTGCCATACATGCATTTGTAACAACAATCCCGTATCATTCTCAGAAAGCCCATGGTGCCCGCAAACCCCAAAGGTCAAAGTCGCGATGACTTAGAAATTAACGCTCAGTTTATGCTTTAATATTCCATAATGCATTTGTAACAACATCCCGCATCATACTACAGAAAGCCCATCATTCTACAGAAAGCCCATGGTGCCTGCTAACCCCAAAGGTCAAGGTCACTGATTTCCGTGTTTGGAAAAATTAACGCTCAGTTTATTTATGCTTTAATGTTCCATACATGCATTTGTGTAACAACATCCAATCATTCTACAGAAAGCCCATAGTGCCCGCTAACCCCAAAGGTCAAGGTCACTGACTTAGAAATTTCCGTGTTTGAAAAGTTCACGCTCAGTTTATGCTTTAATATTCCATATATGCATTTGTAACAACATCCCGCTATTCTACAGAAAGCCCATGGTGCGCTAACCCAAAGGTCAAGGTCACTGACTTAGAAATTTCCGTGTTTGGAAAAAATTAACGCTCAGTTTATGCTTTAATATTTCATACATGCATTTGTAACAACATCCCGTATCATTCTACAGAAAGCCCATGGTGCCGCAAACCCCAAAGGTCAAAGTCGCTGACTTAGAAATTAAACGCTCAGTTTAGCTTTAAATATTCCATACAGCAAATTTGTAACAACATCCCGCTTTCATACTACAGAAAGCCCATCATTCTACAGAAACCCATGGTGCTGCTAACCCCAAAGGTCAAGGTCACCCTGATTTCCGTTTGGAAAAATTTAACGTCATTTATGCTTTTATGTTCCATACTGCATTGTAACAACATCCCGCATATTCTAGAAAGCCCATAGGTGCCGCTAACCCCAAAGTGTCAAGGTCAGACTAGAATTTCGTGTTTGGAAAAGTTCACGCTCAGTTTATGCTTTAATATTCCATACATGCATTTTGTAACAACATCCCGCATCATTCTACAGAAAGCCCATAGTGCCGCTAACCCAAAGGTCAAGGTCACTGACTTAGAAATTTCCGTGTTTGGAAAAGTTCACGCTCATTTTATGCTATTCCATATATGCATTTGTAACAACATCGCCATTTACAGAAAGCCCATGGTCCCGCTAACCCCAAGGTCAAGGTCACTGATTAGAAATTTCCGTTTGGATTAACGCTCAGTTTTATGCTTTAATATTTCATACATGCTTTTGTAACAAGCATCATTCTACAGAAAGCCCATGGTGCCCGCTAACCCCAAAGGTCAAGGTCACTGACTTAGAAATTTACATGTTTGGAAAAATGAACGCTCTGTTTATGCTTTAATATTCCATACATGCATTTGTAACAACATACCGCATCATTCTACAGAAAGCCCATGGTGCTCACTAACCCCAAGGTTATTACAAGCTCCTTATATACTATCAAACTGCGCCAGACGGGACATTTTGCTCCGCGGAGCTCTTGTTGAATTTACAAAATTCGGAAAAATGAATCCACCCAAATTCAATTCGCGAATTGAGGGTGGCGGCATTTTTTCATATTTTTCGCCATATAAACCATAACCAATTTTTGTCGTGCCCGCTTGCGGAAAGCGCGATATAGTCGGCCGTTTGGCGTACGTACGTATGTACGTACGTATGTACGTACGTTCGTACGTACGTACGTGTGTCCGGTTAAAGTTTTTGGTTAAGCTGTAAGGTTAAGTTTTTTGGTTAAAGTTTTTGGTTAAGTTCTTTAGTTAAAGTTTTTGGTTAAGTTTTTTGGTTAAGTTGTTTGGTTAAGTTTTTTGGTTAAAGTTTTTGGTTAAATTCTTTGGTTAAAGTTTTTGGTTAAGTTTTTTTGGTTAAAGTTTTTGGTTAAAGTTTTTTGTTATACTATATCTCTGCAACTGCTTTGCCCATTACCTTGAAACTTCACATGGGTGTTTATCATCATCTATATTTTCATTCTACCCATCTCCCGTGCGGCCCCTGTGCCCAATGTCAAGGTCAAATTACTTTGAAGTTTTTGGTTAAGTTTTTTGGTTAAAAGTTTTTGGTTAAGTTTTTTGGTTAAGTTTTTTGGTTAAAGTTTTTCGTTATACTATATCTCTGCAACTGCTTGCCCATTACCTTGAAACTTCATATGGGTGTTTATCATCATCTATATTTTCATTCTACCCCCCTCCGTGCGGCCCCTGTGCCCAATGTCAAGGTCAAATTACTTTGAAGTTTTTGGTTAAGTTCTTTGGTTAAAGTTTTTGGTTAAGTTTTTTGGTTAAAGTTTTTGGTTAAGTTTTTTGGTTAAAGTTTGTTGTTAAAAAAAGTTTTTCGTTATTAAACTATACTACTCTGCAACTGCTTTGCCCATTACCTTGAAACTTCACATAGGTGTTTATCATCATCTATATTTTCATTCTACCCCCCTCCCGTGCGGCCCCTGTGCCCAATGTCAAGGTCAAATTACTTTGAAGTTTTTGGTTAAGTTTTTTGGTTAAAGTTTTTGGTTAAGTTTTTTGGTTAAGTTTTTTGGTTAAAGTTTTTCGTTATACTATATCTCTGCAACTGCTTTGCCCATTACCTTGAAACTTCACATGGGTGTTTATCATCATCTATATTTTCATTCTACCCCCCTCCCATGCGGCCCCTGTGCCCAATGTCAAGGTCAAATTACTTTGAAGTTTTTGGTTAATGGGCGCGCCCGCTTGCGGAAAGCGTGATATAGTCGGCACTTTGGCGTACGTACGTGTGTCCGGTTAAACTTTTTGGTTAAGTTGTTTGTTTAAGTATTTTGGTTAAAGTTTTTCGTTATACTATATCTCTTTTTTTAGTGTCCATGCCTCGCCACAAGGCGCGACATGCAGGCCGCGGCCATCTAGTTGATATTGGTGGTTATTTAAACACCCCCAAATTCGGCTCCCATTTGTCGCGGTAATGAACTCATTCCCTCTATACTACTGCTGTTGTTAGCCCGTTAACTCTTTACATGCTAGCGGCGAAAATATCCGCCAAACGAATTAGGAGTATATGTTTTATTTCTCTCTGTAAATATGTCTTGAAATTTCAACATGTGAGTTGGTTTAGTAAGAGTGCATGTCACTGAATCTGTAACCTATTTCACCAACATTGCAAAGTATACTTCGCTAGCAAAGTAGACTTTGAGGGAGAAAATTTTAATTTACGGATAAATTTATTAATATTTAGCTAGGTTTTTTGACAAAAAATCCAGGCTATTGGATTGGCGAAAGCCGGGCGGGCGGGCGGTGTCCACAATCAATGTTAAGCTTGAGTCCATTTCTTTGTTACTGTACCACCTAGGACCACCAAACTTGCACAGCTTCATAATCAAGGGGTGCCCACCACATATCACTATCCAACATGTTACCTTTTTTTTAACTTGACCCATTTTTTCCGCGCAGTCGACTTAGCCATTTTCAATGTTAAGTTTTCGCGTTTACAATGTTAAGTTTTCGTGTTTAAGTCCATTTCTTTGGTACTGTACCACCTAGGACCACCAAACTTTCACAGCTTCATAACCAAGGGGTGCCTACCACATACAACTATCCAACATGTGACCATTTTTTTTTTACCTTCACCTATTATTTCTACGTAATTGACTTTTCAACGTTAACTTTTTAACGTACGTCTGGTTAAAGTTTTTTGCTTAAAAAGTTTTTCGTTATTACTATATCTCTGCAACTGCTTCGCCCATTACCTTGAAACTTCACATGGGTGTTTATCATCATCCATATTTTCATTCTACCCCACCCCCGAACCGTGCGGCCCCTATGCCCAATGTCAAGGTCAAATTACTTTTAATTTTTTTGTTAAATTTTTTTCGTGTACTATATCTCTGCAACTTCTTCACCCATTACCTTGATACTTCACATGGGTGTTTATCATCATTGTCAGCGCGATGATCATCGGCATTTTGGCATAGTCCATCCGTACGTCCCGTACGGGCAGACATTCGGGTACTTATGTGGCTAGCCCCACAGGGTTATGGACTTGTTAAAGGATAGGGTTGGTTACAATTAGCCACCTATAACATCGTTTTATGTGGCTAAAAATGGTTTTATGTGGCTAATATTTAAACATGCGATAAGCCACATAGTTAACTGAAAGTAAAGACGTCCGTCCGTACGTCCGTGTGTCCGGTTAAAGCTTTTTGGTTAAAGTTTTTCCATCTACTATATCTATTTTTTAGCTCATGTGAGCTATTGTTACCGCAATGTGTCCGTCGTCCGTCGTCGTCGTCCGTCGTCGTCCGTGAACATTTTCAAACGTCTTCTCCTCAGTAACCATTGGGTCTATAGTCACCAAACTTCATGGTCATGGTCCTTAGGTAGGGGGATTAGTAAATTGTTAAAATGACGTCATTACGTAATCCAAGATGGCCGCCGTCTAAAAATAGCACAAATTGTTAAAAAATCTTCTTCTCAAGAACCGCCAACCGGATTTCGACAAAACTTGGTAGGAATGATCGATTTACAATGCTCTTTCAAAGTTGTGAAAATGGTGACCCCGGGGTAAAAAATGGCGTGGCCCGTGGGGTCAAATTGGGGTCAAATTTTATTTTTTACCGAATATGCTCATGCCATATATCAAATTGAAGGTATCGATGAGGCGATTGCTCTGGTGCAATATTTGTCGGAATCGGATGATTATGTCATCCATGATGGCCACCAAAAGGTCCATTTATTCAAGATTATGAACGTCTTTTTCTCAGGAACCACATGGCCGATGCTGGCCAAACTTCATAGGAAGTTAAGATCCTTGGGTGAAGCATTTTCAGATTTTGTAAAATGACAGTCATCGCTTAATCCAAGATGACCGCCATCTAAAAATAGCACAATTTTTTTAAAACACATGAACTCAATGTCACATTCTCCTCTGGTGTTCATGGAGTCAGGTGAGCGAATTAGGGCCTTCATGGCCCTCTTGTTTAGTGTCCATGCCTCGCCCCAAGGCGCGACATGCAGGCGGGCGGGCGGGCGGGCGGGCGGCGGGCGGCGGGCGGCGTCCACAATCAATGTTAAGTTTTCGTGTTTAAGTCCATTTCTTTGTTACTGTACCAACTAGGACCACCAAACTTTCACAGCTTCATAATCAAGGGGTGCCCACCACATATCACTACTCCAACATGTTACTTTTTTTTTACTTGGAAAAAACCTGACCTTCGTGGCTTTGCCTCGTTTCTTGTTATTGTATCCCCCGGACTCCGTCGGGGGATACTATGGATTTGACAGCGCGCCGCGTCCGCCAACACTTGCATAGCTAATTTTTTTGTTATCTCCCCTTTTTGTTTTCGTGCACTGATTTCCTGTCCGGAGCATAACTCGACCACCCTTTGGAATATTTTCATGAAACTTCACACATGCATAGACCAAGACCCGGAGGTGTGTCGCGCATAAGAATGACAACTGTTGCGTAGCTAATTTTTTAGTTATCTCCCTTTTTAGCTCACCTGAGCAAAGCTCATGTGACCTATTGTTACTGCAATGTGTCCGTCGTCCGTCGTCGTCCGTCGTCGTCCGTAAACATTTTCAAACGTCTTCTCCTCAGTAACCATTGGGCCTATAGTCACCAAACTTCATGATCATGGTCCTTAGGTAGGGGGATTACAAAATTGTTAAAATGACGTCATTATGTAATCCAAGATGGCCGCCGTCTAAAAATAGCATAAATTCTTAAAAAATCTTCTCATGAACCGCCAGCCGGATTTCGACAAAACTTGGTAGGAATGATCGATGTACATTGCTCTTTCAAAGTTGTTAAAATGGTGACCCGGGGTCAAAAATGGGCGTGGCCCGTGGGGTCAAAAGGGGAAATTGGGGTCAAATTTTATTTGACTGAATATGGTCATGTCATATATCAAATTGAAGGTATCAATGAGGCGATCACTCTGGTGCATTTTTTGTCGAAATCTGATGGTTATGTCATCCAAGATGGCCGCCGAAAGGTCAAAAGGTCATTCTTTTATTAGAGATTTAAAAATTCTACTTCACATGAACCGCTTGGCCCATGGTAGCGAAACTTAAAAGTTATGGTCCATGGGTGAAGCCTTTTCAGATTTGTTATAATGGAGGTCATCGCTAATCCAAGATGGCTGCCGTCTAAAAATAGCACAAATTCTTAAAAAATATTTTTCTCATGAACCACTAGCCGGATTTCGACGAAACTTGGTAGGAATGATCGATGTACAATGCTCTTTTAAAGTTGTGAAAATGGTGACCCCGGGGTCAAATTTTATTTTTGACCGAATATGCTCATGTCATATATCAAATTGAAGGTATCGATGAGGCGATTGCTCTGGCGCAATATGTCGGAATCGGATGATTATGTCATCCATGATGGCCGCCAAATGGTCCATTTATTTGAGATTTTGAACGTCTTTTGCTCAGGAACCACATGGCCGATGCTGGCCAAACTTCATAGGAAGTTCCGATCCTTGGGTGATGCATTTTCAGATTTGGTAAAATGAGAGTCATCGCTTAATCCAAGATGACCGCTGTCTAAAAATAGTACAATTTTTTTAAAACACATGAACTCAATGTCACATTCTCTCCTCTGGTGTTCATGGAGTCAGGTGAGCGAATCAGGGCCATCATGGCCCTCTTGTTTGTTTTGCACACTCTACAGACTGGACAATAATGCATGAAGACCCGTTTTCCTCGTCTGCTCTGTTACACTTTTCCTCGTGTGCTCTGTACACCTTACCTGTAGAGAGAACAATAGAGACTGGGAGAACCATTCACCTGTCCATGTGCTGCATGTGCTAGCATGTGCAAATGTCTAGTCTTGACCACAGGTAATTTATACAGGTAAATTACTACATTGGATATTACATTTCCGTAAACTGTGTTGAAAATATTGTGTCATTATGTGGACCTGTGCAGATATATGTAGATAAATATAGGACTATTAAAAAAAAATTCTGGGCTCCAGTAGCAAGCATTATTATTTTCAAACTTTTTTTTTCCATTTTTTTTTCCATTTTTTTTTTCAAATTATTTTTCAATTTTTAGCCAGGTTTTTTAAAAAAAAATCCAGGCTATTGGATTGGCGAAAGCCGGGCGGGCGGGCAGGCGGGCGGACGGCGGCGTCCACAATCAATGTTAAGTTTTCGTGTTTGATTTTGTTCGTCTTTTATTTCTTTGTACTGTACCACCTAGGACCAAACTTTCACAGCTTCATAATCAAGGGTGCCCCCACATATCACTATCCAACATGTTACTTTTTTTTTTAACAAAAATTGACCATTTTTTCCGCGCAGTCGACTTATTTTTTTTTTTTTGCATTTTCAATGTTAAGTTTTTGCGTTTTCAATGTTAAGTTTTCTGTTTAAGTCCATTCTTTGGTACTGACCACCTAGACAAACAAACTTCACAGCTTCAAATCAAGGGTGCCCACCACATATCACTATCCAACATGTTACATTTATTTTAACTTCACCCATTTTTTCCGCGAGTCGACTTAGCCATTTTCAATGTTAAGTTTTCGCGTTTACAATGTTAAGTTTTCGTGTTTAAGTCCAGGTCTTTGGTACTGTACCACCTAAGACACCAAACTTTCACAGCTTCATAACCAAGGGGTGCCTACCACATACAACTATCCAACATGTGACCATTTTTTTTTTACCTTCACCTATTATTTCTACGTAATTGACTTAGCCATTTTCAACGTAAACTTTTTAACGTACGTCTGGTTAAAGTTTTTTTTGCTTAAAAGTTTTTCGTTATTACTATATCTCTGCAACTGCTTCGCCATTACCTTGAAACTTCACATGGGTGTTTATCATCATCCATATTTTCATTCTACCCCGAACCGTGCGGACCCCTATGCCCAATGTCAAGGTCAAATTACTTTGAATTTTTTTGTTAATTTTTTTTCATGTACTATATCTCTGCATCTTCTTCACCCATTACCTTGATACACACATGGGTGTTTATCATCATTGTCAGCGCGATATCATCGGCATTTTGGCATATGTCCATCCGTACGTCCGTACGGGCAGACATTCGGGTACTTATGTGGCTAGAACCCCACAGGGTTATGGACTTGTTAAAGGATAGGGTTGGTTACAATTAGCCACCTATAACATCGTTTTATGTGGCTAAAAATGGTTTTATGTGGCTAATATTTAACATGCGATAAGCCACATAGTTACCTGAAAGTAAAGACGTCCGTCCGTACGTCCGTTGTGTGTCCGGTTTAAAGCTTTTTGGTTAAAGTTTTTTCCATCTACTATATCTATTTTTTTAGCTCATGTGAGCTATTGTTACCGCAATGTGTCCGTCGTCCGTCGTCGTCGTCCGTCGTCGTCCGTGAACATTTTCAAACGTCTTCTCCTCAGTAACCATTGGGTCTATAGTCACCAAACTTCATGGTCATGGTCCTTAGGTAGGGGGATTAGTAAATTGTTAAAATGACGTCATTACGTAATCCAAGATGGCCGCCGTCTAAAAATAGCACAAATTCTTAAAAATCTTCTTCTCAAGAACCGCCAACCGGATTTCGACAAAACTTGGTAGGAATGATCGATTTACAATGCTCTTTCAAAGTTGTGAAAATGGTGACCCCGGGTAAAAATGGGCGTGGCCCGTGGGGTCAAATTGGGGTCAAATTTTATTTTTTACCGAATATGCTCATGCCATATATCAAATTGAAGGTATCGATGAGGCGATTGCTCTGGTGCAATATTTGTCGGAATCGGATGATTATGTCATCCATGATGGCCACCAAAAGGTCCATTTATTCAAGATTATGAACGTCTTTTTCTCAGGAACCACATGGCCGATGCTGGCCAAACTTCATAGGAAGTTAAGATCCTTGGGTGAAGCATTTTCAGATTTTTGTAAAATGACAGTCATCGCTTAATCCAAGATGACCGCCATCTAAAAATAGCACAATTTTTTTAAAACACATGAACTCAATGTCACATTCTCCTCTGGTGTTCATGGAGTCAGGTGAGCGAATTAGGGCCTTCATGGCCCTCTTGTTTAGTGTCCATGCCTCGCCCAAGGCGCGACATGCAGCGGGCGGCGGCGGGCGGGCGGGCGGGCGGGCGGCGTCCACAATCAATGTTAAGTTTTCGTGTTTAAGTCCATTTCTTTGTTACTGTACCAACTAGGACCACCAAACTTTCACAGCTTCATAATCAAGGGGTGCCCACCACATATCACTATCCAACATGTTACTTTTTTTTTACTTGGAAAAAACCTGACCTTCGTGGCTTTGCCTCGTTTCTTGTTATTGTATCCCCCGGACTTCCGCGGATACTATGGATTTGACAGCGCGCCGCGTCCGCCAACACTTGCATAGCTAATTTTTTTGTTATCTCATCCTTTTTTAAAGTTTTCGTGCACTGATTTCCTGTCCGGAGCATAACTCGACCACCCGTTTGGAATATTTTCATGAAACTTCACACATGCATAGACCAAGACCCGGAGGTGTGTCGCGCATAAGAATGACAACTGTTGCGTAGCTAATTTTTTAGTTATCTCCCTTTTTTTAGCTCACCTGAGCAAAGCTCATGTGACCTATTATTGTTACTGCAATGTGTCCGTCGTCCGTCGTCGTCCGTCGTCGTCCGTAAACATTTTCAAACGTCTTCTCCTCAGTAACCATTGGGCCTATAGTCACCAAACTTCATGATCATGGTCCTAGGTTAGGGGGATTACAAAATTGTTAAAATGACGTCATTATGTAATCCAAGATGGCCGCCGTCTAAAAATAGCATAAATTCTTAAAAAATCTTCTCATGAACCGCCAGCCGATTTCGACAAAACTTGGTAGGAATGATCGATGTACATTGCTCTTTCAAAGTTGTTAAAATGGTGACCCCGGGGTCAAAAATGGGCGTGGCCCGTGGGTCAAATTGGGGTCAAATTTTATTTTTGACTGAATATGGTCATGTCATATATCAAATTGAAGGTATCAATGAGGCGATCACTCTGGTGCATTTTTTGTCGAAATCTGATGGTTATGTCATCCAAGATGGCCGCCGAAAGGTCAAAAGGTCATTCTTTTATTAGAGATTTAAAAATTCTACTTCACATGAACCGCTTGCCCATGGTAGCGAAACTTAAAAGTTATGGTCCATGGGTGAAGCCTTTCAGATTTGTTATAATGGAGGTCATATCGCTAATCCAAGATGGCTGCCGTCTAAAATAAAAATAGCACAAATTCTTAAAAAATATTTTTCTCATGAACCAACTAGCCGGATTTCGACGAAACTTGGTAGGAATGATCGATGTACAATGCTCTTTTAAAGTTGTGAAAATGGTGACCCCGGGTCAAATTTATGACGATTTTTCCGAATAGTCTCATGTCATATATCAAATTGAAGGTATCGATGAGGCGATTGCTCTGGCGCATATGTCGGAATCGGATATAGATATGCATCCATGATGGCCGCCAAATGGTCCATTTATTTGAGATTTTGAACGTCTTTTGCTCAGGAACCACATGGCCGATGCTGGCCAAACTTCATAGGAAGTTCCGATCCTTGGGTGATGCATTTTCAGATTTGGTAAAATGAGAGTCATCGCTTAATCCAAGATGACCGCTGTCTAAAAATAGTACAATTTTTTTAAAACACATGAACTCAATGTCACATTCTCCTCTGGTGTTCATGGAGTCAGGTGAGCGAATCAGGGCCATCATGGCCCTCTTGTTTGTTTTGCACACTCTACAGACTGGACAATAATGCATGAAGACCCGTTTTCTCGTCTGCTCTGTACACCTTTTCTCGTGTGCTCTGTACACCTTACCTGTAGAGAGAACAATAGAGACTGGGAGAACCATTCACCTGTCCATGTGCTGCATGTGCTAGCATGTGCAAATGTCTAGTCTTGACCACAGGTAATTTATACAGGTAAATTACTACATTGGATATTACATTTCCGTAAACTGTGTTGAAAATATTGTGTCATTATGTGGACCTGTGCAGATATATGTAGATAAATATAGGACTATTAAAAAAAAATTCTGGGCTCCAGTAGCAAGCATTATTATTTTCAAACTTTTTTTTTTTTTTCCATTTTTTTTTTCCATTTCCATTCAAATTATTTTTCAATTTTAATTTTTAGCCAGGTATTTTTAAAAAAAAATCCAGGCTATTGGATTGGCGAAAGCCGGGCGGGCGGGCAGGCGGGCGGACGGCGGCGTCCACAATCAATGTTAAGTTTTCGTGTTTGAGTCCATTTCTTTGTTACTGTACCACCTAGGACCACCAAACTTTCACAGCTTCATAATCAAGGGGTGCCCACCACATATCACTATCCAACATGTTACTTTTTTTTTTAACTTGACCCATTTTTTCCGCGCAGTCGACTTAGCCATTTTCAATGTTAAGTTTTTGCGTTTTCAATGTTAAGTTTTCGTGTTTAAGTCCATTTCTTTGGTACTGTACCACCTAGGACCACCAAACTTTCACAGCTTCATAATCAAGGGGTGCCCACCACATATCACTATCCAACATGTTACTTTTATTTTAACTTCACCCATTTTTTCCGCGCAGTCGACTTAGCCATTTTCAATGTTAAGTTTTCGCGTTTACAATGTTAAGTTTTCGTGTTTAAGTCCATTTCTTTGGTACTGTACCACCTAAGAACACCAAACTTTCACAGCTTCATAACCAAGGGGTGCCTACCACATACAACTATCCAACATGTGACCATTTTTTTTTTTTTTTTTTTACCTTCACCTATTATTTCTACGTAATTGACTTAGCCATTTTCAACGTAAACTTTTTAACGTACGTCTGGTTAAAGTTTTTTGCTTAAAAGTTTTTCGTTATACTATATCTCTGCAACTGCTTCGCCCATTACCTTGAAACTTCACATGGGTGTTTATCATCATCCATATTTTCATTCTACCCCCGAACCGTGCGGCCCCTATGCCCAATGTCAAGGTCAAATTACTTTGAATTTTTTTGTTAATTTTTTTTCATGTACTATATCTCTGCAACTTCTTCACCCATTACCTTGATACTTCACATGGGTGTTTATCATCATTGTCAGCGCGATATCATCGGCATTTTGGCATATGTCCATCCGTACGTCCGTACGGGCAGACATTCGGGTACTTATGTGGCTAGCCCCACAGGGTTATGGACTTGTTAAAGGATAGGGTTGGTTACAATTAGCCACCTATAACATCGTTTTATGTGGCTAAAAATGGTTTTATGTGGCTAATATTTAACATGCGATAAGCCACATAGTTACCTGAAAGTAAAGACGTCCGTCCGTACGTCCGTGTGTCCGGTTAAAGCTTTTTGGTTAAAGTTTTTCCATCTACTATATCTATTTTTTAGCTCATGTGAGCTATTGTTACCGCAATGTGTCCGTCGTCCGTCGTCGTCGTCCGTCGTCGTCCGTGAACATTTTCAAACGTCTTCTCCTCAGTAACCATTGGGTCTATAGTCACCAAACTTCATGGTCATGGTCCTTAGGTAGGGGGGATTAGTAAATTGTTAAAATGACTGCATTACGTAATCCAAGATGGCCGCCGTCTAAAAATAGCACAAATTCTTAAAAAATCTTCTTCTCAAGAACCGCCAACCGGATTTCGACAAAACTTGGTAGGAATGATCGATTTACAATGCTCTTTCAAAGTTGTGAAAATGGTGACCCCGGGGTAAAAAATGGGCGTGGCCCGTGGGGTCAAATTGGGGTCAAATTTTATTTTTTACCGAATATGCTCATGCCATATATCAAATTGAAGGTATCGATGAGGCGATTGCTCTGGTGCAATATTTGTCGGAATCGGATGATTATGTCATCCATGATGGCCACCAAAAGGTCCATTTATTCAAGATTATGAACGTCTTTTTCTCAGGAACCACATGGCCGATGCTGGCCAAACTTCATAGGAAGTTAAGATCCTTGGGTGAAGCATTTTCAGATTTTGTAAATGACAGTCATCGCTTAATCCAAGATGACCGCCATCTAAAAATAGCACAATTTTTTTAAAACACATGAACTCAATGTCACATTCTCCTCTGGTGTTCATGGAGTCAGGTGAGCGAATTAGGGCCTTCATGGCCCTCTTGTTTAGTGTCCATGCCTCGCCCCAAGGCGCGACATGCAGGGGCGGGCGGGCGGGCGGGCGGGCGGGCGGCGTCCACAATCAATGTTAAGTTTTCGTTTAAGTCCATTTCTTTGTTACTGTACCAACTAGGACCACCAAACTTTCACAGCTTCATAATCAAGGGGTGCCCACCACATATCACTATCCAACATGTTACTTTTTTTTTACTTGGAAAAAACCTGACCTTCGTGGCTTTGCCTCGTTTCTTGTTATTGTATCCCCCGGACTCCGTCGGGGGATACTATGGATTTGACAGCGCGCCGCGTCGCCAACACTTGCATAGCTAATTTTTTTGTTATCATCCCTCCCTTTTTTGTTTTCGTGCACTGATTTCCTGTCCGGAGCATAACTCGACCACCCTTTGGAATATTTTCATGAAACTTCACACATGCATAGACCAAGACCCGGAGGTGTGTCGCGCATAAGAATGACAACTGTTGCGTAGCTAATTTTTTAGTTATCTCCCTTTTTAGCTCACCTGAGCAAAGCTCATGTGACCTATTGTTACTGCAATGTGTCCGTCGTCCGTCGTCGTCCGTCGTCGTCCGTAAACATTTTCAAACGTCTTCTCCTCAGTAACCATTGGGCCTATAGTCACCAAACTTCATGATCATGGTCCTTAGGTAGGGGGATTACAAAATTGTTAAAATGACGTCATTATGTAATCCAAGATGGCCGCCGTCTAAAAATAGCATAAATTCTTAAAAAATCTTCTCATGAACCGCCAGCCGGATTTCGACAAAACTTGGTAGGAATGATCGATGTACATTGCTCTTTCAAAGTTGTTAAAATGGTGACCCCGGGGTCAAAAATGGGCGTGGCCCGTGGGGTCAAATTGGGGTCAAATTTTATTTTTGACTGAATATGGTCATGTCATATATCAAATTGAAGGTATCAATGAGGCGATCACTCTGGTGCATTTTTTGTCGAAATCTGATGGTTATGTCATCCAAGATGGCCGCCGAAAGGTCAAAAGGTCATTCTTTTATTAGAGATTTAAAAATTCTACTTCACATGAACCGCTTGGCCCATGGTAGCGAAACTTAAAAGTTATGGTCCATGGGTGAAGCCTTTTCAGATTTGTTATAATGGAGGTCATCGCTAATCCAAGATGGCTGCCGTCTAAAAATAGCACAAATTCTTAAAAAATATTTTTCTCATGAACCACTAGCCGGATTTCGACGAAACTTGGTAGGAATGATCGATGTACAATGCTCTTTTAAAGTTGTGAAAATGGTGACCCCGGGGTCAAATTTTATTTTTGACCGAATATGCTCATGTCATATATCAAATTGAAGGTATCGATGAGGCGATTGCTCTGGCGCAATATGTCGGAATCGGATGATTATGTCATCCATGATGGCCGCCAAATGGTCCATTTATTTGAGATTTTGAACGTCTTTTGCTCAGGAACCACATGGCCGATGCTGGCCAAACTTCATAGGAAGTTCCGATCCTTGGGTGATGCATTTCAGAATTTGGTAAAATGAGAGTCATCGCTTAATCCAAGATGACCGCTGTCTAAAAATAGCACAATTTTTTTAAAACACATGAACTCAATGTCACATTCTCCTCTGGTGTTCATGGAGTCGGGTGAGCGAATCAGGGCCATCATGGCCCTCTTGTTTGTTTTGCGCACTCTACAGACTGGACAATAATGCATGAAGACCCGTTTTCTCGTCTGCTCTGTACACCTTTTCTCGTGTGCTCTGTACACCTTACCTGTAGAGAGAACAATAGAGACTGGGAGAACCATTCACCTGTCCATGTGCTGCATGTGCTAGCATGTGCAAATGTCTAGTCTTGACCACAGGTAATTTATACAGGTAAATTACTACATTGGATATTACATTTCCGTAAACTGTGTTGAAAATATTGTGTCATTATGTGGACCTGTGCAGATATATGTAGATAAATATAGGACTATTAAAAAAAAATTCTGGGCTCCAGTAGCAAGCATTATTATTTTCAAACTTTTTTTTTCCATTTTTTTTTCCATTTTTTTTTCAAATTATTTTTCAATTTTTAGCCAGGTTTTTTAAAAAAAAATCCAGGCTATTGGATTGGCGAAAGCCGGGCGGGCGGGCAGGCGGGCGGACGGCGGCGTCCACAATCAATGTTATTTTGTTTTCGTGTTTGAGTCCATTTCTTTGTTACTGTACCACCTAGGACCACCAAACTTTCACAGCTTCAAATCAATAAGGGGTGCCCACCACATATCACTATCAACAGTTTACTTTTTTTTTTAACTTGACCCATTTTTTCCGCGCAGTCGACTTAGCCATTTTCAATGTTAAGTTTTTGCGTTTTCAATGTTAAGTTTTCGTGTTTAAGTCCATTTCTTTGGTACTGTACCACCTAGGACCACCAAACTTTCACAGCTTCATAATCAAGGGGTGCCCACCACATATCACTATCCAACATGTTACTTTTATTTTAACTTCACCCATTTTTTCCGCGCAGTCGACTTAGCCATTTTCAATGTTAAGTTTTCGCGTTTACAATGTTAAGTTTTCGTGTTTAAGTCCATTTCTTTGGTACTGTACCACCTAAGAACACCAAACTTTCACAGCTTCATAACCAAGGGGTGCCTACCACATACAACTATCCAACATGTGACCATTTTTTTTTACCTTCACCTATTATTTCTACGTAATTGACTTAGCCATTTTCAACGTTAACTTTTTAACGTACGTCTGGTTAAAGTTTTTTGCTTAAAAGTTTTTCGTTATACTATATCTCTGCAACTGCTTCGCCCATTACCTTGAAACTTCACATGGGTGTTTATCATCATCCATATTTTCATTCTACCCCCGAACCGTGCGGCCCCTATGCCCAATGTCAAGGTCAAATTACTTTGAATTTTTTTGTTAATTTTTTTTCGTGTACTATATCTCTGCAACTTCTTCACCCATTACCTTGATACTTCACATGGGTGTTTATCATCATTGTCAGCGCGATATCATCGGCATTTTGGCATATGTCCATCCGTACGTCCGTACGGGCAGACATTCGGGTACTTATGTGGCTAGCCCCACAGGGTTATGGACTTGTTAAAGGATAGGGTTGGTTACAATTAGCCACCTATAACATCGTTTTATGTGGCTAAAAATGGTTTTATGTGGCTAATATTTAACATGCGATAAGCCACATAGTTACCTGAAAGTAAAGACGTCCGTCCGTACGTCCGTGTGTCCGGTTAAAGCTTTTTGGTTAAAGTTTTTCCATCTACTATATCTATTTTTTAGCTCATGTGAGCTATTGTTACCGCAATGTGTCCGTCGTCCGTCGTCGTCGTCCGTCGTCGTCCGTCGTCGTCCGTGAACATTTTCAAACGTCTTCTCCTCAGTAACCATTGGGTCTATAGTCACCAAACTTCATGGTCATGGTCCTTAGGTAGGGGGATTAGTAAATTGTTAAAATGACGTCATTACGTAATCCAAGATGGCCGCCGTCTAAAAATAGCACAAATTCTTAAAAATCTTCTTCTCAAGAACCGCCAACCGGATTTCGACAAAACTTGGTAGGAATGATCGATTTACAATGCTCTTTCAAAGTTGTGAAAATGGTGACCCCGGGGTAAAAAATGGACGTGGCATGGGGTCAAATGGGGTCAAATTTTATTTTTTACCGAATATGCTCATGCCATATATCAAATTGAAGGTATCGATGAGGCGATTGCTCTGGTGCAATATTTGTCGGAATCGGATGATTATGTCATCCATGATGGCCACCAAAAGGTCCATTTATTCAAGATTATGAACGTCTTTTTCTCAGGAACCACATGGCCGATGCTGGCCAAACTTCATAGGAAGTTAAGATCCTTGGGTGAAGCATTTTCAGATTTTGTAAAATGACAGTCATCGCTTAATCCAAGATGACCGCCATCTAAAAATAGCACAATTTTTTTAAAACACATGAACTCAATGTCACATTCTCCTCTGGTGTTCATGGAGTCAGGTGAGCGAATTAGGGCCTTCATGGCCCTCTTGTTTAGTGTCCATGCCTCGCCCCAAGGCGCGACATGCAGGCGGGGGGGCGGTGGGCGGGCGGGCGGCGGGCGGGCGTCCACAATCAATGTTAAGTTTTCGTGTTTAAGTCCATTTCTTTGTTACTGTACCAACTGGGACCACCAAACTTTCACAGCTTCATAATCAAGGGGTGCCCACCACATATCACTATCCAACATGTTACTTTTTTTTTACTTGGAAAAAACCTGACCTTCGTGGCTTTGCCTCGTTTCTTGTTATTGTATCCCCCGGACTCCGTCGGGGGATACTATGGATTTGACAGCGCGCCGCGTCCGCCAACACTTGCATAGCTAATTTTTTTGTTATCTCCCTTTTTTGTTTTCGTGCACTGATTTCCTGTCCGGAGCATAACTCGACCACCCTTTGGAATATTTTCATGAAACTTCACACATGCATAGACCAAGACCCGGAGGTGTGTCGCGCATAAGAATGACAACTGTTGCGTAGCTAATTTTTTAGTTATCTCCCTTTTTAGCTCACCTGAGCAAAGCTCATGTGACCTATTGTTACTGCAATGTGTCCGTCGTCCGTCGTCGTCCGTCGTCGTCCGTAAACATTTTCAAACGTTCTTCTCCTCAGTAACCATTGGGCCTATAGTCACCAAACTTCATGATCATGGTCCTTAGGTAGGGGGATTACAAAATTGTTAAAATGACGTCATTATGTAATCCAAGATGGCCGCCGTCTAAAAATAGCATAAATTCTTAAAAAATCTTCTCATGAACCGCCAGCCGGATTTCGACAAAACTTGGTAGGAATGATCGATGTACAATGCTCTTTCAAAGTTGTTAAAATGGTGACCCCGGGGTCAAAAATGGGCGTGGCCCGTGGGGTCAAATTGGGGGTCAAATTTTATTTTTGACTGAATATGGTCATGTCATATATCAAATTGAAGGTATCAATGAGGCGATCACTCTGGTGCATTTTTTGTCGAAATCTGATGGTTATGTCATCCAAGATGGCCGCCGAAAGGTCAAAAGGTCATTCTTTTATTAGAGATTTAAAAATTCTACTTCACATGAACCGCTTGGCCCATGGTAGCGAAACTTAAAAGTTATGGTCCATGGGTGAAGCCTTTTCAGATTTGTTATAATGGAGGTCATCGCTAATCCAAGATGGCTGCCGTCTAAAAATAGCACAAATTCTTAAAAAATATTTTTCTCATGAACCACTAGCCGGATTTCGACGAAACTTGGTAGGAATGATCGATGTACAATGCTCTTTTAAAGTTGTGAAAATGGTGACCCCGGGGTCAAATTTTATTTTTGACCGAATATGCTCATGTCATATATCAAATTGAAGGTATCGATGAGGCGATTGCTCTGGCGCAATATGTCGGAATCGGATGATTATGTCATCCATGATGGCCGCCAAATGGTCCATTTATTTGAGATTTTGAACGTCTTTTTCTCAGGAACCACATGGCCGATGCTGGCCAAACTTCATAGGAAGTTCCGATCCTTGGGTGATGCATTTTCAGATTTGGTAAAATGAGAGTCATCGCTTAATCCAAGATGACCGCTGTCTAAAAATAGCACAATTTTTTTAAAACACATGAACTCAATGTCACATTCTCCTCTGGTGTTCATGGAGTCAGGTGAGCGAATCAGGGCCATCATGGCCCTCTTGTTTGTTTTGCGCACTCTACAGACTGGACAATAATGCATGAAGACCCGTTTTCTCGTCTGCTCTGTACACCTTTTCTCGTGTGCTCTGTACACCTTACCTGTAGAGAGAACAATAGAGACTGGGAGAACCATTCACCTGTCCATGTGCTGCATGTGCTAGCATGTGCAAATGTCTAGTCTTGACCACAGGTAATTTATACAGGTAAATTACTACATTGGATATTACATTTCCGTAAACTGTGTTGAAAATATTGTGTCATTATGTGGACCTGTGCAGATATATGTAGATAAATATAGGACTATTAAAAAAAAATTCTGGGCTCCAGTAGCAAGCATTATTATTTTCAAACTTTTTTTTTCCATTTTTTTTTCCATTTTTTTTTTCAAATTATTTTTCAATTTTTAGCCAGGTTTTTTAAAAAAAAATCCAGGCTATTGGATTGGCGAAAGCCGGGCGGGCGGGCAGGCGGGCGGACGGCGGCGTCCACAATCAATGTTAAGTTTTCGTGTTGAGTCCATTTCTTTGTTACTGTACCACCTAGGACCACCAAACTTTCACAGCTTCATAATCAAGGGGTGCCCACCACATATCACTATCCAACATGTTACTTTTTTTTTTAACTTGACCCATTTTTTCCGCGCAGTCGACTTAGCCATTTTCAATGTTAAGTTTTTGCGTTTTCAATGTTAAGTTTTCGTGTTTAAGTCCATTTTCTTTGGTACTGTGCCACCTAGGACCACCAAACTTTATTTCACAGCTTCATAATCAAGGGGTGCCCACCACATATCACTATCCAACATGTTACTTTTATTTTTAACTTCACCCATTTTTTCCGCGCAGATCGACTTAGCCATTTTCAATGTTAAGTTTTCGCGTTTACAATGTTAAGTTTTCATGTTTAAGTCCATTTCTTTGGTACTGTACCACCTAAGAACACCAAACTTTCACAGCTTCATAACCAAGGGGTGCCTACCACATACAACTATCCAACATGTGACCATTTTTTTACCTTCACCTATTATTTCTATGTAATTGACTTAGCCATTTTCAACGTTAACTTTTTAACGTACGTCTGGTTAAAGTTTTTGGTTAAAACTTTTTTGTTATGCTATATCTCTGAAACTGCTTCGCCCATTACCTTGAAACTTCACATGGGTGTTTATCATCGTCCATATTTTCATTCTAACCCCCAACCGTGCGGCCCCTGTGCGCAATGTCAAGGTCAAATTACTTTGAATTTATTTGTTAAAGTTTTTTCGTGTACTATAGCTCTGCAACTTCTTCACCCATTACCTTCATACTTCACATGGGTGTTTATCATCATTGTCGCACCCGCTTGCGGAAAGCGCGATATCGTCGGCATTTTGGCATACGTGCGTCCGTCCGTCCGTCCGTCCGTCCGTCGTCCGTCCGTCCGTACGTCCGTGTGTCCGGTTAAAGTTTTTTCGTTAAAGTTTTTCCATCTACTATATCTATTTTTTTAGTGTCCATGCCTCGCCCCAAGGCGCGACATGCAGGCCACGGCCATCTAGTCTACAAAAAGTGGGTATAATTATGTTATCCAAGTGTCCATGCTTGGAAAAAACCTGGCCTTCGTGGCTTTGCCTCGTTTCTTGTTGTCTAGTAGCATAAGGTCGTAAGTGCTATATACAGACTATTCACCTGTGCACGTGCTAGCATGTGCAACTGACCACTGACCACTTACAGGTAATTTATACAGGTCCGTAAACTGTATTGAAAAAATTGTGGCAATATGTGGACCTGTGTATATATGATATGTAGATAAATATAGGACTATTAAAAAACATTCTGGGCTCCAGTAGGGAGCATTATTCTTTTATTTTTTTTAAATTTAATATTTTTTTTTCCATTTTTTTTTTTACATTCTTTTTCAATTTTTTAACTGACCACTAACTTATTACAGGTAATTTATACAGGTACATTATTACATTTCCGTAAACTGTGTTGACAATATTGTGGCAGTATGTGGACCTGTGCAGATATATGTAGATAAATATAGAACTATTAACAAAAATTCTGCGCTCCAGTAGCGAGCATTATTATTTTATTTTTTTTGTGTATTACATTTCCGTAAACTGTGTTGAAAATATTGTGGCATTATGTGGACCTGTGCAGATATATGTAGATAAATATAGGACTATTAAAAAAAAATTCTGGGCTACAGTAGCAAGCATTACTATTTTTAATTTTTAAACTTTTTTTTTCCATTTTTTTTTTTCATTTTTTTTTCAAATTCTTTTTCAATTTTTGTCTCGTAGCATAAGGTCGTAAGTGCTATATACAGACTATTATCATATAATAAAACAATTATTGACTAGTGAGCCATAGAATATAATCTCATATTCTATGGCTCACTAGTCAATAATTGTATAATATGTTCGGGCCAGTGAAAATTGCTTTCGGGCCCAGGCTCGAGGTCAAGGCGGGACAAGGCGAGGCATCTGATTCCGCGGAATTCTTGTTTACTTATCTCCCTTTGTTGTTTCGTGCTCTGATTTTGTATCCAGAGCATAACTCGAACACCCTTTGGAATATTTTTATGCCCCACCACGATAGTGGAGGGGGCATTTAGTGTTACCCTTGTCCGTCCGTCCGTCCGTCCGGGCAGACATTCAGGTACTTATGTGGCTAGCCCCACAGGGTTATGGACTTGTTAAAGGATAGGGTTGGTTACAATTAGCCACCTAAAACATCGTTTTATGTGGCTAAAAATGGTTTTATGTGGCTAATATTTAACATGCGATAAGCGACATAGTTACCTGAAAGTAAAGATGTCCGTCCGTCCGTCCGTCCGTCCGTCCGTCCGCACACACGAATGGGTAGGGTTAGGATAGTGTTGAGTACTCTTGTTGGGTATTTTTATACAGTAAAAACCCAACAAGTATTCATTCGTAGGAACGTGCGTCCCGTCCTCCCGTCCGTCCGTCCGTCCGTCACAAAACTTTAACACTCGGGTAAATGTCTCATAATTTCTTCATCCTTCGACCGATCTGCTTCATATGTCATATACACATTGCTCTGATGGTTCACTACCGCCCTGTGCCAAATCCACATTTGTCCTGCCCCCGCCAAGCCCAGGGTCAAGGTCACATACTTGGTGCTTAAAAACTTTCACTTTAACTCGGTAACACGATATCTATAATTTCTGTTTTCTTTCAACGATCAGCTTCATATTTCATATACACATTGCTCTAATGGTCCTCTACCGCCCTGTGCCAAATCCACATTCGTCCTGCCCCCGCCAAGCCCAGGGTCAAGGTTACATACTTGGTGCTTCAAAATCTTTTAACGCTCGGGTAAATATCTTATAATTTCTGTTTTCTTTCACGGATCATCTTCATATTTCATATACACATTGCTCGAATGGTCCTCTACCGCCCTGTGCCAAATCCACGTTCGTCCTGCCCCGCCAATCCCAGGGTCAAGGTCACATACTTGGTGCTTCAAAAACTTTAACGCTCAGGTAAATATCTTATAATATTTCTTTCCATTCACGGATCAACTTCATATTTCATATACGCGTTGTTCTAATGGTCCTCTACCGTCCTGTGCCAAATCCACGTTCGTCCTGCCCCCGCCAAGCTAAGGGTCAAGGTCACATACTTAATGCTTCAAAAACTTTAACGCTCGGGTAAATATCTTATAATTTCTGTTTTCTTTCATGGGTCATCTTCATATTTAATATACGCATTGCTCTAATGGTCCTCTACCGCCCTGTGCCAAATGCACGTTCGTCCTGCCCCCGCCAAGCCCAGGGTCAAGGTCACATACTTAGTGCTTCAAAAACTTTAACGCTCGGGTGAATATCTTATACTTTCTGTTTTCTTTCATGGATCATCTTCATATTTCATATACACATTGCTCGAATGGTCCTCTACCGCCCTGTGCCAAATCCACGTTCGTCCTGCCCCGCCAATCCCAGGGTCAAGGTCACATACTTGGTGCTTCAAAAACTTTAACGCTCAGGTAAATATCTTATAATTTTTCTTTCCATTCACGGATCAACTTCATATTTCATATACGCGTTGTTCTAATGGTCCTCTACCGTCTTGTGCCAAATCCACGTTCGTCCTGCCCCCGCCAAGCTAAGGGTCAAGGTCACATACTTAGTGCTTCAAAAACTTTAACGCTCGGGTAAATATCTTATAATTTCTGTTTTCTTTCATGGGTCATCTTCATATTTCATATACGCATTGCTCTAATGGTCCTCTACCGCCCTGTGCCACATCCACGTTCGTCCTGCCCCCGCCAATCCCAGGGTCAAGGTCACATACTTAGTGCTTCAAAAACTTTAACGCTCGGGTAAATATCTTATAATTTCTGTTTTATTTCACGGATCAGCTTCATATTTCATATATGCATTGCTCTAATGGTCCTCTACCGCCCTGTGCCAAATCCACGTTCGTCCTGCCCCCGCCAAGCCCAGGGTGAAGGTCACATACTTGGTGCTTCAAAAACTTTAACGCTCAGGTAAAAGAAAATTTTGACTTGGAATTTGGCCTCATTTATTATCAAAGCGATATTTGGGACATCCGTGTTCTATGAACACATTTTCTAGTTTATTAAACTTCACACATGCATAGAAGACGACCCAAAGGTGTGTCGCACGTAAGAATGACAACTCTTGCATCGTTAATTTCTTAGTTATCTCCCTTTGTTGTTTCGTGCACTGATTTTGTGTCCGGAGCATAACTCGAACACCCTTTGGAATATTTTCATGAAACTTCACACATGCATAGACCACAACCCTAAAGGTGTGTCACACAAGAATGACAACTCTTGCATCACTAATTTTTTAGTTATCTCCCTTTGTTTTTTCCGTCACTGATTTTGTCTCCGGAGCATAACTCGAACACCCTTTTTTCAAACTACTTGTGTATCTAGGGAGGGGGATACACATGCGCTTGTCGACAAGCGTCCATTTCTAGTTATACTGAATTTATTACATTATCACAGCCATTTTGGCTGTGATAATGTAATAAATTCAGTATAATAATTCTGCATACTTTTAATCATCAAATATATGCAGTCATTAGTTCTATATGAAATAATGCATTTCGGCAAAAATAAATGATTACTCCCTCAAAGTGTGCTTTGCTAGATAAGTATGCTTTGCAATTTTGATGAAATCGGCTACAGGAAACTGTATTCAGTACTAAAAGTATTTATTGCTATTTTAGTGCTGAATGTTCAGTACTCTACGCGCAGTCCTATCTGTATACAGTGGAATCTCTCTAAATCGGACACCAAGAAAATATATGTGATCTCATTTTGAGAGGTTTCTTGGTAACGTATCTCAGATAATAATGCATGTTCTTGATTGCAAAAATATAAGTATGTCCCAGAATGTTTTTATGCCCGATTTACAGTGGAACATCTCTAAACCGGACACCCAGGGTGTCCGGTTTAGAGAGGTTTCACTGTATATGATGTTGCGTTTGAATGGACGTAAAACCCCAATCAACTACTTCATTGATTTATTTTGTATTTTAGAAAGAAAAGGAGGATGAAGCAAAACCAACAGTAAAACCGAAATCCAAACCGTTACGGCAAGCAGGTAATCACCTTCTACATGTGTATGAATTAACAAACTACTGTCTGTTCCACGTTTTTTTGCCGACAAACTTTTGGCTATTAAACACCTTAAATTTGAAAGATATTTAAATGTAAGTAGTTTTTCATCAATAACAAAAAAGTCACCCTCCCAAATTTTTTTATTTAATGAAATTCCATCTTATTTTAGTAGAATGCGCATTGATTATCAAAAGTGGGAGTACAAAATAATCACAGCAATGCGAAAATACACATTGATTTTTCAAATGGAGTAGTGAAAATACTTTTTTATCATTTGTTCACTATTTAATAAGGAAGGAAATCAATAATACATTTGTAAAAGTAAACTACGCATTGAATTTGAAATATGGGGGTATAATACTCTTTAGATACAAAACTTATCTGGAGCTCTGAGGGACCAATGAATGTTTTAAAACCTTCTTTTCCGCACTCAACTCAAGACTTACCTGTAATATGTTTATTGTGTTATTTTCTTCCTGTATGTACATAAGGATCCAGGGGCCCGTTTCACTAAACTTTGTATGACTGAAATGTTCGTAAGTGCAAATTTAGGATCGCCTGGAAATTTCAATTGATGTATTTACATGTATTGAGCATAGGCTGCTCAATAAATGTAAATCCAATAATTGTTTACAAGAAAACATTGTTAATGTGAAATTTACAGACTCATAATTGTGCACTTACGAACATTTCAGAGTTATTAAGTTTAGTGGAACGGCAGGCCCAAGCATACATCACATTTCAGGATGGTAATCACTTACGCAACATTTCAGAGTATTAAGTTTAGTGGACGGCCCCCAGGCCCCCAGATACAATCACATTCAGGTCATGTATTTCACTACGAACTTATTTCAGAGTTGTTTAGTTTAGTGGAACGGACCCAGGCAGGCATACAATCACATTCAGTTCATGTATTCACTTACGAACATTTCAGAGTTATTAAGTTTAGTGGAACGGCCCCCAGGCCCAGCATACAATCACATTCAGGTCATGTATTCACTTACGAACATTTCAGAGTTATTAAGTTTAGTGGAACGGCCCCCAGCCCAGCATACAATTCATCATTCATTCGGTTCATGTATTCACAATACGAACATTTCAGAGTTATTAAGTTTAGTGAATCGGCAGGCCACGCATACAATCACATTCAGGTCATGTATTCACTTACGAACATTTCAGAGTTATTAAGTTTAGTGGAACGGCCCCAGGCCCAAGCATACAATCACATTCAGGTCATGTATTTCACTTACGAACATTTCAGAGTTATTAAGTTTAGTGGAACCCCTGGCGGCACATAAATTCAACTTCAGGTTATTGAATTCACTTACGAACATTTCGAGTTATTAAGTTTAGTGGAACGGCCCCCACCCAGACAATCACATTCAGGTCATGTATTCACTTACGAACATTTCTAGAGTTATTAAGTTTAGTGGAATCGGCCCCCAGGCCCAAGCATACAATCACATTCAGGTCATGTATCACTTACGAACATTTGGAAGATTTATTAGTTTAGTGGAACGGCCCCCACAAGGCAAGCATACAATCACATTCAGGTCATGTATTCACTTACGAACATTTACAGAGTTATTTAAGTTTAGTGGAACGGGCCCCCAGGCCCAAGCATACAATCACATTCAGGTCATGTATTCACTTACGAACATTTCAGAGTTATTAAGTTTAGTGGAACGGCCCCCAGGCCCAAGCATACAATCACATTCATTGGTCATGTTTCACTTACGAACATTTCAGAGTTATTAAGTTTAGTGGAACGGCCCCCAGGCCCAGCATACAATCACATTCAGGTCATGTATTCACTTACGAACATTTCAGAGTTATTAAGTTTAGTGGGTTCAGGCAGCATTACAATCCCACATTCAGGTTCTGTATTCACTTACGAACATTTCAGAGTTATTAAGTTTAGTGGAACGGCCCCAGGCCAAGCATACAATCACATTAGGTCATGTATTACTTACGAACATTTCAGAGTTATTAAGTTTGTGGAATGGCCCCCAGGCCCAGCATACAATCACATTCGTCATGTATTCAACTTACGACATTTCAGAGTTCTTAAGTTTAGTGGACGGCCCCAGGCCCAGCATTACACATTCAGGTCATGTATTCACTTACGAACATTTAGAGTTATTAAGTAAGGAACCCGCATGGCAGCATACATTACACATTTCAAGTCATGTATTCACATCAGACATACATTTCAGAGTTATTAAGTTTAGTGGAACGGCCCCCAGGCCCAGCATACAATCACATTCAGGTCATGTATTCACTTACGAACATTTCAGAGTTATTAAGTTTAGTGGAAGGCCCCCAGGCCAAGCATACAATCACATTCAGGTCATGTATTCACTTACGAAACACAGTTATTAGTTTAGTGGAAGGCCCCCAGGCCCAGCATACAATCACATTCAGGTCATGTATTCACTTACGAACATTTCAGAGTTATTAAGTTTAGTGGAACGGCCCCCAGGCCCAAGCATACAATCACATTCAGGTCATGTATTCACTTACGAACATTTCAGAGTTATTAAGTTTAGTGGAACGGCCCCCAGGCCCAGCATACAATCACATTCAGGTCATGTATTCACTTACGAACATCGAGTTATTAAGTTTAGTGGAACGGCCCCAGGCCCAAGCATACAATCACATTCAGGTCATGTATTCACTTACGAACATTTCAGAGTTATTAAGTTTAGTGGAACGGCCCCCAGGCCCAAGCATACAATCACATTCAGGTCAGTTTCACTTACGAACATTTCAGAGTTATTAGTTTATGGAACGGCCCCCGGCCCAGCATACAATCACATTCAGGTCATGTATTCACTTACGAACATTTCAGAGTTATTAAGTTTAGTGGAACGGCCCCCAGGCCCAAGCATACAATCACATTCAGGTCATGTATTCACTTACGAACATTTCAGAGTTATTAAGTTTAGTGGAACGGCACAGGCCCAGCATACAATCACATTCAGGTCATGTATTCACTTACGAACATTTCAGTGAGTTATTAGTTTAGTTAAGTGGAACGGCCCCCAGGCCCAGCATACAATCACATTGGTCATGTATTCATTCGAACATTTCGAGTTATTAAGTTTGTGGACGGCCCCCAGGCCCATACAATCATTCATGGTCATGTATTAACGAACACTTTCGGTTATTAAGTTTGTCAACGGCCCCAGGCCCAAGCATACAATCATTCAGGTCATATTCCTTACGAACAT
Organism: Conchocele bisecta; assembly: GCA_029237695.1. Classification (NCBI taxonomy): domain Eukaryota; kingdom Metazoa; phylum Mollusca; class Bivalvia; order Lucinida; family Thyasiridae; genus Conchocele; species Conchocele bisecta. The sequence continues at coordinate 12,266,213 of CM055270.1, read as the reverse complement.
TTCAGAGTTATTAAGTTTAGTGGAACGGCCCCCAGGCCCAGCATACAATCACATTCAGGTCATGTATTCACTTACGAACATTTCAGAGTTATTAAGTTTAGTGGAACGGCCCCCAGGCCCAGCATACAATCACATTCAGGTCATGTATTCACTTACGAACATTTCAGAGTTATTAAGTTTAGTGGAACGGCCCCCAGGCCCAAGCATACAATCACATTCAGGTCATGTATTCACTTACAACATTTCAGAGTTATTAAGTTTAGTAAGGAACGGCCCCAGGCCCAGCATACAATCACATTCAGGTCATGTATTCACTTACGAACATTTCAGAGTTATTAAGTTTAGTGGAACGGCCCCCAGGCCCAGCATACAATCACATTCAGGTCATGTATCACTTCGAACATTTCAGAGTTATTAAGTTTATTGGAAGGCCCCCAGGCAGCATCATCACATTCAGTAGTTCACTTAGAACTTTAGAGTTAAGTTTAGTGGAACGGCCCCCAGGCCCAAGCATACAATCACATTCAGGTCATGTATTCACTTACGAACATTTCAGAGTTATTAATTTATGGAACGGCCCCCAGGCCCAAGATACAATTCATTATTGGTAGTATTCATCGAACATTTCAGAGTTATTAAGTTTAGTGGAACGGCCCCCAGGCCCAAGCTACAATCATTCAGGTCATGTATTCACAATACGACATTTCAGAGTTATTAAGTTTAGTGGAAGGCCCCAGGCCAGCATACAATCACATTCAGGTCATGTATTCACTTACGAACATTTCAGAGTTATTAAGTTTAGTGGAACGGCCCCCAGGCCCAAGCAGGACAATCACATTCAGTCATGTATTCACTTCGACATTCAGAGTCATTAGTTTAGTGGAACGGCCCCAGGCAAGCATACAATCACATTCAGGTCATGTATTCACTTACGAACATTTCAGAGTTATTAAGTTTAGTGGAACGGCCCCCAGGCCCAGCATACAATCACATTCAGGTCATGTATTCACTTACGAACATTTCAGAGTTATTAAGTTTAGTGGAACGGCCCCCAGGCCCAAGCATACAATCACATTCAGGTCATGTATTCACTTACGAACATTTCAGAGTTATTAGTTTGGAACGGCCCCCCCAGCTGGATAACAATCACAGGCCCAGGCATATTCAATTACGACATTTCGAGTTATTAAGTTTAGTGGAACGGCCCCAGGCAGTACAATCACATCAGGTCTGTATTACTTACGAACATTTCAGAGTTATTAAGTTTAGTGGAACGGCCCCCAGGCCCAAGCATACAATCACATTCAGGTCATGTATTCACTTACGAACATTTCAGAGTTATTAAGTTTAGTGGAACGGCCCCCAGGCCCAAGCATACAATCACATTCAGGTCATGTATTCACGACTTTGGTGATCACGACTTTGAATTGAGTACGGAAAAGGTTTTATAATTTCGTGCACAAGCTTTCTTGATTTAAATATAAATTCAAGACCTTTGCTTATAAAACTTTCTGAGCATGTTCTCCAAATTCGTACACGAAATAGTGGGTGGCAGATGGGAGCATGCGATGGGTAATTTAACAATCAGGATTCATCCTTACTGGAATCCGGACAGGAGACCAGTAGCCGATTTCACCAACATTGCAAAGTTTACTTATCGAGCAAAGTATACTTTGAGGGAGAAATTTTCAATTTAAGGATAAATTTATGAATTTTGATTATACTGAATTTATTACATTATCACAGCCATTTTGGCTGTGATAATGTAATAGATTCAGTATAATAATTCTGCATACTTTTAATCATCAAATATATGCAGTGGTTAGTTCTATATGAAATAATGTATTTCGGGAAAAATAAATTATTACTCCCTCAAAGTATACTTTGCTAGATAAGTATACTTTGCAATGTTGATGAAATCCGCTAATGGTTTGGCCCTCATGTACGTGTTGGCTTCTTTTATGTGACAGTTGAATCTGGTTACACCCCTTATCTGACTCGGATAATCTGAGTATTACGATTATTTGTAATCCTATTTTAGGGGAAGGGGCCAAGTGACTTTGGTGTGGTATGGACCTGGCACGAGGTCAGGTTATTCTAATTTCAGGGTTGACATTTTTTTTTATGTAAATATTCCGTTCTGATTTTGTGATTTTCCTCCCAACGCAGCAGGTTATATACAGGATCGAACCCGTTGGCATGGCCTTAAATGACCTTTGCTGTTGGTAGGCCGTTAAACACCAATAAATCAAATCAATCGTATTCGAAATAACGCCTAGTCTAGCTCAGCCTCAAAAAATCAAACAGTCACGGTTTTCAATAGGCTCAGTTGAAGCTAAATATTGCCAATTATGATTAAATTTTAAGTGCTACATTAATTTTAATAAAAAATAAATTTCCGTTGTTTATTTCCAGACTACAGTCCATTGTCGGGCGGCGGCAGTAGTGATTCCTGTGCCTGGAGACCAGCTCAGAGAGGAGGGGGCGGGGGAGGAGGATGAGGTTAAATTGTGTCACCATGGCAACAAGGTCACATGGTCAGGTCACATGATTTTATGTTCGACCTAGATTGTATGACTGTCTGTTGATGGTCCTGCTACTGTTGTAGTGTTGATTTATCATTCAGAAGATGGTACCGCTTTTGTAGAGTTCTAGAGCCCGTTTCACTAAACTTTGTACGACTAAAATGTTCATAAGTGCAAATTTAGGATCGTCTGGAAATTTCAATTGATGGATTTACATTTATTGAGCATAGGCTGCAGCCTATGCTCAATAAATGTAAATCCAATAATTGTTTACAAGAAAACACTGTTACTTTGAAATTTACAGACTATCATAATTTTACACTTACGAACATTTTAGTCGTACAAAGTTTAGTGTAACGGCCCCCTGGTAACTTTGTTATTATCATAACTGTATATATGTGGCTGTGACTTGAGAAATGGGGCTTATGAGATTTGTTGCCAAGGTAACTGGTCAAATAGCACCTCCCTTTTGCCTGATGCATATTGCTTGTTAGAAGCATGACAGGCATTGTATTGATGGAATGGCGAACAGTGCGGATGCACAGGCTGATCTGGATCTACACTGGTCGCAAAACTTATAAACCCCATTTCTTGTGTCACAGCGACATATAACTGTGACTCAAGAAATGAGGTTTATGTTCTTTATGACCAGTCTAGCTCTTGATATGCTAGATCATTTCTACCTGTGGTTTTGAAGAAAATAATATAAAAAAATAAAACGTGTTTTCATCATGGCCCTATGTAAAGTGGTTTAATTGAAGATATATGACGATACTAGTTGTTTCACCGATATTGGTTCATAAGTATCAGATTTTCTATCTTGTTGAACTCGACAAGATAGGAAATCCGATATTTATGTACCTATATGGGTGAAAATAGAAACAACCCAGCGGTGCTAGTATTGTCATATATCTTCAATTAAACCACTTTACACAGGGCCATGATGAAAACACGTTTTTATTTATTATAGTATTTTTTCAAAAAATCATGATATGCCCCTTTAACAACAAATCTTACAGGCATGCACACCTGTTGCCAAGTGATTTAGTCTAGTATCGGTGCCTGACATCAGATCAGGATACTATCAAGCAGCGTTTGAAATATGTTACTGTAATGTTAGTGCTGACTGTAGAGTACTCTCATACATATATATCAATACAGGTCTATTCCTGGCTGTATATGAGATAGATGTTGGGCCAATCCCAATCTTTCAATACAGCCTGTCTGTTTGAAGCACAGCTGATGGAATGGTGCCAACCCGATCAGGGTCTACACTAGCATCAGGAACCATAATCCCCATTTCTAAAGTAACACTCACAATAACGCCATGCAGTTACATACATGTTGTACATATTTTGTTTCATTTTTGGCCGCCATTTTGAATGATAAATGCATTAATTACTACTGACAGTAGAGGACATATTGGTGACACTTGAGAAGGTTGGAGCAAGGGAGATAGTTCTGTTGAATCTTTGTGAAATGAAATGTGTGGAAGACAAAATGGATTGTATTGCGTTTGTTTCTGGTAGAAAAAATTAATAGATTTGTTTGCTAGCTATTAAAACTGTTTATTCTGAATTTTGGTACATATCAGCAGTGCTGAACAAAGATTGGGGGCCCGTTTTACTAAACTTTGTATGACTCAAATGTTTGTAAGTGAAAAATTATGATACACTGTAAAGTTCACATTGACAATGTTATCTTGTAAACAATTATTGGATTTACATTTATTGAGCATAGGCTGCATATGCAGCCTATGCTCAATAAATGTAAATCCATCAATTGAAATTCCCAGATGATCCAAACGTTGCACTTACGAACATTTTAGTCGTACAAAGTTTAGTGAAACGGGCCCCAGGCCTGTAGTGGTTTCTAATATAATGCCATGGCAGACTTGGACAGCCAGTTACAAATTAAAAAAATGCCAAGATAGTGCCACGGCTCCATGGCTGTCATGTTGGGTTGCCACGGCTGTGGTGGGTGGCTACAGCCGTGAAGATTTGTTCCTAAAGTTTGTGAAAACTCTTGAGAAAATAATAGAACAAATTTGTTCTGCATCACAATCTCAGTTCTAGAGAACACAGACACATACATTTGAGAAGCTTACGTTACATAAATACCATTTTGTCATCCTGTGGATACATTGAAGACCTGAATTTTGTTTAATGGATCTCTTTTCCCCCCTTTCAAAAAAGAGTTAAGTGTCAGAATTTGTCTCGGAAGTTAAGTATTTTATATGTTAGCTGTCAGCGCTGATGTTTCTGTTAATCATACAACGCTTATTGGCTATGTACAAAAAGCAACTTATAAAATACTTAAATTCCGAGACAAATTCTGACACTTAACTTTTTTTTAAGCCAAACATTAGTGAATTTATTTCACTTACCCATTCAGTTGTAAATCCAACATTTAATTAAAGCAGCCAATGGAAGAAGGGGACTAATATTTATTTAGAGTATAAATCTAATCAAAGCTGTGAATGTAAGAACAGGGATATCTCCCTCGTGGAGTTTGTCCCTTTCTTCCACTGACCAACATTGCTAATAATTTAGGGTGTTTAAATCTAACAAACGGGATCAGTGGTAGAAGGGGGCTAACTCATCCATGGAGTTAGCCCCCTTCTACCACTGACCCGTTACAAATCCAACATTTAGGTATCACTGTATCCATTTTATTCACCTAGATTGTTAATGATGCCGGCCTCGGAAAGGGGCAATGCCTCGCTAGGCTGGCTGATGAATCAGAACTATTGACCTTGTTTGATGGGGTGGGGTGGGGGGGGGGGGGTATTCTCAAATGATCGCACTGTTTCTAGGATTTTCTCCCTTATTGCATAATACATGTTTGGCAAAAAACTGTGGCATGTTTATCAGATTTACATATATTAAAGGTACACGCCCACTCAGTAGGCACAAAATGCGTGATAATTGTGTCACTATTCCACCAGTTCTAAAAATTACAAGATATCATTTACCGTATTCTGCTGATTATAAGTCGCATTTTTTTTACTCAGATTTGTATCCCAGAAAGCCCCTGCGTCTTATAAATACATTTAGATACATGAGAATTTTTTTCCACCCTGAAATATTGACATAAACGACCAAAAATCAAAATAATAAAATGCGTTCCTATATTTGTTGTTGTTGTTAGTCTTTTGGGTAACATCCGGTATGGGAAAAATGGATTCGTATTCTAAACTGTTCACGCGCCTTACTCGCGCCTTACTCGCACCTTACTTGTTCCGGCCCTGTGTCACATTCGGTACACATTTTCTATACCGAAGGCGAACAGTGTGTACCAAGATCAGATCCAGTATACCAAATTAGAATATTAGACGTCCAGAAGCTATGCAGATATAATTATTTAGTAATATTGATTTTACTGATAGTGACTCGCGGTGGTATCCGGTTATTTTCATATGCAAATGAGGAATGATATTTTTTAGTTATTTATACTAATTAAATGCGTCGCATGAAAAAATTATATTATCGACAGATTATAAAGTATGATTATTGCACATCAAAAAATAAATACAGAGAATAAATAGTAATGTCCGTTAACATTTTTTTCAGGAAACACGATTATCGCCCCTGATATCAGTGTGGAAATTTAGTCTGGTATAAAATGTATAATAATGCCAATCAATACGTGGGTCAATGGTGAATGAATGTTTATTTTGCCAGACAATGCCTCCGATGATGTCTGATATAAATTACGTTTTGTGCCTACTGAGTGAGTGGGCATGTACCTTTAAGAAATTATAAATCACTAAGGGAGATAATTCATGTTATATATATATATTTTATTTTTTGTTAAGGGAGGTGATTGATATGAATTTGAATATGTACCTGTTAAATTGTTCGTGTAGATCCCGATTTGCTTGCATTGTCATTCAGTGTCAGTATTTGATATTTTCTGCTCCCCGTAATTTCTGTGAATGACGACATCGAAAGTGGACAAAAGTTCAAATTGCGTGTGTGCTCTGAATTTTTGTCAACTTTCGTTGTCATTGATCTGCGTAGTCAATTGTCGAAATTCTCATATGATATAAGCCATGTGATTCTGTACTTAAGAAGATGAGCAATTCAGTTCTGATATTGGGATTTTCCCCCCATTTGTACAGGTACTATATGGGATTTAGTACTAAACCGATTGACCCGGCCTTAAATGACCTTAGCTGTTGATTGACCGTTAAACCCCAACAAACAAACAAACAAACTCGTTAAAAAATATTGACAAAAATTTACTAACTTCCGTAAATGACATTGAAATTTGGTGAAAGTTTTTGAGCAAATGTGGAATACCATAACAATTTCGTCAACTTTCGACACCATTTAATATTTTTCATGAACAATCACAGATCTTCTTAGACACAAAGTCAAAAATCACATGGCATGTCTCATACATGAATTGTCAGAAAATCTCTTGACCCTTAGAGTGCTATCTTATTTTGTTGTCTGCTTTTTATTTTCTATTTTCCATTTTTATCATCAAAAACATGGTTTGACAGCACTTTAGAATAATTTACAACATGGTTTGACAGCACTTCAGAATCATTTCCATTGGAAATGATTCTGAAGTGCTGTCAAACCATGTTTTTATTGAGAAATAAGGCAAGATATAAAAGTAACAGCAGATGACAATTGTTGTGAGTAGCAGTCTATAGGTTAAACTGGCCTATATTCGGTATTTGTTGAGCGAAGCTGAAATGAGACTTATTTCAATTTTTTTTTGCGAATTGAGAACCAAATACTGTCATCTGCTGTTTTTTCTTCATATTCGTCTTATTTTCTTTACCAAAATATGATCTGGTGTTGGAGAGGACTTTCATGGTGCTGTTAAAATATTTTTGTTCTTATTTGCTTATCTGTGTTTTACTGAGTGCAAAACCGTAACACCTTTTCAATTTCACTTTTCTTGATATAGTTGAGACTCGCCATGTCATTTTGTACCGTGGGTGGTTGGTCGGGCGAACGCGGTGGCGTAAATTACCGGTAGGGATTCCTCCTTATAGGAATCATGATTTGCCTGGTTTGGCCCTCAGGTACGTTTTTATCTTTGGCTCTTTTGTTACCTCAGAGCTGAATTGGGTTATTGCCCATTATAAAAGTAGTAAGATTATTACTGATCCTGCTGCTTTTGGGAGGGGGCCAAGTGATTCTGGTGTGGCGAGGTTTATTCTGATTTCAGGGCTGAATATATATTTTTTTTATTGTAAATATTCAGTTCTGATTTTGGGATTTTCCTCTCATTTGTACATGTACTTGTACAGGTAATATATGGGATTTAGTACTAAACCCATTGACCCGGCCTTATATGACCATAGCTGTTGATAGGCCGTTAAACCCCAACAAACAAACAAGCATTTTGTACCTTCGGACATCTGCGTAATTTCATTTAATTTGTTTACAATATTTTTCATAGATAAAGTCAAAAAGTTGACAGAAGTTGCAGAGTACATGCGGAATTATTCCACATGTACTCTGAAAATTTGGTCACCTTTTAACGCCATTTACGGAAAATATTGCAAATTTTGTAAACATATTTCATGAAATTACGCAGATGTCCGAAGGTACAAAATGACACGGCGTGTCTCATTTGTGCATTGTGTGCATGTTTGTTTATTGTATATTATATATTACCGTAGCTAAATGTGGTTGTGATTGGAGAAAAGGGGATTATGGCATGTGTGACCAGCTGCTCATTTGCTGTGCACACCTGGGGCCCGTTTCACTAAACTTCGTACGACTAAAATGTTTGTAAGTGAAAAATTATGATAGTCTGTAAATTTCACATTAAAATGTTTTTCTTGCAAACAATTATTGGTTTACGTTTAATGAGCATATGCTGCATATGACGATCATAAATTTACGAACATTTTAGTCGTACGAAGTTTAGTGAAACGAAGTGTAGCCTAAACATGTATTGTTTGCCAGAAGCAAGGTTTCAGACTGAATGTCAGTGCAGACCCTGATCAGACTGCGCAGGCTGGTCTGGGTATACACAGGTTGAAAAGGCGACAAATCCAATTATCCACCAGTGACAGCCCCTGGAAGATGGAAGGGCGTGCACATCTGAACCTTTCACCGCTAAGTAATGGAATGAAATTTTATATGCTAATTTTTCAACCAATCCAATGGTCACAAAATGATTTTAAGACTAGTCCATTTATGAAAAGGATGTGTTTTTGTTCTCAAAAATATGAAAATTACTTGCAAAAAGTGCAGATCCTGGTGAGACGGCTGCTCATCTGGATCTACACTGTTTGCCAATACCACTATACATGTCTGTGGGGTTGAAAGGGTTAATATTTATCTAATAATGAATCTTAGTGGGATTCATATCTGACCTCCAAGTGATCAAGTGTAGTAATGGTGCCTGACACCAGATCAGATTTTATTGCAATTTTCGTGCTGAACGTATGGTACTCACGATGCAGGTGCATTCATGTCTTTATATGACCCTGCTATTGAATGGACACAAAACTCCAACCAATCACAATCCCCCAATCAACCAATCCCCACATACAGGTGCAGTCATGTTGTTCAATGGGCGTAAAACCTCAAAATATCTTCCTTCATCTCATTAAATGTTGTGTGGTGGAATTTATCAAGAAAAGAATGTGATATGATAAAATAAAATAAATAAACAACATGTATTGTATTAATTTTACTTTCCATGGGATGTGTCATTTGGTGACCAAATTATTTTAATGGAAATCTGCATTTATTTGTGATAAAAACAATACAACAATTGTTTATTTATTTGCCTAGATGTATATACTAGATTTATATAAGAAACCCTACCGTTTTAAAACATTTGAATTATGTGCATCAATGTGCATAGTCCGTATATATTCTGAGACAGGCTGACTCGCACGAATAATTTGGGGGAAAAAAATACACGTATGATGTTTATAGTGGACTGGAGGTAGGAAAACGTGTAAAACAGGTGTTTCTGTCTATTTGGGGTCGCGTGACATTTTATTTGAAAGTAACAACATTGTGGATTCGAATAAGAATATTGTGTGTGATTGGAAAAACGTCAATACATTGAAACTGTAATGGCATAGGTACTCCCACTGATAGAAAATACAGTAATCAACACTGATATGCGATTGGAATGCATCAATCGGATGTTGACAACGTTTTGTCACACGAGTTGAGGGTGTCCTTTGGACGACTATAGCAACGCTCAAGTGGTGTTGCGTGAACACTGGAGACGTTTCACATTTGATACTTTAAGGCTGATCGCATCTTATATGTTTTGTAATTACTTACATTCTGTAACATCAGTCAATAAACTTTTCCAATCGCAGTCGATGTCGTGTGTTTGTTATAAAAGCCAGAAAACACTTTCATATGTTAGCTGGCAGGCACAGATAGCATGAAAGCAAAGTTGGACATTTGACGCAAAATCATATATCGACGGTCGGTATTGTCACATACACACGTATGAACATGCATTTGTTGGTGGAGTACAGTAAGATGTTAAACTTCTGATTTCTGCTAGATCCAGCGGAAGAGTATCGGTTTGTGGTACTTTCCAGATTATTGGATAGACCCGTATGTCGACGACACCAATAGACCGAGACAAATACATTGTTATTGTGTTAAAATAGTACAACCATGCTAACACTAAATATTGAAACTTTGTTGTGAGAAATGTTTTCTCCGAATAAATGTCCAATATTTATAGTTATTTATAACGGCCATAAATTATATAGATCTTATGAGGATACGAGGGTAGACACTTAAGCCATACTACCAGCAATCAAACCTCAATAGTGAATTTAAGGATGGGTTGAGGCCTGGAGATTAGAACACCTGACTTCCAATCCGGAGGTTGTTTGTTCAAACCTCGCCTTAGGCATCAACATTCAGTCGAACCTCCCTGAACGGCCACCTCTACCACAACACCCTCTCTGTAACAGCCACCATTTTATATCCCAAATTGATGATGTCCACTATATTTAGACTGCTGAGCACGAAGATTGTCGTCTGCTGTTGCTTTATATTTTGCCTTAATTCTCAATAAAAACATGGTTTGACAGCACTTTAGAATCATTTCCATTGGAAATGATTCTAATATGCTGTTAAAGCATGTTTTTTTACAGCCACCTCTCTACAACAGCCAGTTTTGCGTTTTAGCCATGGGTGGCTGTTGTAGAGAGGTTGCACTGTACTTCCATAGTATTTCCATCCCACTAGTCTCCCGGATGAGACTTAACCCTTTGAACACGAAAGCCCGATATAGTGGTTTATGCAAACAGTGCAGATCCAGATGAGCCGGCTCGTAACGAACCGTCTCATCAGGATCTGCACTTTTTGCAAGTAATGTTCATATTTCTTAGAACAAAAACACCCCTTTTCATAAATGGACGAATCTCAAAATCATTTTGTGACCATTGGATTGGTCGGAACATTAGCATATCACAGTCCATTCCAGTTCCTTAAGGTTGAAAGGGTTAAAATCGAGGTGACGTGCATAAATGACCTTAGCTGTTGCTGGGAAATAAAATTGCCGTGCATACAAAACAAAATAATATACCTTTTATATGTGATTTTTTGTTCGTTTTCATGGCAATTTTTAGTTCGCTGACATGGTTTCTAAACAAAATTAGGATTTTTAAAACGATTTTACCATCACTGCGAGCCGTTATATATCTGATATATATTATACGACTGGTATGTAGCTTGTTTAATTACATACTTTGTACAGAAATAGATACGTTGAACGATTGTCTCAATCGTAACCCGATATTAAAATATTTCCATCTGAAGGTATTTTCTAAGAAATTAGTTTTCATCAAGCAACTAATTGTCATCCATTTTCAGAATACACACTATTTAAAAAGATTTATATTGTTGTAACGATATGATATATATAAATATGATTATTTAGTATGTTTAATACTTTAAACCCTACAGATCATAAAGAAAACAATATAACACAATGTAGATCCTGATGAGCCGGTACCAAGGGGTTAGCCGGCTCTTCAGGATCTACAGTATTTGCTAGCATATACTTCCTTATCATCGTCCATATTTTCATTCCATACCACACCCATGCCGTCGTCATGTTCAAGGTCAATGTCAAATTACTCAGAAATTTGCGTCCGTTAGGTTTGCGTTAAAGTTTTCGAGTACCCATTATCTCTGCACCGGTAAGTCGGATTGACTTCAAACTTCATATACTTCCTTATTATCATCCATAATTTCATTCTATACCACACCCATGCGGCCTTCATGTTCAAGGTCAATGTAAAATTACTTAGAAATTTGCGTTAATTTTTTTTTTTAATATTTGCGTTTAAGTTTTTATTTGTCGGTCCAGGCGGCGGCCGCGGGTATACGTGAGCCCTAGCTCACTTTCTTTAGTTTAGTTTATGCCCAGTGTAGTTCCTGTAGCCGATTTCACCAACATTGCAACGTATACTTTTCTAGTAAAGTATACTTTGAGGGAGTAATCATTTATTTTTCCTGAAATGCATTATGTCCTATAGAACTAACGACTGCATATATTTGATGATTAAATTATTATACCGAATTTATTACATTATCACAGCCACATTGGCTGTGATAATGTAATAAATTCAGTATAATAAAAATTAATAAATTTATCCTTAAATTGAAAATTTCTCCCTCAACGTATACTTTGCTAGATAAGTATACTTTGCAATGTTGGTGAAATAGGCCCCTGGTCAGCCATCACACTCGTGCAGCTTCATAGTATCTGGGGTTTTCGTTTTATTCATCAGTCATGTTTTCCCATCTCTCCAGCGAACAGTATTGGTCCTGATCAGAGCAAACATTATTGGTATTGATCAGACTGCGTGGCTGCACCACAGGTGGAAGACTCGGATATGTGACATGAAAATAAAATGCACACTGAACAAAATCCCTTGACACCACCACATGTAGCCGATTTCATCAAAATTGCAAAGTATACTTATCTACCAAAGTATACTTTGAGGGAGAAATCATTTATTTTTCCCAAAATGCATTATGTCATATAGAACTAACGACTGCATATATTTGATGATTAAAAGTATGCAGAATTATTATACTGAATGTATTACATTATCACAGCCAAAATGGCTGTGATAATGTAATAAATTCAGTATAATAAAAATTAATAAATTTATCCTTAAATTGAAAATTTTTCCCTCGAAGTATACTTTGCTAGAAACGTATACTTCGCAATTGAATAGGCTACTGGCATCGTTCGGTACGCTAACTAGGTTTTTTCAATGGACATTTGTTTTTACGTCACACAGGGCTACATAGGCTGGTCTGAGCCAGTGCTAGTTGGAATCTCAATAATCAACCCCCTTTGGGCAAATTGTCACCAGTATAATCCCATATCTGGGAATCAGAAATGGGGCTTATTTGTTTTGGGTTTTGCGACCAGAGTGGTTCCAGATCAGCCTGTGCATCCACAGTGTGATCAGGGTCTGCACTGTTCGCGTAAACCTTCTAATCAGGCTATAGGAGTGTACAACGCTGGTCGCAAATCCCATAAGCCCCATTACTCCAGTCACAGCCACATATTTGTCTCCACATATTCTGATATGACACATATTCTATTACGATAATATAGATTTTATTCAATTTTAATTTTGAAATACAGGATTTATTTTCAATGAGATATTTACAAATCCGATAAGTTAACTGATGTCGTTTTTCGCACGACTTGTCACATCAGTTGAAATTATTAACCATGTACGCATTCTCTTTCAAATTTGGAAAGGGTCATAGAAAATCGCATTGAATTGGATAACTTTGATTTGAACAACAAATACGAATGTTTTCCTAGAAATAAGTAGACGTACGTTGATATACATGTCATTCATAGCCCGACAATATTGCGTTTCATTGCAAGCAACGCCAAGGTGTGGGATAACGTGTTTTTAGATGTGTTTACAGTAGATTTCCTTTAATATCTTTCTAATGGAATTACATATTTTGATGAAATATACCGCAGCAAATGCGGTACACGTTGTCCTTAAATTATTGTATATAATATGCGGCTTTAATCTCATAATTCTTTGTGAAAGTTATAAGTTATCGTAAATAACTTTCAGAACACCCATAAAACACATATGCCATCGTATTTGGTGGCGCTACATATAATCAAAATTCGTCCTTTTGTTGGGATGATTTTAAAGGAAATCTACTGTAAAAATTACATCACAGATTACGTCACGTCGGAAAATGGGGTTCGGAAACCACGTGATCCCACACCTTGAAAGCATTCAACAGCACAATTTGTGTATAGCAATCGTCTACATATTTCAGTTTGACCGCTCGTATATGTCAATATGCGGCTTCATTTGCCAAACCGTTATATTTATGAATTTTTCGTTTTGAAGTTTGTCTCATTTTTTTCTGTCAATTTTTTTTTTTAGCAAAATCCTGGAAGTCAGCATACGTCTCCATCTCGTAAATTTTGTAACGACCCTCAGCCATATCGTAACACGTTGCTGGACGACCCTTTTGACGACCCTCCTTGGACTTCCTCTTCCGGTACCGACACGTATCCGCTCGCCGGCATCCATATCCAGAACCCGTTCCTCTTTGACGGCGATTTGTGCATATACGGTTGTAATTTGTTTCTGTATACCGACGGTGGGGCGAGCACAGAAAGTCCGTTATTTCGCAAATTGTTCAGTAGAAGCCGAAGATTTGGTGCGGTGCGGTCCAACCCGCCGTCCATCCCGGGTTCCATGACGTCATCGACAACGGTCGTGCCCGTGAGTGTGATTGTGAGCAGAAAACAAGCGGCGCAACTCAGGTACGTCAACACTGTGTATGGAGTCATCTTCCCTGTAAAGTAGAGAACTATGTTTAAAGGCACTTTATCTCAGATATGCATAGAAAGTGATCAAACAGGAGAACAATACTCAATAGTAAATTTCAAATATTTACACTGTCCTTACATTCATAATGGAAACGCCCATTCAACGTTTTGTTTGTTTGTTGGGGTTTAACGGCATATCAACAGCTAAGGTCATTTAAGGCCGGGACCACAAAACGTATTGCGTTTATATCCCAGTGCATTGCATTAGCCCCACGTGACGTCGCGCGACGTTGTTGATTCGTTAAAGTTTGTTTGTAGTCATTAAAATACATGACGTTCATCGTCGTTGTCAATAACGTCACGCTATTGACCGGCAACGTTGCTGTTCCAGCAATTGCGACAAAATGACGTAAAACAAGATTATTCTCAATTTTAACGCCATATTTGCAAATTTACATTTTTGAATCTATCAGAAAATGCAGTGTAAATATAAGTAATAAAACCATGGGCTGTTGCGTTTACTGTGGTGAATAATACATTTGGTCTGATTAAAGTTTGAGAGGTGTCCTTCAGACTTTAAACAGACCAAATGTATTGTACACCCCAGTAAACACTATGTTGAACACTCATCACAAACTGTAAACAGACCAAATGTATTGTAAAACCACAGTAAACGCAAGAGCCCATGGCTTTATTCCTTAATTTTATATCGTATTTCTGAATCCAACTGGAGATATAAACCTGAAAATATCATGTATTGGTAAAGTAAAATGTTTATAATACTCATTACTGAGTAATCAATTTGAGTAACATGCAAGTTGTTTGAAACCTATATAGTGACACAGAGACGTAAATAATACGATGAATCTTTAGCACATATTTTTCCCGTTGATAGGCAGTGCCTATTTTCATATTACTGAAATTATGTTTCAGTATTATAAAGTTTAACATGTTTTCGATGGTTATTAAATTATTTCATTTAAGTTAATGTCTAGAATGTGACCATATTTCTAAATGCGGTATAATATTATCATTTCACAACAAACATTAAATAAAATTCACATTTTTTTTTTACTGGTACATGCAGGCGAAAATGCCAAATTATGCCAAACCAAATTATCTCCCCTGTTTATCACAGTTTCCGATAGTAAGTACTTGATCATAATACACGTATGTTTGGCGAATTTCATCATAACAAAATGGTGCGATTGATTGATATAATTATGTCATTTACATGAAGCGGTAAACCCGATATTGGATATCTGAAACATAATCTGAGACCTACTGAATGGGCATGTACCTTTAAAGTGACTGTGTCTCTGATGGTGAACGACAAGAAGAAGACTGTGTGATAGTGAACGACAAGAAGACTGTGTGATGGTGAACGACAAGAAGAAGACTGTGTGCCACAGTCTTCTTCTTGTCGTTCACCATCAGAGACACAGTCACTTTAAATGTATAGGCCCATTCAGTAAGCACAAACTGTTCTTTATATCAGAGACTTCATCGGAGACATTGTCTGGCAAAATAAACATTCATTCGCCATTACCCCACGTATTGATTGGCATTATTATACAATTTATATCAGAAGTAAATTTCCACACTGATATTAGGGGCGATAACCGTGTTTCCTTAACATGTTAATGGACAGTCCTATTTAGTCTCTATATTTGATTTTCGATGTGCAATTATCATACTTTATAATCTGTCGAAAATATTATTTGTTCAGGTGACGCATTTAATTAGTATAAAATATCATGCCTCATTTGCGTATGAAAATAGCCTTATACCACCGCGCGTCACTATCAGTAAAATAAATATTACTAAATGATTATATCTGTATAGTGGGCACTCGTAATTTTTAGAACTGATGGAATAGTTGACACAATTATACATTTTTTTATCATATAAAGAACATGTTGTGCCTACTAAGTGGGCATGTACCTTTAAGATCATGGTTGTATCATCAACGTGAAAAAAATGGGGGTGGTAGGGAGGGCATGTGTTGGGGATCGAGTTTGGAGCAAGTTTCCCAATAGTTGACTGCTGAAATAAGATTTTTGCCCGAAAGTAACGTTACTAATTGCGGGACTCAGGGGCGTAGCCAGGGACAAATTTCTGATACGCACACATATCAAATGGTAGAACATTGGGTGAGCATGGCTCACTCGTCGACCTAGCGAAGTGAGGGAGAGTGCTAGGGGGGTCCGGGGGCATGCCCCCCCCCCCCCTGATTTTTTTTGAAACGGAGATCCTCTCTAACGTTTTTTCCTGCATTATGTACGGCACCATTTGTTTGTAATCGACATGTACGTTTGATACAAAATGCGTTCTGTTCCAGACTCAATAGCAACCCCCCCCCCCCCCCCCACCACCCACAAAATTGTGTTGCATATTTAGAAAAATAAGCCTTTTTGTTTTTTAATTATTTTATTTTTTCTCGTACGCACGTGAGTACGTGCGTATGTCTGGCTACGCCACTGCCGGTATGCATTCCAGGTTGTATATTCTACTTCATTAAACAACGAAGTATCGTAGTTAGTTATTTCCCTTTGTAAATCTATTTATAGAAATCTGGTCCTATGATTTATTTTAGCTCTTATTTCTTACTGAATAGTGCAAAAATTAAGACTGCGAACAGGGTAGATACAGATCAGACTGCACAACTGTGCAGTCTGATCTGAGTCTACACTGTTTGTAATAAAACCTGATCAATGTCAAAATATGAATCATGAATCTTGCAAATAATGCAGTTCCAGACCAGACTGTGCAGATATGTAGGTAACCTGGGTCAACACTAGTCGAAAACATTATAATGGCTCCTTTACACAACAAATCGTGCAGTCGCCCTTTTTACAAGAAATAAAACCCAAAAATATACAATTTGGACCAGACTTCTATAAATAAATTCAGAGGGAAATAATTAACTAGCTACGATCCCTCAATATTGCGTTTTGTTTCTGCTTGTCAAAATACACACATGAGCATATACATATATATGTGTGCGCATTGTATTATTGATTGTTTGCTGCATTCGTGTCGTTGTCTTATCACAGACCACACAGAACAAAACTGGGATTAGTTCCAGTTTGTACACCCCCTATGGCAGCCATCTTGAATTTTTATTTGCCGCGTGAAAACCTTATGTTGAGTCTAGTTACAATATTTTATTCTAATAATGTAGAATATTAAAGACTGTGATGCTATATTCATCTTTAGTTCATAAACAAAAGATTGGCGTTTTACTGTTTTGACAATCATGATAGCGGTCATCTTGGATTTAAAAATGGCTGCCTGAAATATTAATCATATTAACATTTTTTAAACGGATATAGTTTTCTGTGAATATACCGTTAACATACTTCATATACCACTAGCTGTCCAAATATTGAGTTTGCCGAGTTACTGATGGTCCCAGTAAGTGAGAGATATTAGAGATACAAAATGTATAATGTACTTGAAATTTTAAACGTACATTTGGCTTTGTATATTGCAGGCTGTAAGGGTGGACTCGATACATATAATGATGGTACACAAATGTATGACTTTCAAGTTAATCCGACTATACGTGTTGCTAAGATATAAGGTGCTTGAAAAATTTACACCCCCTTCACTCTCAGTTCATCTTGGCATTCGGCACTAGAAAATAGTGATAGTGATGAGTGTCATGAAGAAGAAAGATATGACGTTTCAAGTCTGTCTGACTTAGGGTTGCAGAAGTGTCTAGTACTTTAATGTTTAACACAAATTTTACAAACACTTTTGCGCAAGTGCCAAACTTATTTGACATGGGGCTTCATCGGTTATCTATATAATGTAAATAAGGATGATGATAAAAACAACTATAAGGTTTAGAGTTCCACGACAATCTGATAACTAAAAGCACGCCCATCGCAAGTGGGTGACATACATAAACTGGGCTAGTTTCCGTTTGTTTCCGATAACGCGTATGGTGTCCATCATGGTTTTCAAAATTGACCGGTCTAGAAATATTACTCGTGTATCTTAACTTCTGATTGTCGTACGAATGTCCCATGTGACCCTACTTGCATTACAATGGCAATGGATAGCTATACTTGCATATCATCTGAACCTGGTCCTTATTAGTGTATGCTATTACCACTCAGCTGAACGATTTCGCCGAGACGGTTCAACTCAGTGGTAACACCATATTTTTTTATAAGAAATAATAGAAATACAGAAAAATATTTAGAAATCTTTATACCCGTATTCTGCATGGAATGGGTTAAATGCACACACTTTCACCATTCAACGTGCACCATTCAACCTTCAGCCAATTACTGTCTGTTTCACGAAATCTACCAAAATTGTACGGCCATATAAACAATGCAAAAACAATATTTTCATAATATTAAATTGTATTAATGAAATGCACATTATTTCGTAAAATTTTGTCAAACATTGATTTTATTACGAAAACGATTTCTATATGAGAATTTAACATGGGGGAAAAAGAGATGGAGAACGTGGATGAGGAGTTGAACAACGAAAAAAAGTTAGATTTTGAAATCGGTAGAAAATTGTCCCCATGTTAAATCCCCATAGACATCTTCACACTCTGTGAAGATGTCTATGGGGATTTAACATTAGGAAATTATTTGTTTGCCAATAAAATCGATGCACCAAATTTCACAATATAAAAAGAAGGCTCATTCTTAAAGTTTGCGAAAAATGTAATATTATCGAGAAAAAAAAAGTTTTTAAATCGTGAAACAGACAGTAGTATAGCTGTTTCTATTATGTGGGTTACAGAATTTACTAAATATGTGGTCAGATTCAGAATATTGAAATGTTTTAGAATAATAGCTACATTGATCATACCGTGTATGTATTGTATTGTTTCTAGTGGATATAATGCTTAACCCTTAATTTTTTACTACGCTGAATTAAATGTTGTCGTCTGCTGGAAAAAAATTATTTTCAATATTTCTCGACAAAAAAATGGTTTTGACAGCACATGAGAATCGTCTCCAATGGAGACGATTCTCAAGTGCTGTCAAAACCAGTTTTTTGTTAAGAATGAAAGCAAAAATGAAAAACAGCACACGGCAATTTTCGTCATTAACATAAATAGCGTGCTTCCAGGCTACGTCATAGGTACCGTTGCATACTCAAGATTATACATACTATATATTGACACGATAGTAAGGTGATGGAATGTGGCTGTGACTGGAGAAATAGGGCTTATGGGGTTTTGACCCGTGTAGATCCAGATCAGCCTGTGCATCCTCACAGTCTTATCAGGATCTGCATTGTTCGCCATTTCATCAATGAAACACCCGGCGTGCTTCTAACTACCAATATAGATTGTTATCAGGCTACAGGAGTGACATATTTGACGAGGTGTTACACGAGTCACAAATTCCACAAGACCCATTATCCAGTCACATTAACGTTACTATACGTTACAGTTGCACTCTGCACAGTTCAATCTGGGTCAACATGAATTAAAAATGTCGAAATTAATTCAACTTGCATTTAAGTTGAACTAGAACTAATTGATATAAAGTGAGCAAGTGTGTATTATACAACTTTGAGCTACATTTCATTGACTTCGATTAATGCCACCATTAAAGGTACATGCTCACACAGTAGGCACAACATATTCTTTACAGGAATTAAATAAATGTATAATTGTATCACTATTCCATCAGTTCTAACAATTACGAGTGCCCGCTATACAGATATAATCATTTAGTAATATTAAATATTATTTATTTTACTGATAGAGACTCGCGGTGGTATCATGCTATTTTCATATGCAAATGAGGCATGATATTTTTTAATTATTTATACTAATTAATTGCGTCATCTAAACAAATAACATTTTCGACAGATTATAAAGTATGATCATTGCACATCAAACAATAAATACAGAGAATAAACAGTAATGTCCGTTAACATTTAAGGAAACACGGTTATCGGTTATCTGATATCAGATCAGTGTGGAAATTATGTTTGATATACAATGTATAATAATTCCAATCAATACGTGGGGTAATGGTGAATGAATGCTTATTTTGCCAGAAAATGTCATATCTGCAGAACATACAAAACTATCTGTCTCCCTATATTATAACCTGGCATGTGGGACCCCAGCTTTAAATAGCTAGTGCTAATTTCAGTTCAGTTGTTGAGCGAAGTATGTCAATTAAATATTATCACATATTTGATACATTTACACAATACATGGGCACTGTATGGACATGATAACAGTTATATCACATTAAAGCTCGCGGATTACCTCCTCGCGCGGATTACCTCCTCGTACATGCGGACGAACCGTGATCTAACTGTGGCTTTGACCACATTTAGTAAGTCTTCTCGAATTCTTAAATATTTTTCTATGTTAGTTATATATATCCTTTTAAAACTCTATCAGTCGTAAAAAAAAAATATCAAAGTATCTGAAGTATAACTCTGACAAGACAAACAATACTAATATTGAATGACAATTCATGAGTATTAACAATATAATTAATAAAATCCTACCTGTTCGTCCGAGTCCGTTATTCCGTGGGAAATAAGCGCTTCGTTATCCGCTGTATCCTTGTCCACTGATGACTGTCAGCGGCCGTTATTTATTGGACGATAATGTCACGTGGGCAATACTCATTACCGGAAGGATCGGAACTTCATGTGCGTACTTTTGAACCACCCACAGACAGCGGATGGTCCAGCCCGTGTCTGACTGTGAAATGGGGCTTATGGGATTTGTGATCAGTGTAGCTCCTGATCAAATAACGCACACATGTAACCTGCTAATTAACGATCTACATATTGCTTGTTAGAAGCATGACGGGTGCTGCATTGGTGGCATGGCAAATAGTGCATATCCTGATCTAACTGTGCGGATGATTTTCGCATGAAGATATTGACCAGATGTTTTATATGTGCCGTAAATGACGTCGAAAGTTGACGAAGTTTTCAGAGCAAGAGCGGAATAGATTCCACATTTACTACGAACATTTCGTTAAATGTCGACGTCATTTGCGGAAAATATCACAGTCTTCATGAAAAACCGCACATCTTCTTAGGTACAAAACTACGGTGGCACAGAGGGGACAAGGAAATAGTTTTGACTTTCGCGTGCGCAAGCATTGCGTGCGCACGCGATATACTTTGCGTGCCCACGCGATATACCGACAAATGGCGATTAAATACCGACAATGGAGACAACCCTGGCAAACTGGTGCACGTCGTTTCATTGTCTAAGATATTGCGTGCGCACGCAAAGACTATCGCGTGCACACGCAAGGATATTGCGTGCGCACGTGAAAGTAAACCGTGAATATTTCCATGTGCCCTCTGTGCCACCGTACAAAACCACATGGCTCGTCTCATATGCGATCCGCCACCATTTGACAAAACCCGGCTTATGGACGAATCAATGTCTTTCCGTCCAGGTTGAAGGGCGGGTACAGCCAAGGAATTAGACACAATAAAATGGAAATCTACGGGAATTAGCCGGTGAATTGGGATTTCATGCATGTATTTGCCAGAAATCCTCAAAGTATATTCTCCCACCATCGGGAATTAGACATATTCCATTTCTAGTGTGGGGTGGGGAATTAGACATTTAAGTTTGGGAATGTATTTAATTCACATTGGTCTGCTCTTCGCTCCCCCGGAATTATACAGATATACGACCTTTTGCAATTGTGATTCACAATTAATGTTCTTATTACAACCTCAAGGTGTATGTATGATCACGTGGTTACAACAACAACAAGTACTGAAACTTCTAGAAGCCCTCCGTACCGATATGTACGTGTTATTTTATTTTGTCCTTATTATGTAACGGATTTTGATGAAACATGGCGCATCAAACGCATCAAAGGCGTCGTGTTAAGCTGCATTTGGTGGTATGTGTACTTTGGCCCAAACTTCTGTCGTTTTCGCGAAGAATCGATTTCCGTGACTACTGACACGGAAATCGATTCTCCGCAAAAATGACATAAGTATGTGCCGAACTCCCGGGTTCCATCAAATGCAGCTCATGAAGACGCGTTTGCTGTGCCACATTTCATCAGAATCCGTTGCATATTAAAGAAAATATCAAATAATCCTTACTTTGGAGTGGGCACGCTTTCAACACTTTCAGCCATTTTTGTTGTTGTTGTTGTAACCACGTCATCATGCACCTTGAACCTGATGAATATACAATCAGATTCTCATATACCACATCATATGTCTCGGTATACTCGGGTTAAAGTAACGGACGAGGGTATATAAATGCATTACATACATGTATAACTAAAACTATCAGTAATTAAAATAAAATAAAACCAATTAATAGGCATTTTTTTTAGTCGCATGTCCGAGTCTTCCACCTGTGGGTTTATGTCGCTATATCTCTTCAAATTACCACTCGCCCAGATCGAAAATCCACTCGCCAATACGAACGGACGAGTGGGTTTGTTGAGACATGTACACATTGGTCCGTTACTTCAACTTGTTCCAGCATATTCACTACTAACGACAATATGACATGTTTTCTCGCGCACGACTGTACAAAACTCGGATGATGGAATGGTCCCTTATATGGCGTCGGAACAGGGTTTTCACGATCCAGCCATCGTGTCCTATTATCTTTGTTAATTAATACGGATGTTAAATAATACTTAAACCCGTTGAGTGATGGATGCGGGTATAAGAAACTCCTAAATAGAGACATTGTCTTCATGAGACGCAAACATATTTGTGACTGTGACTGAAGAAATGGGGATTATGGGAGTTGGGAACAGTGTGGCTCCTGATGAAATATCACACTCACGTAGCCTGATAACGTCCGATCTGTGTTGCTTGTTAGAAGCAAGACGTACAGGCTTTGTATTGATGGGATGGCGAACATTGCATATTCTGATCACACTGGTCGCGAAGCCCATAAGCCCAATTTCTCCAGTCACAGTCACAGTCACATTTTAGTCATTATTTGGGAACTACGTCTTTAGATTTTATTAGTTGGGGTGTGGGGAAGTTGGATTTATTGAATGTCTTCGCGACCAATGTAGACCCATGATCAGCCTGCGCGTCCGCACAGTCTGATCATGGGTCTACAGTGTTGGCCATTTGATAAGTGAACATTCATACATACATACATACATGTATGAAGTGCGCAGTCAGATCGCGGTTTCATGGCAAAACTGAAACTAGCCTGTATATGTCAGATTATGGTCATTTACGTATCAATTACAACGAAAACGTTGTGCGTCAGCTGACGTCAACAGACCAGTTTTATAAATAGGTTATCGGACTTGGGAAACCTCAAGTAATGTCTCTTTGGCGGGGCATCATTAGCTTTAGAAGCAGTAGGATTTGACGATTTAAATTGATGCCATGTTGCTTATATTAGCTTAAGCTAAGAAATGTAGCTTAAACCGACAAACTTGATGCCAGGAAGTTGTTTGAAGGGAAGTGACTCGTGACCCCTGAGCATCCAATGTTTGATATATAATTGCTTCGTAAATGTGATGGGATATATGCATGACATACACGTAAATATTTTCTTCTTACAATATACTTTAAGAAGAACAGGGTTAGATATACTGTATATAGATATTTAGTCACATGTATGTTCCCCTACATTTGAAACAAAAGATCATATTCTATGTAGGCAGGTACACAGGTACAGTGAAACCTCTAAACCGGACACCAAGAAAACATATGTGATCTTAGTTTTGATGGGTGTCTGTGTAATGTATCTCAGATGATAATGTGTGTTCATGATTACAAAGCACATACATATGTCTCAGAATGGTCATATGCCCGATTCACAGTAGAAAATCTCTCAGCCGGATACCCTGGGGACCTCCCAGGGTGTCCGGTTTAGAGAGTGTTCCACTGGACATACCCGTCAGTATATGTGGCTGTGACTGGAGAATTGGGGCTAATGGGATTTGTCGCCAGCGTAGCTCCTGATCAAATAGCAAACTCATGTAGCCTGATTTGATCCACATTTCTTGTTAGAAACAATTGGCAGGCGTTTCATTGGTGGAATGGCGAACAGTGCAGATCCTGATGTAACCCATAAGCCCCATTTCTCCAGTCACAGTTAAAAACGACCTTGCTGATTAATGGACGTAAAATCTCAATAAATCAATCAATCAATCGATAAGACAAGCAATCAATCGATAAGACAATCAAACAATCAGTCAATCAATCAATCGAGAAGACAATCAATCGATAAGACAATCAAACAATCAGTCAATCAATCAATAAATCAAGCAATCAAGCAATCAATCAATCAAGCAAGCAAGCAAGCAAGCAAGCAAGCAAGCAAGCAATCAATCAATCAATCAACCAATCAACCAATCAAGCAATCAATCAATCAAACAATAAATCAATCAATTGGACACTGTCAGACCTTTAGCTTAGAAATATCAGCTACACGAATGACTTTTACTATTTCATCTGTCTTTTATATTATCTGTATCTTTATAGCTGTGACCCGGCAATTATAAAGTATGGTCACATTAACAGCCCATTCTGTCCTCGTGTTTTGCGAATAAAACTGGAATAAAAGAATAATCCAGGTCAAAGTAGGTATATTTACATGTTTATTATTGGTTTGTGCAAGTTTCTTTTAACAGAACTGTGAAGTATTAAGGTACATGCCCACTCACTAGGCACACACTTGTTACATAAGTATATACTTGTGTCACTATTCCACCAGTTCTAAAGATTACGAGTGGCAGATTAGTAATATTTATTTTACTGATAGTGACGCGTGTTGATATCAAGATATTTTCATATGCAAATGAGGCATGGTATTTTTTTAATTATTTATACTAATTAAATGCGTCACCTAATAATAACTAAATACAGAGCATAAGTAGCAATGTCCGTTAATATTTTAAGGAAGCACGGTTATCGCCCCTGATATCAGTGTGGAAATTTACGTCTGATATAAAATGTATAATAACGCCAATCAATACGTGGGGTAATGGGGAATGAATGTTTAATTTGCCAGAAAAATGTATCAGATAATGTCTCAGATATAAAGAACAGTTTGTGCCTACTGAGTGGATATTATATAAGTGTATACTTGTGTCACTATTCCACCAGTTCTAAAAAATACGAGTGGCCGATATACAGGTATAATCATTTAGTAATGTTTATTTTACTGATAGTGACTCGCGTTGGTATCAGGCTATTTTCATATGCAAACGAGGCATGGTATTTTTTAATTATTTATACTATTAAATGCGTCACCTGAAAAAATCATATTTTAGACAGATTATAAAGTATGATCATTGCACATCTAAAAATAAATACAGAGAATAAATAGTAATTTTCGTTTACATTTTAAGGAAACACGGTTATCGCCCCTGATATCAGTGTGGAAATTTACTTCTAATATAAAGTGTATAATATAATGGCAATCAATATATGGGGTAATGGCAAAGGAATATTTATTTTGCAAGAAAATGTATCAGATGATGCGTGTCACTCTGATATAAAGAACATGTTGTGCCTACTGAGTGGGCATGTACCTTTAACAGAACTGCGAAGTATTAAACCGCTCGTTCGTCACAAAATTCCAGGAAAGAATGGGCTGTTATTGTGACCATATTTTATAATGGCCGGGTCTCAGCTATAAAGATACAAATACTATATAAGACATATGAAATAGTAAAAGTCATCCGTATAGCTGAGATTATCTAAGCTATTGGAGCTTTGACTTGAATTGGAATTATATTACAGTAAACGAGACACATTTAAATGTGTTGGTCTGGTGTAATGTTTGGTAAATTTGACAGAGCTTATGCATCCATCCAATCTGATCAGGGACCACACTATTCGTTGTTGAGTTGATGAATTTCTATGATGTCTACAGCAAAAACACCCGCACTATAAGACGTTGACTTCTTTTTGTGTGGTTTGTCGGGGAATTAAAGCGCAATTAAGTCACGTTATTTTGTTCTAGTAACTAATGATATAAATGTTTTAATGAGAAAATGGATTAATACTGCTAATAAGATGATCATGTTCATTACAAACTCCCGCACAATCGCGCCAATCACATCTTTATTGCAAACAGTAGCGGACGGTCTAACGGTACATGCCCACTCAGTAGGCACAAACTGTTATTTATATCAGAGACATCATCTGAGACATTTTCTGGCAAAGTAAACATTAATTCACCATTACCCCACGTATTGATTGGCATTATTATACATTTTATATCAGACGTAAATTTCCACACTGATATAAAGGGGCGATAACCGTATTTTCTTAAAATATGAACGGATATTACTATTTATGATCTGTATTTATTTTTTGATGTGCAATGATCATACTTTAAAATCTGTCGAACATATTATTTTTTCAGATGACGCATTTAATTAGTATAAATAATTAAAAAATACAAATGTATCACACCTCATTTGCATATGCAAATAGCCTGATACAACCGCGAGTCGCTATCAGTAAAATAAATATTACTAAATGATTATATCTGCATAGCTTCTGGACGTCTAATATTCTAATTTGGTATACTGGATCTGATCTAATATTATATTTATGTGCTGTCTGACTCCAACTGGTGGTAAACTGTGATATATGTAAACTCCATCCCCCCCTCCAGATCCGCCCCTGAATGGGGTGTATGGCATTTGTTACCAGTGTACTCCTTTTAAAAATACCACACTCATGTAGCCTGATAACGATATATGCTGCATATTAGCAGTATGACTAATGAAATGGAGAACAGTGCAGATCCTGATCAGACTGTGCGGATGCACAGGCTGATCTGGATCTACACTGGTCGCAAAACCCATATAAGCCCGATTTCTCCAGTCACAGCCACGTATCACTCGCATCCTCACCATATCCCCACCAACACACCGACCTAAACACATCTCTCAGTAAATCTCATTTTCCCAGGGCTGGCGCCAACTATCAATCCCGTATCCTCTTCGACCATTAGACTATAATTGCGGGTTTTAGTGTCCAGCCGGAGAACTCCATTTCCTCGGTAATATCCGATACGGTAATTAATAAACTGTCCGAATGATACACGGGCGGATTGCATTCTGAAGGTTTCGTTGCGGAATAGTTTCAGACCAACAATGCGTATTGAGCGCCAAGGTTTGGTAAACGTAGATAATGAGAGGTGCTTTTAACTATTAACCCTTTCATCCCTAAATAGTCAACATTGCCTGTTACATATTCATTTTTGGACTATTCCATCAATGAGAAAATTACGTTTTTTTCTTCAGAATTGAACAATGTTGATAATTGTTGCAGACCCAGATGAGATGCTTGTTACCGGCCGGTTCATTCATCTGGATGTGCAGTGTTTGGACATGTTGGCTAATGCAATATGGTTGAAATGGTTAAAACGCATCTACAAACAATTTCTTCCCCGATTGGAATTTAGACAAAACAAAAATCACAGGCACGGGAATTAGACGGTAAAATATCCCGAGGAATGGAAGTTTTAGATACACATAAGGCTGGTCGTAATGTTGTTTATAAATCCATGTCACTATTATTTTCTGTGATGTCTGCGCTTGACCGTATCAATA
Organism: Conchocele bisecta; assembly: GCA_029237695.1. Taxonomy (NCBI): domain Eukaryota; kingdom Metazoa; phylum Mollusca; class Bivalvia; order Lucinida; family Thyasiridae; genus Conchocele; species Conchocele bisecta. Next base: position 12,238,333 of record CM055270.1, on the reverse strand, counting down.
TTGCTCCAATGGCTGCTGAGATAGTTAGGAAACTGTATGGACACACAGATAATTTGACAACAACAACAACATTGCCCCGAGATGATATTATACACACTTACAGGGTTATTATTAGCCGATCTATTTATAGATCGGCTAATATATTGGTCATCCATCGAATTCTGAAAAAGTTTGTAGCAACCCTTTTCTCCGCTATTCGGTAATCTACGAACGCGAATTTTGCTGTATCACTTCCAAATTGCATCAACCGATAAAGTTTGCATTTTTGGCAATTATCTCCATTTAAAACTTTAAATATAGCCAAATAACACAATTTTGAATACGTAATGAGCTGAACGCCGGAAGAGATTGAACCCGGAAGTTGTTGTTGTTGAAGTCCATAGTTGGCTCTAATGGCCATATACGCCAACATACGCCGATTATTGGGCTAATTTAAAGCTTTTATTTATTAAACAGAACAAGTTTCAGCCACGACGTGTCGCGTAAAATGTGTTTATTCTGCTAATTTATAATCGACCTCTGCTCAAAATCTGCTCCGACTAGCAACCCCAGCATCTCGGGTTTATCCCATTGGATCGCGTATGCGCGTCATTTGACGCTAGTTAATATTCACAAAATTTTCCACCAATCAAAACGAAGAATTGCCCTTCATAGCGAACTTTGATTTGTTTACGTATCATGCAGGGATGGCAGGGATGCATCCAGCACGCGCGATTGCGGCAATCCCCCTTAATTATTGTCAATGCCGCAAATTATTGATTGTCTTGCGCCCGACATCGCGCAAAAGAATCACGGATGGGCCCCTTTTTAAATGACCAGTGCGCACATTAAAAAAACGTAATTGACTATTTAAACGCGCTGCGTATTTAAATCATTGGAAGGCGTGCAGTTCAATCGAGTTTGTGCGGCCGTTGAACGTAAGCTTCGAGGCGATTTAAACCATTTAAATCGATAAACAAGGGATAAACAAGTGACAACGTTAACCTGTTATGCTCCATTAAGAAGTAAGAAGCTTATGGCAAATCATATTACTTTGGGGCCGAGCTACTAAAGTGACTGGTGTGGCATGGAAATATTGAGTTCTGATTTTGGGAATTTTCCTCATTGTGGACCCGTTTAATGCGGGATAGTACAACCCGTTGGCCCGGCCTTAAATGACCTTAGCTGTTGATAGGCCGTTAAACACCAATACTCACTCGCTCATTCATATATTGAACCCTGATTTGATCGGCTAATAACATCATGCTCTGCATGACTTTTCATACTTTTTGTTAGAAGTTGTTACGCTAGCTATTCATTATACTGACGATGACCTGTCTAAAATACGCCATGAGGCCATTTTAAAAATAGACAGCTAAAAAGAATACATTCTAAAATAAATATATGACGTCATAAACCTGCGCATGAGCGATTCCATGGCGCCAAACCGTCGTCTGTTCTACTCGAATATAGGGTATTAGATCACGTGGTTTCCGAACGGCGTGACATCATGTTTAGATATGTTTAGAGTAGCTTTCCTTTAATATATTTCTAATGGAATGACGGACTTTTATGAAACAATGCGCAGATTAGTTTAATTTCATAATTGCGTCGCTTTCACGAGTAATCGGTTACCGTCAATGCACATAAATACAAATCAAACGAGAGCACGTGAAAATAAAAGATAACCGGTAGTTGATGCTTCATGAAAGTTCGGTACCGCAGTATAAAGTATTGTTACGTTTCGACACCTAAAGTACGATTAATCGCAAATTTACCGTCCTCCAACTGTACTACGCAAATTTACCCTCCACCACATAACTACAGTCCATAGTTTACATTTTTCTTCCTTGAGAAGTTTTGGTCTCACATGTATTTTCATTATTACTTATGCGGGAAAACAATTGTGGGTACTGTCCGTCTGTTTGAGATTTGCGTTAGTTGTCACTTAGCTACGATGGTTTGAAACTTCATTTACTTATTTGTCATCATCCATATTTTCATTCTATAGACCGCCCATGCGACCACTGTTCTCAAGGTCAAGGTCAAGCGACTTAGAAAGTTGCATTAACGTTTGTGAGAGGTACATCTCAATTCATTGTTACTGATTATGCTCCCTATGCGATAGCAATGGGGGGGGGGGGGGGGGGAGGTGATATTACGTTGCTCTTGAGGTTCCGTACGTCTGTCATGTATATTTACGTCAACAATTTTGTAAAAGTTTCTCCCAACAGGTAATAGCTTCAATATTACTCAAAGGATTGCTTACATACTTGGACACTTGAATCACCTGAACATGTGTCACACACTAGCACCACCATTAACACGACCTTGGCCTTTGTCATCTTCGAAATGTCGCTGAAAGACTTTGACATTTTGTTGCATCAAAAAGTTTGCAAGAGTTTCTTTCTCCAGTTAGTGTCCAGTATGCCACGGAGGCATAGCAATGTTTTACAAACATAATGTCTATTTTTTTTTGTTGATTCAGATGCGTCATTAGATATGTCACTATTATTACAAACAGATGACAAGCAAGCTAAAAAGGAGAGGAATTAGATCTAAAATCGAACGTCTAATTCCGTTGGGGACTAAATTTCGAAGGAAAGGTTTGCTTAATTTTGATTCTTCGGAGATGCGCCGATGAGTGTGCTCATCAAGTGACACTGTCATACAATTTTTAGCTGTCCAATATTCATAAAGAGGCATCTTTGGATTGTTGGGGCTGTCTATTTGCCATCACAAGCCTCAACTTGGAAATAAATGGCCCCAAACAGGTTTTGGCACTCACTTTTGGGCCAGGGATACCGCAGCATGGACATATATGTATGGACTGAGTGAATAAAGGAATATTGTATTGTATTGTTACTTGAAGTTCTACGGCACTTACGTATTTCGAGGGGGGCAATTTCTCCCTATACCAGAGTCTGAGGTTGATACAAGCCCGGGTCACAGACGTACGTAATGACGGACATCCTGTATAAGAAGACCATGTGCACACTACGGATCCCCACAGGGGACGTGGCATTAATGTTTATCCCGTCAACACAGTGCGTATGTGCCGTGAAACACGGTGCCGTGAAACAGTTTTGATATACTGTCAATACGACCTAATCACTGCGTATGAATATGTGGGGTGGCTGGGGTTATATTTTTGCATTTTACAGCCATTTGTAGGTGTTGACGGGATAAATAGAATAGTAGGTTAGTGCCGTGAATGGGGAAACATATCTGGCGCGGCACGGAAACGGGATGAGCTCGGCAGAGCCTCGCCCATCCCGTTTCCTGAGCCGCCTTGCCAGATATTGTTTACCCATTCACGGTACTAACCTACTATTCTCTATTTATTAATTCGTTCCACGAAATAACAATTCGTTCCCTCAATTTAACAATTCGTTCCCACGAATTGTGAACGAATTGTTTTGGCGCCCAGCTGCGCGCGCAACACCTTTTATCTACTGTGAAGCTGTTTGAATTGTTAAATTGAAGGTACGAATTTGTTATTTCGTGCAATTCGAGGTAACGAATTGTTATTTCGTGGGAACGAATTGTTAATTCGTGGGAACGAATTGTTATATTGTGGAAAAAATTGTTAAATTGAGGGAACGAATTGTTATTTCGTGGGAACAAATTAATAAAATAAATCCATGTCCCCTGCGGGGCTCCGTAGAATAGTGACACTTAATTACATGTATGCAATTCCTATAAAGACCATTTTGTGCCTACTGAGTGGGCATGTACCTTTAAAGGATGGTAGAACTAAATCCGAAATGAAGGAAATTGTCTGACATGCCTCCGACTGCGGCGGAATATGTGCCGACAACGTTCGTACCATCAAAAAAAAGTCGACGATCGAATAGTCGCCTACATATCTCCGTTTCTATATTTCTGGCAGCCCTATAATACACCATATAAATGCCTGTGTATTATCACAGGTTGAAGTAACGGACCGAGGTCTATAAATACATTAAATATGCCTAAAAGCATCAATAAATGGAATAAAATAAGGTAAATAAATTTACATGTAATGTATTTATAGACCTCGGTCCGCTACTTCAACCTGTGATAATACACAGGGATTTATGGAATGCCAAGTCTACATAAATTCAAATAATTAATGCTAGCTCTAAATAATTAGAGCTAGCATTAAATATTTAGAGTTGGTTTCAAATCATTTGAAGAGCTCTCTAAATCATTGAGTTTATGTAGATTTGGCGTTCCAGGAACATAAACGCAAATAATTAATGCTTGCTCTGAGTAGTTAATGCTAGATCTGAGTAGTTAATGCTACCTCTTGAGTATTTAGAGCTAGCTACAAATCATGTTCTCAATTATTTGGAACTTGCTCTAATTATTTAAATGCTAGCTCTAGTAGTTCAGTAGGCGCATAGGTGACTTGACAAGCGCTCGCTCGCTGCGAGCGCTCACGCTGCTGAACATACATGTATGTCTGTAATGCGAGATAGCCGGTTTAACGATATAAAACACGACATGTGAGTCAGTAACCCGAATTTTTTGTCTGTAACGCAGGACGCATTACAGACATTAGTGAGTCAGGAGGTGTGCACTTGTTGCGTAAATAATTATTATTTGAATACATTATGTTATTACACTACTGAAGCCAAGTGTATATTATTACTTACAGACACGTTGTGACAAGTCCCTTCGTTAAATGGGTAGCACGGATTGAATGAATACAGATAATCCGAACCCGACAGCACGTCATGGATTCTGAAAAGACACGACGTACATGTGACTGGGCTTATTATATTGCCATTTAGAAGTTTAGTATCAACATGACGACGAATTAATAGCAAAATCGGAATATAAAAAATTCGTCAACTTTCGACGTCATCTACGGAAAATATCGGGAATTTTGTAAATATTTGTTTATGAGATATCGCACATGTTCTTATGTACAAAACACATGGCGAGTCTTATTATTAGCCGATCTATTTATAGATCGGCTATATATTGATTATCCATTGGTTTGTGAAAAGTGTGTAACCACCCTTTTCTCCTATATTCTGTAATCTACAAACGCGAATTTTGTTGTATCACTTCAAAATTACATCAACCGGATAATTTTTCATTTTTGACCATTATCTCTGTTGAAAACTTTAAATATAGCGAACTAGCACAATTTGGCTATAAATAAACATTTTCACTACAAGAGTTCGGTAAACTAAAGTTAGGCGGTTTGTAATTTGGCTATAAATAAACACTAAAGTTAGGCGGTTTGCATTCTATTCCAGGGGCAATTGTAGATATATATATAAGATTCCGGCACCTCGTGTTAATTTATGGCACCCGGTGTTTTTATAAACTTGAATGTATAAGGTTTCCAAAAAATCCGGATGCCATTTTATAAACCAAGTTGAAGGTCATTTCAAGGTCATTGAACTTTATGCTTGACGGAAGTCGAAAATTGCCAATATATGAGCCAATAGGTCATGGTCCTTAACTTGGAAATTGGTGTAAGCTGTTAAAAACATTGCTGATGGATATATTAAAGAATTTACGTAAACTACACTAATATTCAGTATATAATTATCATATTTTCAAAATGGCCGCCAAAAATCGGGTATTTATGAGATTTCGGTTGACTTGCTACATATTTGTGTAATGCTAAACGCCTTCACCTATATTCAAAGGTTCATTCTTTCAACTGGAATAATATTGTTTACATTTGAATACCGTAAGTATTGCTATGATCAGATATTAATGATAGCTAAATATAACTGGGAGAATTTGGTTGTGGAGGAAATCAACACTTCTCTCACTTTTCCCTGAGATTCCGTAACTACTAAAATGTGGACATATATTGAACCCTGATTTGATCGGCTAATAACATCATGCTCTGCATGACTTTTCATATAATATATTAGACGTCCATGCTGAAGCATGGACGTCTCAGGGGCGGATCTGGAAGGGGGGGTCCGAGGATGTAACCCCCCCCCCCCCCCCCGGTTCAGCCACGGGGTTTACATAGATCACAGTTTATCACCAGTTGGAGTCTGAATTTAAATGCCGTAAAACACAGGAACACTGTGACGATGACAGTATGGTCCCTGGTGCACACGAGCATTTATTGTTCAATATTAGAGAGGCAGGCACAGCCATTGATAGGTGCACACTGGGACGATGACTGTATGGTCCCTGGTGCACACGAGCACTTACTGTTCAATATTAGAATGCAGGTACAGTCATTGATAGGTGCACGCTGGGACGATGACTGTATGGTCTCTGGTGCACACGAGCACGTATTGTTCAATATTAGAGAGGCAGACACAGACATTGATAGGTGCACACTGGGACGATGACTGTATGGTCCCTGGTACACACGAGCACTTACAGTTCAATATTAGAATGCAGGCATAGTCATTGATAGGTGCACGCTGGGACGATGACTGTATGGTCCCTGGTGCACACGAGAACGTATTGTTCAATATTAGAGAGGCAGGCACAGACATTGATAGGTGCACACTGGGACGATGACTGTATGATCCCTGGTGCACACGAGCATTTATTATTCAATATTAGAGAGGCAGGCACAGTCATTGATAGGTGCACACTGGGACGAAGAATGTATGGTCCCTGGTGCACACGAGCATTTATTTTTCAATATTAGCGAGGTAGGCACAGCCATTGATAGGCGCACACTGGGACGATGACTGTATGGTCCCTGATGCACACGAGCATTTATTGTTCAAAATTAGAGAGGCAGGCACAGTCATTGATAGGCGCACACTGGGACGAAGAATGTATGGTCCCTGGTGCACACGAGCATTTATTGTTAAATATTAGCGAGGCAGGTACAGCCATTGATAGGCGCACACTGGGGCGAAGAATGTATGGTCCCTGGTGCACACGAGCATTTATTTTCAATATTAACGAGGCAGGCACCGCCATTGATAGGCGCACACTGGGACGAAGAATGTATGGTCCCTGGTGCACACGAGCATTTATTGTTCAATATTAGCGAGGCAGGTACAGCCATTGATAGGCGCACACTGGGGCGAAGAATGTATGGTCCCTGGTGCACACGAGCATTTATTGTTCAATATTAACGAGGCAGGCACCGCCATTGATATGCGCACACTGGGACGAAGAATGTATGGTCCCTGGTGCACACGAGCATTTATTGTTCAATATTAGCGAGGCAGGTACAGCCATTGATAGGCGCACACTGGGACGATGACTGTATGGTCCCTGGTGCACACGAGCATTTATTGTTCAATATTAGCGAGGCAGGCACAGCCATTGATAGGTACACACTGGGACGATGACTGTATGGTCCCTGGAGCACACGAGCATTTATTGTTCAATATTAGAGAGGCAGATACACACATTGATAGGCGCACACTGGGACGATGACTGTATGGTCCCTGGTGCACACGAGCATTTATTGTTCAATATTAGAGAGGCAGACACAGACATTGATAGGCGCACACTGGGACGATGACTGTATGGTCCCTGGTGCACACGAGCATTTATTGTTCAATATTAGAGGCAGGCACGGCCATTGATAGGTGCATAATAGCATTAATTTTTATATTTTAGTATTTGCGAAAAACATGTGCAAGCTATACGTGCAATGGTTGGTCATTTACATTATATAAAGCGACCGTTTATATCATATTATGTGAGACCTCGGACCTCTATAAATGAAGGTGCATGATCACGTGGTTACCACAACAACAACAATGTCTGAAAGTTTTGAAAGCGCACCCACTCGAAAGTAAGTATTATTTGATATTTTCCTTAATATGCAACGGATTTTGATGAAATATGGCGCAGCAAATGCGTCTTCATGACCTGCATTTGCTGGTCTCGGGACTTCGTCACATACTTACGTCGTTTTTGCTAAGAATCGATTTTCGTGTCAGTAAACACGGAAATCGAGTATTCGCAAAACGACAGAGGCTTGTATTTGGCGCTTCTGGAAGTTTCAGTAATTGTTGTTGTAACCACGTGATCATGTACCTTGTAAATATTTGATTAAATTTAAACATATTACAGAGGCGGATTCAGGGTGGGACTGTTTTTTTTTATTTTTTTTAAGAAATATTGAGCAAGTGCTATGAAAAAATATAGTACGTTCGTTGTTGTGAATGTTGTCCGCAGTGAATGCAAAATTATGAATTCAGCCATAATCCATGCAAACATAATGTTTTACACATAGATTGTATGGACTGTTATGATCTTCAAATATATGGAAAAAAAATGCAGTAGAGTGCAGGAAATGGCTTCCTCAATTCAAAAATGTTCCGGGGGCATGCCCCCGGACCCCCCTAGCCAACTCCCTCGCTCAGCTCAGTCGACGAACGCGCATACGATATATGAACGCGGCACATATGTATAGAAGGTAATATCCGCCATAATTCTATGTGACTTGATGCTTGCGTGCTGATGACATTACCACTTATATTCATGTTATTTCATTCGTCATTTGTATTTATTACATCTGAAATCTGCTTGTTGTAATTGTTTTTGTCTTTCTTACATGTCCATTCTGCTGATTGCTTTGTTCATTCGTCTTATTTACATTACAATTATTGATACGTCCTTATTCGTGTCCCTGTTTTATTGCACTAAGCATTTGCAAAAGAAAGTAAGAACAAAGCACTTAGCACTTTGAATAAGGCCGAAAGCAGTCAGGACAAAGCCGCAGGAAGTAAGCATCACGCCACAGTCCGAAAGCGGAAAGCCGCAAGCAGAAAGCATCAAGTCACAAGCCGAATGACGCAAGCAATATTGGTGATATAGTGCCTCATTATGACGCCAGATGGCACTGTTGTCAATGTTAGGAATCCTCCGACGAATACATAATAGTACGAGATGTGATTGGCTGTTTGAGGCACACCTCCAATGCTGAAGTTCATGTAAGATTTCACCCACAAATTATCACAGTATAGGTTAGAAGACACCAAATAGTTTTACTATATATTGTAACCGAATCCCATCCAATAAGGCCAGTCTCTCCTACTTTCAATATTCGTATGAATGTTGTATGACCTACTTGTACATGACCTGCAGCCGGTCTGTACTGGTTCTACATGAATTAAACAATAGGTTCCACTTACTCCTAAGAAAGAATAATCCAACCTCGTCATGTCCCCCAATATTGTTTACATTTATTTTTGGCCACGGAAACTCCGTTTACATCACATGACCAACATGTTCCTCAAGTGAACATGGGTAGTAATGGATCAAGATTTGCAAGCAAACTGTGTCAGTGACCTCAAAACACCCGCACGATTTTGTTCATACCGGACTACTTTTACCCTCTTGACGATTTCGCACCATTTGTTATTCTCTAACCTATATTAACTAAATTGCATATGTATGTATGGTGTTTGACTTACTAATGTGTTTTATACATACATGTATCCTCATAATTAAATTGCATATGTAATAGTACGTAATTGAAAACAATTACATGTTTATAGTAAGTTACACATATGGTAACATACACAGGTTGACTGTCAAACTGGCCTGTTACCGATGCAAACCAATAACCGTCCAGGATCATACTAAGGTGGGCCACCACCATTGAGTTTCCCTAAAAAAATAACCCGTTACCACACATTTTGTTATTCTCTGCTACTTTCATTTTTCTTATGGATGTTGTGGGACCTAATTTCCAATAACCTGCACCCATTCTGCTCTGGATCTTGACTAATTAAAATATAGATTTAATTATTGTCAAAGCTGGGGTCCCATCTAGTAGGTACAAACTTTTCTTTATGGAACTTAAATAAGTGTATAGTTGCAACTAGTCCACCACTTTTAAAAATTACGAGTGCCAGCTACACATATATAATTATTTAGTAATATTTAATGTACTCATAAACACTCGTGGTAGTATCAAGCTAGTTCCATATGCAATTGATGCAGTATTTTTAAATTATGTATATCAACTAAATGCTGAATAAATATTGTTATCGACATATTATATCATAAAGTATGATATTGCACATCAAAAAATAAATAAATGGAATAAATAGTTGCTTCCGTTATCATTTTAAGGAAACCCGGTGATCACCCCTGATATCAAACTGGCATTTCGCGTTTGATATAAAAAGTATAATAATGTCAATTAGTACGTCTGGTAATGGTAAATCAATGTTCATTTTGCCAGAAAAATGTCAGATTGAAAGAATAAAGAAAAACATGTCTCCCTATATTATAACCTGGCATGTAGCACTCTAGGTTTAAGGTTAGAGAAATTGAGTATGCAAACGTAGTCCGTCATAAAAAATAGTCCTGGTGTTTTAAGGTCACAGACACAGTTTGCTTGCAAATCTTGATCCATTACTACCCAGTTGTTGGGGTTTTTTAACACCAGTTTTCAGCATATTTGAAGCATTTAAAAGAAAACACTGAGCCTGTTGGTCACATGATGTAAACAGAGTTTCCGTGGCCAAATAATGTAAACAATATTGGGGGACATTACGAGGTTGGTCCCATAACATCCATACGAATAGTGAAAGTAGGAAAGACTGGCTGGGATTCGGTTAAATTATATAGTAAAACTATTTGGTGTCTTTTAACCTAAACATGACGCAACAGAAAAGGCGGCATCAATCAACATCAACACCGTTAGGGACATGGAACCAATTTAGAGAGCAACGCATTGCAGAACGGGTACCAGCATATTAAATCATTTTAGGGAGAACTATTTTAAGCTTTAGCAGCGCACCTGGCGTCATAATGGTTGTCTTCAAATTAGTTTGAGGCGGCTTTCAGCTGCGCCGAAAACCTATTGTATTCGTTGGTTTTTTTTTTTTTTTTTTTTCTTTTTATTCAGCCGTTCAGTCTACAGCCCAAACCGCTGGTCGGATCGACTTCAAATTTTGCATGCCGATTCGGATCAAGTGTGAGCAGAGAATCAGAGATTTTCATAAATATCTTAATGCCACTTTCCACGAAACCGGAAGTGACGTCATATTTTCCATAACTTTCTATAACTTCCTTATTTTCCAACCGATTTCAAAAATTATTTATCTCGGCCTCGCTGACAGTTCTCGGCTATCTGGTCAAATAAGAGAGCTATAGGGATTTGAAGTTGAACTAGAGCAGCTGAAGCTGCATCAACGGTTTGAGGCTTGATGTACTGACAAACGTACACTGGCAAAGTGATTAGAAGACATTGCCAATGACGAAAACATATGAAACTCAAAAAAAATTGATGCAATTCCAATGAAATTGAAAAAATAAAGTTTTGTATTTTCAGAATCGCTTGACTATCCTAAGCATTTTTCATTATATAACGTTCTACGAAATGTGTACCGTTAACCCCCTAGTCTGACATTGAAGTTGAGACGATTCTAAAGCACTCACAGCATGTCAGTTCGTATATAAAACCAGTGTCTGATACAGCCCACCATACCTGTCTGGCCTCCACCTCGAAGTTTGTCAGCTGTACACACTGTTCTAGGCGGCTAAGTTTATATGCTCGTTCTCAAACTTCAAATGCATGTAGCTCGCGCATTTGAGCAGATAGCTAAAACTACCAGCGAACCGGAGATAGAGAATTTTATTGGCTTTTTAATGCAAAAAAAATATTTGAAATCGGTTGAATAATAAGGAAGTTATGACCATTTCAATTTTTTTTAAAAACTTCAAATGCCTACAACTCTCTCATTTGGGCAGATAGCCAAAAACTACCACGAAACGACGGAGATAGAGAATTTTGTTGGCTTTTTAATGCAAAAAAAATATTTGAAATCGGTTAGATAATAAAAAAGTTATGACCATTTCAAATTTGAAAAATTGAAAAAAAAACGTCCAAGTTTGAAAGACAATAGAATCAGAACTATTCAAGCCATTGCTCTGAAAAATATCATCTTCTGTGCGGATGAATGTCCCGCGTGACGCTGTCAAAAAATTATGTTGCTGAGATTACTGTACAAATTGGAAACTGTTTTCAAAGACCACCCGTTAAAATAAAATAAAAATCTGAAATTGTTGATTTTTTTCATTTTTCTCAATTTCACATGTCTATAGCTCTCTCATTTGAGCAGATAGCCAAACATTGTCAGCGAAGCGAAGATAGAGAATTCTCGCAGCTTTACAATTCAAAAAGAATTTTTAAAATCGGTTGGAAAATAAGGAAGTTATAGGGAATTATATGATATATGACGTCACTTCCGGTTTCGTAAAAAGTGACGTCATGAGAATTCTGAAAATTGCGTTATTCTCGTCTCACTGTTGATGCGAATCGGTATACAAAATTTGAAGTCGATCCGACCAGCGGTTTGGGCTGTAGTCTCGACGGTTGAATAAAAAGAAAAAGAAAAAAAAAAAAAAACCAACGAAAACAAAAGGTTTGAGGAATCAAAAAACCAACGAAAACAAAAGGTTTGAGGAATCAAATTCCTCAAACCTAAATATGTACATACTTTTCAACGATTTTGCCGAATTTTTGCCGAATTTCGGCTGATAACGGGTGGTCTTTGCAAACGTTTTCCAATTTGTACAGTAATGTCAGCAACATAATTTCTTGCCAGTGTGATAGGGGAGTGTCAGGCGCATAAAAGATGATAATTTTCAGAGCTCTATCTTGACTACTTCCGGTTCTATTGGATGTCAAAGATGAACGTCTTTTTTTCATGTTTTCAAAATAGAGCAAACGGATGTGACGTCAGCTTCGTTATTTATCAATAGATTTCAAAATTTCTTGCTGCGGTCGATATTTCAGTCATTTAGCATTTAGCTAAAACTTTCCCGCTTTGTGCCCGGCCTATGGTGAAAAACAAACGAAAACTTCACTGGCGGAATATTGCACATATGTAATTTCCGTTTTATTAGGTGTATTTACAAATGGCGTAAACTGCAATCTAGGGGCGATAACTATCGAAAAATAATCATCCGCTGACTTACGGGCTCCCTCCATCTACACCAAACCGCTGGTCGGATCGACTTAAAATTTTGCATGCCGATTCGGATCAAGTGTGAGCAGAGGCTCAGAGATTTTCAGATATCTGTTAATGCTACTTCCCACGAAAACGGAAGTGACGTCATACTTCCTATAACTTCCTTATTTTCCAACCGATTTCAAGAATTCTTTTTGCATCGGAAAGCTGACAAAATTCTCTATCTCAGATTCGCTGACAGTTTTCGGCTGTCTGCTCAAATAAAAGAGCTATATGCATTTGAAGTTGAAAAATGTACATACTTTTCAACGATTTTGCCGAATTTCGGCTGATAACGGGTGGTCTTTACAAACGTTTTCCAATTTGTACAGTACTGTCAGCAACATAATTTCTTGCCAGGGTGATAGGGGAGTGTCAGCCGCATGAAAGATGATAATTTTCAGAGCTATATCTTGACTACTTACGGCTCTATTCGATGTCAAAGATGAACGTATTTTTTCAAGTTTTCAAAATAGAGCAAACGGATGTGACGTCAGCTTCGTTATTTATCATTCGATTTCAATTGTTTTTGCTGTAGTCGATATTTCTGTCCTTTAGCTAAATCTTTGGCTGAGGATCGAACCCGGTATCCCTCGCTCCGAGCCCATCGCTCTACCTCTAAGCTAACCGGCCCCCCATCGGTGTGATGATGCGAACACAATAATGTTGGACTGTTCATTCTAAGACTTCAGAAATTCTTTTTGCAACCGATAGTTTACACCTTGGGCTGAAGCTTAGTTACACATGAAATCAATGTTTGAGGCTCAAACCGTTGATGCAGCTCAAGCTGCTCTAGTTACTGTTGCAATTGTTGTTGTCAAGGGGCGTGGCTTAGCGAGGTAACAAAACGCATGGCAAAACAGCGATGCAATAATCAATAATGGAACTCCGGATGTCACTAAGACTGAAGCATAAGGCCACTTAGAATGTAAACAACACAAACGCATTGAAACTGCGAATGAATAAAGCATCAAGCCAAATGCACATGCAATTTAGACTACAACTAAGAAGATTTCAAATGTCATAACCACGAATGACGAATAAAATAGCATGACAGTAAGTTGTAATGGCACCAGTCAGCAAGCATCAATCCACATAGAATTGTAATAAGACGGATAGAACTTAGAATGTCATCAGCAAGCAAGCATCAAGCCTAATAGAATTATGGCGGATATTACCTTCCATACCCATGTGTTATAAGTCTGTCAGAATGAGGGATCGTAGTCAGTTATCTCCCTTTGAATTTATTTATAGAATTCCGGTCCCAATTGTATATTTTATGGCATTAATGTGTGTAAACCGGGCGAATGTAGCTTAATTTGTTTTAAAAAGGAGCCACTAATAGTGTTTCGACTAGCGTTGATCCAGATCATCCTACATATCTACGCAATCTGATCTGGGACTACATAAGTTGCTAGATTTTCACACTTATTAATGTTATTACAATCAGTGTAGACTCAGATCAGACTGCACAGATGTGCAGTCTAATCTGGGTCTACTCTGTTCGCAAAAATATGTTTTGTGCTTTTCAGTAAGAAATAAACGCTGAAATACAGCAAAGGACCCGCGGTGCCCGTTTCACTAAACTTAGTAGACTAAAATGTTCGTAAGTGCAAATTTAGGATCGTCTGTAAATTTCAATTGATGGACTTACATTTATTGAGCATATGCAGCCTATGCTCAATAAATGTAAATCCAATAATTGTTTTCAAGAAAACAGTGTTAATGTGAAATTTACAGACTATCATAATTTTACACTTATGAACATTTTAGTCGTACGAAATTTAGTGAAATGGCCCCCCGGATCTCTATAAATAGAGTTTCAAATGGAAATAACTAGTATAAGTGCTCTCGCGATTGTTTGTAATCGTTGCAAAATAAATAAAGTTTAAACTAGAGATCGGGTATAGAAGGTGTTCGAGCCAATTCCCACTCTTAAATATAAGCTGAATGAATGAAATAACTAACTACGATACCTCATTGTTATAAGTGGGCGTTTTTCATTGTAACTCGCGGGTAGCAACTCGAGTAACGCGAGTGCCAATGGAACAAGCAGAGTTCCAACTCAGTTAAATAATTTGACCTTTGAACCTTACTCGAGTGTTTCATTCGAACACTGTCATGTGGTGGGTTACTAGAGTTCCAACTCGAGTTGGACTCGAAGAGCGAAAAATGTTACAACGAAAAATGTCCAGTGTGTCAGAATTAGTGATGATCATCCATCTGATAGTGCATACATTTAATCAAACATAACGGTCTTTAATGTTCCAACCCAACCAAACCCCATGTGGCTTAACTCTAGTAATTGTATTTTTACGACACCAATTTAAGTCAATCTACAACATTTACGCATTGTTTCTATACAGTTCAATATCACATGAGCTGAAAAAGACGCTCACCGTGTTTGTCACCAGTGTAGATCCTGACCAGCCAGGGGCGTCGGAATAGGTCCGGCAGATTGCCGGATCAGAAATGTTGACACATTTGGAATTCATATATATATTATATATAAAAAAAAACGGAATGTAAATATTTGTTTCTGCATTTTTTTCCATTTCTCATCAAAATTGTATGTTGTTACCACTCAGTTGAACCGTCTCGACGGTTCAACTGAGTGGTATCAACACACATTTCGGGTGGGTAATGGGGGCACCCACGAGATTCGCTGGACCAATCTTATGATGCTTCCGGAGCCCCTGCCAGCCTGCGCTTTCGTCGTGGAGCTAGCTCCCTTCTTCCACAGACCCATTATATTCACATGTAGAAGTAAGGAGTGAAATTAAATATACCTAAAAGTATCAGCAATTAAAACAATACGTAAATACTTATATGTTTACTCTATGATTATAAGCATGGTACGAGTTTTTCACCTGTGGTGGATGGAGAACCTGAATTCGCGGTATGTTGGACAAGTCCGCGGGGAAATACGCGTTGTAAGCCACGTGGCTTAAATTAATATAATAATGACATTTAGATTATGTTTGAGATTTTATTATGATAGTAGTCTGTACATAATTTTAATTATTTAAAGGTACTCTGAAGGATTTTAATATAAATTCATCCCAAAAATAGTATGGTGTTTAAGCATCATGGAAGATTAGTATATATCATGTTGACTTGTTGGGTTCGAGAATGTTTACATTAGATGAAATAAGATGTAGGATGTATGACTTTTAATTAGAGCCTGATCAGTACTTTATATAAAAATTAATATTCAGATGAAATGTAATAGTTGTGTTCCTGAGCAAAGTGTTTATACATGAATTGATTATTTTGCCTTCAATAGCGTATCTCTTATATTATTATACGTACATGTACTTTCGTTTCTACGGAAGCCTGGAGGTGACACATGAAACAAAAATCCTATGTCGTGTGCACGACATCCTATCACGTGCGCACGACATCCTAACACGTGCGCACAACATCCTATCACGTGCGCACGACATATCTATCACGTGCGCACGACATCCTATCACGTGCGCACGACATAGCTATCACGTGCCCACGACATCCTACCACGTCCGCACGACATAGCTATCACGTGCGCACGACATCCATCCTATCATGTGCGCACGACATAATTGACAAATGAAAATGGATTGTTCGTAGGCGCCATTTGGAATTTCCAGTTTGTTGGCGGCTATTCTTCAATTTGACAGAAAAAAACGAAAAGGTAATACGATAAGGTACGCGGAATGGAAGGCCGTCGAGCCATTTCATGTGTCACCTCCAGGCTTCCGTAGGTTTCCCATTGAAACACAAATACAATGCAAGACATCAGTTTTTTTTCCATATTTAGGCATCACGGAACGTTTGAAAATAGCCAAAATTGACTGCTTTTCTGAGGGCGGCGGGTGACTTATAAAAATCACCGCCTCTCACAATCAGTTAAGGAGGCTCTTGCGACAAATATTGAAAAATACTCGCAAATGAAGTAAAAATCGCACGCCACAATAAAAATGCAGTAACCGCATCAGATGTGTTCAAGTAATTATTTACAAAGTTACCCCACGCACCTATTTTTGGCCAGAAATTTAAAGACGACTGCATTTGTCGCAATTGTTTCTATCACTTGTAACACCACACCATTTCCTGAAAATGATTCCAAAGCAACCACCTCAAATTTTCGCTACAAATTCGAAAAATGCCTTAAATTCTGACGCGAAACCGTACCGGTGAGACAGCATAGCATGCGCCATTTTGCAAGATGTCAAAATGAACCGGAGCTAACATTCAGTTTCGTAGAATTATGAAATACTCTAAATAAAATAAATACACCTAGTCAAGCCTCCCAAAGTCAAGAAATATTCATAAACCTATGTTTCTAGACACACTGGTGTAACTTGCAAGGTCGGTAGTGAAGTATATAGAAAATCCCCAACCCCCTTTTTAAAGCTAACCGCCCACTGTCCCGTGAGACCTTACGTCTCGTGAGTTCATATTGGTCAGTGCCGGAACTACTCTTCACACCGCAAAATGGTTCGTTCTAAATCACCATTGATTTGTTTATTTTGATAATATTTAGTATATATTTTGCGGCGCATATAAATTGCGAATGATGTACGTAATACGTATATAATACAAAGGTTATTTGATTTGTATGTGGATATATATGTCACTCGTTCCACCGCGCAACGATATTGTGCTCCACGCTGCGGAACTCGTGCATATATTGATAATTCACACACACATCAAATAACCTATAATTATTATTTACGTACTTTCGTTTTCAATATTTTTCCATAGTGACGTCTCGTGAGTTCATATTGGTCAGTGCCGGAACTACGCTTCACATCGCAAAATAGTTCCTTCACTAATTTGTTTATTTTATTTACATGTTGTTGTTTTTTTGGAGCGCATATAAATTGCGAATGATGTGCGTATATATTAAAAAGGTTATTTAAATAATTTGTATGTGGATATATGCCACTCGTTTCGCCTCGCAACGATATCGCATGCTGCGGAACTCGTGCATATATCTCGCATGCTGCGGCACTCGTGCATATATCCACATACAAATCAAACAACCTATAAATAGTATATTCATTTTATGCGACTAGGGGTCTGGCTCACTGATATATTGGCATAGAAGTGGTGTAGCATGGCATCGCAGTTAATGCTAATTAATCCTGTGAAATGAGTCGATTGTGGCGCAACAATGCTGTGAACCATGGGTAACGGGGTTTATGTACGTACATGTATATACATGTATATATAGTTCGAAATATGTATGCGTGCTCACTGTTTTATGCAACAAATATTGTATGTGGAATGTTTGTTATTAGCCGATCTATTTATAGATCGGCTAATATATTGATCATCCATCGAATTCTGAAAAAGTTTGTAGCAACCCTTTTCTCCGCTATTCGGTAATGTACGAACGCGAATTTTGCTGTATCACTTCCAAATTGCATCAACCGATAAAGTTTGCATTTTTGGCAATTATCTCCGTTTAAAACTTTAAATATAGCCAAATAACACAATTTTGAATACGTAATGAGCTGAACGCCGGAAGAGATTGAACCCGGAAGTTATTGTTGTTGAAGTCCATAGTTGGCTCTAATGGCCATATACGCCAACATATGCCGATTATTGGGCTAATTTAAAGCTTTTATTTATTAAACAGAACAAGTTTCAGCCACGTAGAATCGCGTAAAATGTGTTTATTCGGCTAATTTATAATCGACCTCTGCTCAAAATCTCCTCCGACTAGCAACCCCCCATCTCGGGTTTATCCCAGCATCTCGGGTTTATCCCATTGGATCGCGTATGCGCGTCATTTGACGCTAGTTAATATTCACAAAATGTTCCACAAATCAAAACGAAGAATATTGCCCTTCATAGCGAACTTTGATGTGTTTACGTATCATGCAGGGATGGCAGGGATGCATCCAGCACGCGCGATTGCGGCAATCGCCCTTAATTATTGTCAATGCCGCAAATAATTGATTGTCTTGCGCCCGACACCGTGCAAAAAATCACGGATGGGCCCCTTTTTAAATGACCAGTGCGCACATTAAAAACATTTAATTGACTATTTAAAAGCGCTGCGTATTTAAATCATTGGAAGGCGTGCAGTTCAATCGAGTTTGTGCGGCCGTTGAACGTAAGCTTCTAGTCGATGTAAACCATTTAAATCGATAAACTAGGGATAAACAAGTGACAACGTTATCAAGGCCAATCTGGGCATGTGCCTGAAAACGCAGATGGCACTGTAACCGCTAGATATATATAGCTCCGGTAGCTCCGCCCACTCGCGTGCTGCCACAGAAGTCGGACAAACACACAGTGACAACAACTTTGTGTATTGCTGAGTGTAATCTGTAGATAAATAGAGCATACAGTACAGGTGTTACGCTGGAATATTTCGCAACATAATGGCGACAACAAAACATTGCTGCTATGGCGATTCACGAACCCTGAAACCCGGTGAAGAAAAATACTTTATTGGATGGATTTGGGAACGGGTTTCCAAAACCTGCACAAAATCGAGAAAAATGTCAACGCTGGGTACAGAACTGTGGTCGAAAATAGTTTGCCATTGACAATGTTACCAGAGACACCTACATATGTTCGATGCACTTTACCCTGATTTGATCGGCTAATAACATCATGCTCTGCATGACTTTTCATTTATTGTTTTAATAACCGTATACATGCACCTGTGGTTGACTGTGAGTTGAGGAATGTGTATACATGCTGTGTTTGACTGTGATGGAATGTGTACAATGTACTGTGGTTAACTGTGAGTTGAGCAATGTGTACGTATTAAAAGTGCACCTGTGGTTGACTGTGAGTTGAGTATGTGTATAAACATGGTTAACTTGGTGTGACCTGTGACTGTGGTTGAGCAATGTGTACAGACCTGTTTCTGTGAGTTGAGGAATGTGTGCGTACCTGTGGTTACTGTGAGTTGAGGAATGGTACTACCTGGTGACTGTGATGAGGAATGTGTCATGTACCTGTGGTTGACTGTGAGTTGAGGAATGTGTATACTGTACCGTGGTTGACTGTGTTGAGGAATGTGTACATGTCCTGTGGTTGACTGTGAGTGCAGTTGGTTAAATGTGAGTTGAGGATGTGTACATGTTAACCTGTGGTTAACTGTGAGTCGAGCAATGTGTACCATGTTACAATGTGTACATGTAACTGTGAAGTGATGCATGTGAGTGAGCAATGTACATACCTGTGGTTGACTGTGAGCTTGGAATGATGTACATGGACTGTTCGTGGACCTGTGAAGTGAGCATTGGTGTACATGTACTGTGTGACTTTGAAGTGAGCTGTGTACATGTTACTGTTGTACTGTGTGGAAGAATGTGTACATGGTGACTGTGTAGACCTGAGTTGAGAAATGTGTACAGCCAATGTGTTACATGTACTGTGTGACTGTGAAGTGATCCGTGGTTAACTTAATACTGTGTGCATGTCTGTCCTGTGACTGTTGAGTGAGGATGGTTGAGAATGTGTACATGTGACTGTGGTGAACTGTGTGTTGAGGAATGTGTAGAGATGTGTGCATTGTACTGTGAGGTTGACTGTGAGTTGAGGTATGTGTTACTTGGTTAACATGTGGTTAACTGTTGGAAGGTTGAGGAATTGTGTTACAATGTACTGTGGTTAAATGTGAGTTGAAGCAAATATGTTTACAATGTGCTGTTTGGTTAACTGTTTGAGTTGAGCCAATGTTTGTTTAATACCAATGGAACCTGTGGTTGTTCTGTTGAGGTTGGAGGAATGTGGTTGCATCGTCAACCTGTGGGTGATTGTGAGTTTTGAGCAATTGGTTATTTAATGTAACCTGTGGTTGGAACTTGGTTGGAAGTTGAGCAATGTTTTACATGGTTACCTGTGGTTGACTGTGGTTGAGGCAATTGTGTACATGGTTAACTGTTGTGTTGCTGTGTTGCTTGGAGCAATGTTGGTTAACAAGTTACCTGTTGCTTGATGTTGAGTTGAGGGAATGTGTACCAATGGTTAACCTGTGGTCCTTTAAACTGTGGTTGAGGCAAGTGTCATGTACCTTTGGTTAAAGTGTTGAGTTTGAGGAATGTGTTACAATTGTTACCTGTGGTTGAATGTGGTTGAGGAATGTGCCTTATCACATGTACTGTGGTTGCTGTGAGTTTTGGAAGGAAATTTATTTAACAAAATGTAACCTGTGGTTAACTGTGGAGTTGAGGGAATGTTGTAATGTTTTAACAATGTGGTTGACTGTGGAAGTTGAGGGAAAGTGTATAACATGTACCTTTGTTGGTTGGAACTGTTGAAAGTTGAGGAATTCGTGTACAATGTACTGTGGTTTGGGTCTTCGTGAGGTTGAGGAATTGTGTACATTGGTTAACCTGTGTGTATTAACTGTTGAGGTTGAAAGCCCAATGGTTGTTTACCATGTTAACTGTGGTTAAACTGTTGGAGTTTGAGCCAATTGTTTGGTACATGGTTTACCTGTGGTTGACTTCGGGAAAGTTGAGCCAATGTGTACAATGTTTACCTGTGGGTTAACTGTTGGAGAATTGAGGAAATGTGGTTGCAATGTACCTGTGGGTTGAATGTTGAAGTTGAGGTTATGTGTTAATTGCATGTACCTGTGGTTGACTGTGAGTTGTGGAATGGTTGTTTTACAAGTACTGTGGTTGACTGTGATTTGAGGAATGTGTGCCATGGTTAACCTTGTTGGTTGGACCTGTGAGTTGTGGAAGGTGGTATAACAAGTAACCTGTGGTTGACTGTGAGGTTGAGGAAATGGTGTATTAACATGGTTACCTGTGGTTGACCTGGTTGAGTTGAGGAATGGTACATGTTGACAATGTGGTTGGGAACTTTGGTTGGAAGTTTGAGGAATGTGTTACTTATGTACCTGTGGTTTAACTTTTGTTGGAATTTGAGCCAATGTGGTACATGTACCTGTGGTTGACCTGTGGTGTTTGAGGAAGGTTTGGTTACAATGTTACCTGTGGTTAACTGTGAGTTGAGGAATGTGTACATGTACCTGTGGGTTGACTGTGAGTTGAGGGAATTGGTGTACATTTACATGTTTGACTGTGATTTGAAGCAATGTGGGTAAACCTTACCTGTGGTTGACCTGGTGAGTTGAGGAATGTGTACAAGACCTGTGGATAACTGTGAGTTTGGAAGCAATGTTACAAGTACCATGGTTAACCTGGGTTTGAGTTGAGGAATGTGGTTTACATTGTTACCTGGTGGTTGACCTGGTGTGAAGTTGAGGAATTTGTATACATTACCTGTGGTTTGACTGAGAGTTGGAGGAATTGAGTATTAACCTGTTTAAATTGTGTTGAACTGTGAGTTGAGGAATGTTATGTACCAAGTATTTGGAACTGTTGATTTAGGAATGTGTATACATTGACCTGTGGTTTACTGTGAGAAGGAATGTGTACAAGTACCTGGTTTGTTGACTGTGAAGTTGGAGGAATGTTGTTACAAGTACATGTGGTTAACTGTGAGTTTTGAGAATGTTGTACCTTGTTACAGTTGGAAAACTTTGAGAGTTGAGCAATTTAATGTACATGTACCTTTTGTGACCTTGTAGTTGAGCAATGTGTACACCCATGGTTAACCAGTGTTGACTGTGGAGTTGAAGGAATGTGTGCATTGTACCTTGGGTTAACTGTGAGTTGAGCAATTGTGTATAATGTTACCACTGTGGTTGGACTGTGATTGAGCAATGTGTAACATGAACCTGTGGTTAACTGTGAGTTTTTGAGCAATGTTGTACATGAACCTGTGGTTCATGTGTTTGAGGAATGTGTACATTACCTGTGGTTACAGTGATTGAGGAATGTGTACATGTACCTGTGGTTAACTTTGTGTTGAGGAATGTGTACAAGTACCAGTGGTTGAGTGAGTTGAGGAAATGTGAACAAGTAACCTTTGGTTGACTGTGGAATTGAGGAAGTGGTATTTACAATGTTTTATTAAAAAAAAAACCCCCCTTTTTTTGTGGTTGGTTTGACTGTGAGTTGAGGAATGTATACATGTACCTGTGGTTAACTGTGAAGTTTGAGGAATGTGTTACAATGTACCTGTGGTTGGAACTGTTGGAAGTTTGAGGACCTGTGTAAATTACAATTGTACCTTCCTGGTTGGAACTGTGAGTTGAGAATGGTGTGGTTAACATTTGAACCTGTGTAGACCTGGTTAGTTAGAAATGTTTACATGTAACCTGTGGGTTAACTGGAGTTTAACAATGTGTACCATGTTTACCTGTGGGTTTAACGTGAGATTGAAGGAAAGTTACAATATACCTGGTGGTTTGACTGTGATTTGAGGAATGTGTAAACATTACCTGTGGTTTGAACTGTGAGTTGAGGAAAGTGTATACATGTACCTGTGGTTTGAATTGTGGAGTTAGGAATGTGGTATATACCATTGTTAACCTTTTGGAAGTGGAAAAAGACTGTTTGAGTGTTGAGGAAATGTGTACAATGTACCAAGGGTTGACCTGTGGATTTGAGGAAGATTGTACAATGGTTAACCTGTGGTTTAACTGTGATTTGAGGCAATTTGTACAATGTACCTTCCTTGTTGGAACTGTGATTGGAGAATGTGTACATGTACCTTTGGTTGGAACTAGTTGGAATTATGAGGAATGTGTACATTGTACCTGTGGTTGACTGTGAGTTTTAGGAATGTGTAATACCATGTTAACCTGTGGTTGACTGTGAGTTGGAGGAAATTGTGTTACAATGGTACATGTTTGTTGAACTGTTTTGGAAGTTGAGGAATGTGGTAACAAGTTAACCTTTGTGGTTAACCTGTTTGGAAGTTTAAGCCAAATGTGTACTTACCTGAGGTTGACCTGTAGTTTGAGAAATGTGTACATGAACCTTGGTTGGTTAACTGTTGGAAGGGTTGAGGAAATGTGGTTACATTGGAATACATGTTGGGGTTTAACTGTGATTGAGGAATGTAATAACATGGTACCTGTGGTTAACTGTGAGTTGACAATGTGTAACATGAACCTGTGGTTGACTGTTAGTTGAGGAATGTGTAACATTTACCTGTGGTTAACTGTTAGTTGAACAAATGTGTACATGTACCTGTGGTTGACTGAGAGTTGAGCAATGTGACATGTACCTGTGGGTTGAACTGTGAGTTTTGAGCAATGTGTACAATACCTGTGTTTACTGTGGAAGTTGAAGAATTGTGATGCATTTACCGATTGACTGGTTGAGTTTGAGGAAAATGTGTACATGTACCTGTGGTTTTGACTGTGAGTTGAGGATGTGTACATGTACCTGTGGTGACTGCGATTTGAGGGAATGGTCAGTACCTGTGTTGACTGTGAGTTGAGGAATGAGTACATTGTGGTACAAGTACCCTGTGGTGACAGTTAGTTGAGCATGTGTTACAAGTACCTGTGGTTGACTGTGATTGAGGCACTGTTTGCATTTACCTGTGGTTAACATGAGAGTTTAGGAATGTGTGCTGTACCTGTGGTTGATGTGAGTTGAGGAATGTGTATAAATGTACCTGTGGTTGACTGTGGGTTGAGGAATTGGAGTGTGGTTTTGCTTGTATACATGTACCTGTGGTGGACTGTGGTTGAGGAATGTCGATGTACATGTGATTGACGGTGTGTTGAGAATGTGTATACATGTACCTGTTGGTTGGTATGTGAGTTGAGGAAATGTGTACTGTACTGTTGTTGACGGTGAGTTGAGGAATGTGTACATGTACATGTGGTTAACTGTGAGTTGAGGAATGTGTACATGTACCTGTGGTTAACTGTGAGTTGAGCAATATGTACATGTACCTGTGGTTAACTGTGAGTTGAGCAATGTGTATACATGTACCTGTGGTTGACTGTGAGTTGAGGAATGTGTGCATGTACCTGTGGGTGACTGTGAGTTGAGCAATGTGTATATGTACCTGTGGTTGACTGTGAGTTGAGCAATGTGTACATGTACCTGTGGTTGACTGTGAGTTGAGCAATGTGTACATGTACCTGTGGTTGACTGTGAGTTGAGCAATGTGTACATGTACCTGTGCTTGACTGTGATTTGAGGAATGTGTACATGTACCTGTGGTTAACTGTGAGTTGAGCAATGTGTACATGTACCTGTGGTTAAAGTGTGAGTTGAGGAATGTGTACATGTACCTGTGGTTGACTGTGAGTTGAGGAATGTGTATACATGTACCTGTGGTTGACTGTGAGTTGAGGAATGTGTACATGTACCTGTGGTTAACTGTGAGTTGAGGAATGTGTACATGTACCTGTGGTTGACTGTGAGTTGAGGAATGTGTATACATGTACCTGTGGTTGACTGTGAGTTGAGGAATGTGTATACATGTACCTGTGGTTGACTGTGAGTTGAGGAATGTGTACATGTACCTGTGGTTAACTGTGAGTTGAACAATGTGTACATGTACCTGTGGTTAACTGTGAGTTGAGCAATGTGTACATGTACCTGTGGTTGACTGTGAGTTGAGGCAATGTGCTACTGTACCTGTTGGTTAACTGTGAGTTCAGGAAGTGAGCATGTACCTGGTGTTGAATGTGCGTTGAGAAGTGTATGAATTGTACCTGTGGTTGACTGTGAGTTGAGGAATGTGTACATGTACCTGTGGTTGACTGTGAGTTGAGGAATGTGTGCATGTACCTGTGGTTGACTGTGAGTTGAGGAATGTGTATACATGTACCTGTGGTTGACTGTGAGTTGAGGAATGTGTATACATGTACCTGTGGTTGACTGTGAGTTGAGGAATGTGTACATGTACATGTGGTTGACTGTGAGTTGAGGAATGTGTACATGTACCTGTGGTTAACTGTGATTTGAGCAATGTGTACATGTACCTACGTTGTGGGTGACTGTGAGTTGAGGAATGTGTACAGGTAAAACTGTGGTTAACTGTGAGTTGAGGAATGTGTACATGTACCTGTGGTTGACTGTGAGTTGAGGAATGTGTATACATGTACCTGTGGTTGACTGTGAGTTGAGGAATGTGTACATGTACATGTTGTTGACTGTGAGTTGAGGAATGTGTACATGTACCTGTGGTTAACTGTGAGTTGAGCAATGTGTATACATGTACCTGTGGTTGACTGTGAGTTGAGGAATGTGTACATGTACCTGTGGTTAACTGTGAGTTGAGGAATGTGTACATGTACCTGTGGTTAACTGTGAGTTGAGCAATGTGTACATGTACCTGTGGTTAACTGTGAGTTGAGCAATGTGTATACATGTACCTGTGGTTGACTGTGAGTTGAGGAATGTGTACGATGTACTACTGTGTATAAATGTGAGTTGAGGAATGTGTACATGTACCTGTGGTTGACTGTGAGTTGAGCAATGTGTACATGTACCTGTGGGTGACTGTGAGTTGAGCAATGTGTACATGTACCTGTGGTTGACTGTGAGTTGAGGAATGTGTGCATGTACCTGTGGTTGACTGTGAGTTGAGGAATGTGTATGCATGTACCTGTGGTTGACTGTGAGTTGAGCCCCAATGTGTACATGTACCTGTGGTTACTGTGAGATTGGAGCCCCAAAATTGTGTACATGTACCTGTGGTTGACTGTGAGTTGAGCGATGTGTACATGTACCTGTGGTTAACTGTGAGTTGAGCAATGTGTACATGTACCTGTGGTTAACTTTGAGTTGAGCAATGTTGTAATGTACTTGTGGGTTGACTGTGAGTGAGCATGCGTACTATTGTAACCTGTGGGTTAACTGTGAGTTGAGCAATTGTACATGTCATGTGTTAACTGTGAGTTGAGGAATGTGTATGATGTACCTGTGGTTGACTGTGAGTTGAGGAATGTGTATGCATGTACCTGTGGTTGACTGTGTGTTGAGGAATGTGTACATGTACCTATGGTTGACTGTGAGTAGGACGAATGCGTTTACAATTGTACTGTGGTTGGATGAGCGTTGATGGAATGTGTATACATGTACCTGTGGTTGACTGTGAGTTGAGGAATGTGTACATGTACATGTGGTTGACTGTGAGTTGAGGAATGTGTACATGTACCTGTGCGTTAAACTGTGAGTTATTGAGGAATGTGTTTTGTAAATGTACTGTGGATGACTGTGAGGTTGGCAATGTGTACATGTACCTGTGTGGGTTAACTGTGAGTTGTGGAATGTGTACATGTACTGTGGTTAACTGTGGGTTGAGAATGGATGTACATTGTACCTGTGGTTAACTTGTGAGTTGTGCAATGTGTACATGTACTGTGGTTACTGTGAGTTGAAGCAATGTGTTATACATGTTACTGTGGTTGATGTGAGCTGAGCAATGTGTACATTGTACCTGTGGGTGATGTGAGTTGAGCAATGTGTACATGTACCTGTGGTTGACTGTGAGTTGAGCAATGTGTACATGTACCTGTGGTTAACTGTGAGTTGAGGAATGTGTGCATTGTACCTTGTGGGTTTGAACTGTGAGTATTGAGGAAATGTGTATACATGTACCTGTGGGTTGACTGTGGAGTTGAGGAATGTGTGTATACATGTACCTGTGTTTTGGACCTGTGAGTTGAGGAATGTGTGCATGTACTGTGATTGACTTGTGAGGTTGAGGACAATGTGTATACATTTGTACATGTGGTTGAACTGTGAGTTGAGGAATGTGTACTTGTTCCCTGTGGTTGACTGTGAGTTGAGGGAATGGTGTACATGTAAATGTGGTTAACTGTGAGGTTGAGGATGTGTACATGTACTGTTGGTTAAACTGTGGAAGTTGAGCAATATGTACATGTACCTGTGGTTAACTGTGAGTTGAGCAATGTTGTATACAGGTTAACCGGTGGTTGACTGTCTGCGTTTGAGGAACAACTGTGTGCATGTAACCTGTGGAGTGACTGTGAGTTGTGCAATGTTGTTTATGTAACTGTGGTTGACTGTGAGTTGAGCAATGGTTGTACATGTTACCGGTGGTTGACTGTTGAGTTGAGGAATGTGTACATGTACCTGTGTTGACTGTGAGTGAGCCTATTGAGTACAGGTTAACCTTGTGCTTGACTGTGTATTTGGAGGAATGTGTACATGTACCCTGTGGGTAACTGGTTGAGTTGAGCATGAGGTGTACATTGTACTGTTTATGGTTAAAAGTGTGAGTTGAGGAATGTGTACATGTACCTGTGGTTTGGACTGTGGTGAGGAATGTGGTTATAAATGTACCTGTGGTTGACTGTGAATGTTGAGGAATGTATTACATGTACCTGTGGTTAACTGTGTGTTGAGGAATTGTTGTACATGTACTGTGGTTGACTCGAGAGTTGAGGAATGTGGTAATACAAGTACTGTGGTTGGACTGTGAGTTGAAGGAATGTATGTGTACATGTTACCTGGTGGTTGAACTGTGAGTTGAGGATGTGTACATTGTAAAACCTGTGGTTTAACTGTGAGTTGAACCAAGTGTACATTTACCTTGGTTGGTTAACTGTGAGTTGAGGCAAATTGTTGTTTACATTGTACCTGTGGTTGAACGGTGAGGTTGAGCAATGTGTACATTGTACCTGTGGTTAAACTGTGAGTTCAGGAATGTGTGCATGTAACTGTGGTTGAATGTGAGTTGAGGATGTGTATTGATAGGTTACCTGTGGTTGACTGTGAGTTGAGGAATGTTGTTACATGTACCTGTGGTTGAACTGTGAGTTGAGGAAGTGTGCAGTGGTACCTGTGGTTGACCTGTGAGTTGAGGAATGTGTATAATTGTACCTAGTGGTTGGAAACTGTGAGTTGAGGAATGTGTATACACTGTACCGGTGGTTTGGACTGTTGAGTTGAGGAATGGTACATGTTAAATGTGGTTGACTGTGAGTGTTGGAATTGTTCCCATGTTCCTGGTTGGTTAACTGTGATTTTGAAGCAATGTTGTACATGGTACCTGTGGTTGGGACTGTGAGTTGAGGAAGGTGTTACCATGTACTTGGGGTTAACTTTGAGTTGAGGAATGTGTACATGTACGGTTGGTTGACTGTGAGGTTAGGAACTGTGTAGACATGTACCTGTGCGGGTTGACTGTGAGTGAGGAATGTTGTACATGTACCAATGTTGTTGGACTGTGAGTTTGAGGTAGGATTGTGTACATGTACCTGGGTGGTTAACTGTGAGTTGAGCAATGTGTACATGTTACCTGTGGTTTGGACTGTGAGTTGAGGAATGTGTACCATGTACTGTGGTTAATGTGAGTTTTTTGAGGATTGTTGTACATGTACTGTGGTTAACCTGTGAGTTGAGAAGTGGGTTGGTACATGTACCTTGTTACTGTGTGTGAGCAATGTGTATACATGTACCTGTGTTGACTGTGAGGTTGAGGAATGTGTCATGTTACCTTGTGGTTACTGTGAAGTTGAGGAAGGTGTACATGTACCTGTGGGTTGACTGTGAGTTGAGCAATGTGTACATAGTACTTGTGGGGGTGAACTGTGATGAGTGAGCAATAGTGTAATGTACCTGTGGTTGAACTGTGAGTTGGAGGAATGTGTGCATTGTAACTGTGGTTGACATGTGAGTTGAGGAATGTGTATACCATGTTTACCTGGTGGGTTGACCTGTGAGTTGAGGAGTTGTGTATACATTGTACTTGTCCTGTGGTTGACTTGTGAGTTGAGGGATTGTGTGCATGTACCTGTGGATTGACTGTGAGTTGAGGAATGTGTATACAATTGTACCTGTGGTTGGGAACTGTGAGTTGAGGAAATGTGTACAAGTACCGTGGTTGACTGTGAGTTGAGGGAATGTGTACATGGTTACCATGTGGTTAACTGTGAGTTGAGGAATGTGTACATCGTACCTGGTGGTTACTGGTTGAGTTGGCATAGTACATGTACTGTGCGTTACTGTGGAGTTGAGCAATGTGTATACATGTACCTGTGGTTGGACTGTGGTTGGGAATGTGTTGGCATGTACCTGTGGCGTGACTGTGAGTTGAGCAATGTGTATTATTGTACTGTGGTTGACTTGTGAGTTGAGCAATGTTGTACATGGTAACTGTGGTTGGACTGTGAGTTGAGCCAATGTGGTACATTGTACCTTGTGGTTGACTGTGAGTTGAGGCAATGTGTTACATGTAACCTGTGCTTGACCGTTGATTTTGAGGAATGTGGTACATTGGTACCTTGTGGTTAAAGTGTGAAGTTGAAGGAATGTGTACATGTACCTGTGGTGACCTGTGAGTTGAGGAATGTGTATTACATTGGTTAACCTGTGGGTTGACTGTGGGAATTTGAGGAATGTATACATGGTACTGTGGTTAACTGTTGGAGGTTGAAGGAATGTGTACATTGTATGGGGCTTGACTGTGAGTTGAGGAATGTTGTATACATGTACCGTGGTTGACTGTGAGTTGAGGAAATGTGTACATGTACCTGTGGTTGACTGTGAGTTGAGGAAGTTGTACATGTACCTGTGGTTAAACTGGTGAGTTGAGCAATGTGTAATGTACCTGTGGTTTAACTGTGAGTTGAGCAATGTGTACATGTACTGTGGTTTGACTGTTGAGTTGAAGCAAATGTGTAATGATAAACCTGTGGTTTAACCTGTGAGTTGAGGAATGTGTGCATGTACTGTGGGTTGAATGGTGAGTTGAGGAATGTCGTATTGCATGTTTCTGTGGTTGACTGTGAGTTGAGGAATGTGTACATGTACCTGTGGTTGACTGTGAGTTGATGAATGTGTGCATGTACCTGTGGTTGACTGTGAGTTGAGGAATGTGTATACATTGTCACCTTGGTTGACTGTGAGTTGTGGAATGTGATATACATGTTACTGTGGTTTGGACGTGAGTTGAGGAAATGTGTACATTGTACATGTGGTTGACAGTGAGTTGAGAATGTTGTACATAGTACTGATGGTTAACTGTGATTTGAAGCCAATGTGGTAATTGTACCTGTTGTTGACTGTGGAGTTTGAGGCAATGTGTACATGTTCCTTGTGTTACCTGTGAGTTGAGGAATGTGTACATGGTTACCTGTGGTTAACTGTGGTTTGAGGAATGTGTACATGTACCTGTGGTTGACTGTGAGGTTGAGGAATGTGTACATTGTTACCCTGTGGTTAACTGTGAGTTGAATGGAAGTGTCTACATGTTTTACCTGTGGTTGACTGTGAGTTGGGGAATGTGTTATAATTGGTACCTGTGGTTGACTGTGAGTTGAGGAATGTGTACATTGTTACATGTTGTTGACCTGTGAGTTGAGGATATGTGGTAATTGTTACCTGTGGTTAACTGTTGAGTTGAGCAATGTGTAACATGTTTACTGTGTGGTTGGCCTGTGAGTTGTGGAAATGATGACATTGTACCTGGTTGGTTACTGTGAGTTGGGAATGTTGTACATGTACCTGTGGTTGATGTGAGTTGAGAATGTGTACATGTACTGTGGTTAACTTGTGAGGTTGAGGGAATGTGTACATGTACCTGTGGTTGACTGTTGAGTTGTGGAATGTGTATTACATGTATGTGGTTGATGTGAGGTGAGGAATGTGTACATGTCCATGTTGGTTGACTGTGAGTTGAGGAATGTGTACATGTACCTGTGGTTTAATGTGAGGTTTGAGCAATGGTTGTACATTTACTGTGGTGACTGTTGAGGTTGAGGAATGTTGTTACATTGTACCTGTGGTTGACTGTGAGTTGAAGCCAAATGTGGGTACATTGTACCTGTGGTTAACAGTGGAGTTGAGGGCAAATGTGTAACATAGTAACTGTGTTTAACTTGTGAGTTGAGCCAATGTGATATACATGGTTAACCAGTGGTTGACTGTGAGTTGAGGAATGTGTAAATGTATCCTGTGGGTTGACTTGTGAGTTGAGCAAGTGTACATGTACCTGTGGTTGACTGTGTGAGAATGTGTACATGTACCTGTGGTTGACTGTGAGTTGAGAATGTGTACATGTACCTGTGGGTTGACTGTGAGTTGGAGCAATGTGTACAGTACCGTGGTAGACTGTGGAGTTGAGCAATGTGTCATGTACCCTGTGGGTGACTGTGTGTGAGAATGTGTACTGTACCTGTGGTTGACTGTGAGTTGAGGAATGTGTACATGTACCTGTGGGTTGACTGTTGAGTTGAGCAATGTGTACAATGTACTGTGGTTGGAACTGTGAGTTGAGAATGTGTACATGTACCTGTGGTTGACTGTGAGTTGAGCAATGTGTACATGTACCTGTGGTTGACTGTGAGTTGAGGAATGTGTACATGTACCTGTGGTTGACTGTGAGTTGAGGAATGTTGTAGGCTGTGGACCACTGTGTTGACTGTGTACTTGTACCTGTGGGTTGACTGTGAGTTGAGCAATGTGACATGTACCTGTGGTGACTGTGAGTTGAGAATGTGATACCATGTACTGTGGTTGCAGTGAGTTGAGGAAGTGTGTACATGTACCTGTGGGTTGACTGTGAGTTGAGGAATGTGTACATGTACTGTGGTTGACTGTGAGTTGAGGAATGTGTACATGTACCTGTGGTTAACTGTGAGTTGAGCAATGTGTACATGTACCTGTGGTTGACTGTGAGTTGAGCAATGTGTACATGTACCTGTGGTTGACTGTGAGTTGAGCAATGTGTACATGTACCTGTGGTTGACTGTGAAAGTGAGACTGTGTACATGTACCATTGTAGGTTGGTGTGTTATACATGTACCTGTGGTTGACTGTGAGTTGAGCAATGTGTACATGTACCTGTTGGTTGACTGTGAGTTGAGGCAATGTGTACATGAATGTGGTTGCTGTGAGTGAGCAATGTGTGAGACTCATGTACTGTGGTTTAACTGTGGTTGAGAATGTGTACATGTACCTGTGGTTGACTGTGAGTTGAGGAATGTGTACATGTACCTGTGGTTGACTGTGAGTTGAGGAATGTGTACATGTACCTGTGGTTAACTGTGAGTTGATGTGGTTTGTCCTGCTTGTGTGGATGAAGTGTACATGTACCTGTGGTTGACTGTGAGTTGAGAATGTGTAGTACATGTCCACTGTGGTTTGACTGTGAGTTGATGTGTATACATGTGTACAGTGGTTACTGTGAGTTGAGGAATGTACATGTACGGTGACTGGTGAGTCTGTGAGTTGTATGTGTGACTGTAGTGTTGGAATGTGTGACATGTGTACAATGTGACATGTATGTTGGACTGTGAGTTGAGGAATGTGTACATGTACCTGTGGTTGACTGTGAGTTGAGCAATGTGTACATGTACCTGTGGTTGACTGTGAGTTGAGCAATGTGTACATGTACCTGTGGTTGACTGTATATATGTATATCTCGACGTTTAATATACAAACATGCAGAAGTAAATTATTTTAAGTATCGATTGAAAATTACTGCAATTGCAAATTAATGAATTTACGCAAACTGATTTTCCTTCTTGGACAAAGGCTGAACATAATTTTGATTCTGATTTCACATTTGACTCTGTTCATAACTATCTCCAAATCAGATATATATGGCCCTGGCTAATGGGCCTTATGGTAATTCTCGTCAGTCTACATCTGGATATTATTTTGTTCAGTACATTCATGCAGTCTGATATGGATATATATATACTGCTTCAACAGTTATAAACAGAACGTGCGATATTACTGAATGAATGACAGGCGGTGTAGTACCTGATCAGATTGTGTGGATGCACATGCTAAGCTGGTGCTACTGTTGCATAAAGCTAAGATAGTTGCATAATCCATCAGCACCAAAATCTCAAGTCACAGTCACTTATACATACATATTCATATTTAATTTCCAAATTGTAAATGCAATTTTGGTCTGCGCTTCAAATTCTTGTTAAAAAATAACAACTCATATTTGCGTTTCACGTGTTCAGCCAATCTTTTCCAAACATCGTCTTTAGGACACACATATATAATACAAAATGGAATCAAACAATCTATAAGGATATTCAGCGGTCGATATATCGAATAAGACACGTTAATGTAATACAAAATATGATAGATACTATGAAGAATCATCATTTAGATATTACATACGGAGGAACCCCTCTTTGCTGTAAGACAATACATTGCCATGTATGTTCTGACTGGAGCGTATACACTTATACACACTGGAGAAAGTACATGCCTCATCCAGTAATTGCATGATCGTCTGGTAGAACTTGTACGCCTATACTAAATTGTGCTAGATCGGCGCTTTCAGCATTAGGAATAAGAATAGAACAGTTCATGGCTGGTACCCATCCATTAGTTGTCAGATTACTGAGGGGCGTATTCAATTTGAGGCCTCCAGTTCCACATAATTCTAAAATTTGGGATGTGGACCAGGTCTTGAAGTATCTTAGGAAGCTATCACCAGTGAAACATTTGTCATTGAAAGATTTGACACTAAAATTAACCATGCTTCTTTGTCTTGTGAATGCAGCACGTTTACAGACTGTATATAAGTTACTGTTTATCGATTTGCAAAAGTTGAAAAGTTGTTTCGTGTTAAAGTTAGATGGTTCAATTAAACAGACCCGTCCGGGTCATTTATTATCACTTTGCGAGCATATCCGCCAGACAGGCGGCTGTGCATTTATTTCGTGCTCAAGGAGTATTTGAAGCGTACAAAACTGTTAAGGAATAAACAGGAGAAAAAACTTCTCATTAGTTATGTGAAACCGCATGCAGCGGTTACAAAAGATACTGTTGCGAGATGGGTGAAAGTGATTATGATTCGCTCTGGAATAAATGTTGGAATGTTCGGTGCCCACAGTGTAAGAGCAGCAGTATGTTCAAAAGCAAGTCAGAAGTCAGTTCCGATCAGTGACATTATGAAGAAGGCAGGGTGGACGCAGGAATCCACGTTTACACGATTCTACAAGAAGGACTGAAGGATGGAGAGCAGACATTCTCCAATGCAGTGTTGAAGATATAACAGTGAGGGCATTAAAATTGCTGTACGTGTATATATAAAATTAAAATTTGTTTTATATATACACCATTCTTGTTTTTTCGCCTATTATGGAGGCTTTAAAGTCTCGTTTATAGACGAATTTAATTTTTAAACGAAATAGAATTAAAAAATTAAACGAAATTTACCTTGTAAGGTGAAGTTCAATTGTAATTCTTTGAGTTTAAATAGAATTAAAGAGTCTTTAAACGCCTCCAGCCCTCCCTGCAATTGAGGGTTGGATTATCTTAAAAATTTGACGTTTAAAGACAGCAGCATATAAGTGGAAACCATGTGTAAATTTATATAAAATATTTGGTTTCAAAATATCCAATAATGGCAAAAAACATCTTTAAAGACTGATGCGCATGCGCGAAGCTCACATCTCATATATGTATCATTATTTCGTCTCGGTTCACAGTCTTCGCAAATTATAAACATTGCGAGACTTTGTTTCACTGGAAATTTGTACACGTATATGTTTTATGAGTGGAATATTTATATTTAATTTGTAAAGACAGATAATTAAAAGTATATTTCATACGATATTTCCAGTGAATAACGTCAAATTCACGACATTTTCATAGCAACTACGGATTTCTATTCCATTTGCTCTCGACATCATTTAAAGAACATATAATAAATTTTGTAAATATTTGTCATTAAATATAGCACATCTGTTTATCCCATGGGTTGTCTCAATTATGGGGATTCGTGTAGCAGCTAGATGTCATATTGACAAAATTGCAATCGGGACCATGAATCTGAACATGTCAGGTCATACATGTACAGTACGTGTTTGCTTTTCTTTTCTTTTTTTTACTAATGGATAGTTTGAATGCATTTTTCTTTAGCCTCTGGTTTGCTGCTGCATTATGGATATACCTTTATCCAGATGTAGGGTTCGCTGGCTGGCGGGTAGCCTTGGGTGGAGACTTGGTGCAGGTGCCGAGTGTCCCATTTCTCCAGTCATGGTATCAAATTTGCATGATCGACAATTATACACATAGTGACAAAATTCTTTAACAACATCATATCGGAAAAGACAGTACCAGATACATTTAAGTCAGGAACCATAACTCATAATTCATAGAAAGGGAAAGCTAGGACCCCTCTATGATGGATAATTATCGTGGTATAACAATAACCTCAATCGGCGGAAAGCTATTCGAGAAAGTCATATTAGAGCTGAACGAGGACCAGTCAGAGCGTCAGTTTGGATTTACAAAGGGACTCGATCGCCCCTGGCATGGCATCACTGATGCTCTCCGATGCTGTCGCTCACTCAAAGTCCAGAACCGAACCTCTCTACATTGCGACACTATAGATAGTCAGAAAGCCTTTGACGTGGTACACCACCAGATCCTCATGATTGAGTTATACCACCAAGGAATAAACGGAAGGTTATGGTCTGTAATCCAATCCATGTACCAAGGAATCACAGGACGATTGAAATGGTCCAGAGAAATGGCAGCTTCCGAATCCAGCAGGGCTTCAGACAGGGCGGTATCTTATCAACCCACTTTTATAAAACCTACATCAATAACCTACTTTTGGATCTAGAAGCTAGACATATGGGTAAACATATTGGTACAGTATATACAGGATGTACTACATGTGCAGATGACGTGCTACTGATGGCAACTGATCCGTCCATACTACAGTCGATTTTGGATCTCGCCGTATCTTACTCAAACGCACATCGTTATCATATACATCCGGAGAAGAGCATATATTGTAAGCAGGCGTCTAATGAATAACACATGGTTGCAGAGGGAGACTTTCTCAGATTGGCATGTCGGCACAGCGGAAGTAACCATCCAAACTCGCGCTACTCACATATAGGCCTGACTAGAACAGCCCAAAATGAGTCATCGGTGTAGCAAGTTTACTTATAACACTTGTAGCAAGTCTACTATATATTGGTCCCATACCAGAGAGATATACACCTCCGCAGCCAGGCGCTGAGACACTCACTTACCTGCTTCAGTAGCATACACTACGTATGAATGAATAAAATTAGTTAGTCACAATATGTCTCTACGTGTTGATTATTAATACCAGTTATATAATCATATGTACAACATGTACAACTGCACAGTACGTGCATAGACATACGCCCATCAAGTATATATTGTAGAAACACTACATAATGAAACATGGTGTCAGAAGTTAAAACTTAACTGGATTATATCACATTTTCTCAATCATGGAACTGAATGGCGTTCCCGTACAGCAAGTTGATTGGCAATCGACCAATTTGTCGGATCAATGGAGACAATTTCAAGATCACACGGAACTGATATTCAGAGGACCGTTATCTGCTAAATCGGAAGAAGAGAAATGTACATACATTTTACTTTGGGTTGGACAACACGGACGAAACATTAACATTCGTTAATCGCGCGAGAATCCGCGATAGCTTGTCGCATAGCCGCGCCCAACAGAAAACACGATATGATAAAACAGCCCGACCATTACCGGATTTGAGCATCGGTGATAAAGTACATGTCCAGTTTGATAAACAATGGAAACTAGCCAGAATCGTTGACAAGCATGAGATAGGTCTTACATTGTACAGACTAATGAAGGTCGCAGCTACTGTCGCAATCGTAGATTTATTCACAGAACGAAAGACCAGTCTAACGATAGTTTTGATTTCGATTTTCAAAGTACGCGACATAACACACACAATGTTGAACCACTTCAACCTCCAGTACAAAATGTACCTTGTCCTAATGCAGCCCATCCACCAGCATACACAGCCAGGTCCGGTAGAACTGTACATCCTAACAAATACCTCAGTGACCCTGTATGGCAAAAGTGAAGTTGTAGTAGGATAAATGGTTATCAGTGGTCGTATTAGATCACATTGCAAAACTGAATATATCTTGTTTCTAAAAAACATAACTATATAATCTCTTACCAAGATATTATAATATTGTGTTGTTTAACATGTATGTTTTATTCGTATCACTAGTACAATGTCTAGTTGGTAGTTCGTATATTCTCATGTGAAAGTGAAAATAATACTTCAGCCATGTACATGTAATCTTAGCCGCGAGAAATGCCATGTGCCTTATAAGTACTGATATCATAAACACATAAATTTACATCCTCCACGTTATCAAGAAATAACAAATTCCAGATAACAGTAATTAAATTCCGTGGATTAATTAACACTTGACGATCAACACAACACCAGGGTGTATGATTCATGAACAACGTGAAACAATAAAAACATGAATTTATTCAGAAGAATGAGATGTAGCAAGTTTACTTAT
Organism: Conchocele bisecta; assembly: GCA_029237695.1. Taxonomy (NCBI): domain Eukaryota; kingdom Metazoa; phylum Mollusca; class Bivalvia; order Lucinida; family Thyasiridae; genus Conchocele; species Conchocele bisecta. Next base: position 12,200,304 of record CM055270.1, on the reverse strand, counting down.
AACACGTGTAGCAAGTCTACTATTGGTCCCATACCAGAGATATATACACCTCCGCAGCCAGGCGCTGAGACACTCACTTACCTGCTTCAGTAGCATACACTGCGTATGATTGAATACAATTAGTTAGTCACAATATGTGTCTACGTGTTAATTATTAATACCAGTTATATAATCATATGTACAACATGTACAACTGCACAGTACGTGCATAGACATACGCCCATCAAGTATATATTGTAGAAACACTACATAATGAAACAATCGGTCAACATATATAGAAGAAAGTATCAAATTAGCCAGAAGAACTCTATATGCGTTGATCAGAACTCGAGTACATGGATACAATGGAATAAATCCCAAAGTCGCATACAAGATATACCAAACCTTTGTTATCCCGAGACTATTATATTCAGTATTGAAACTCTCCCGCTTAACGTGGCTCAGTTAATTCAACTGGAGCGAGTACACACAACAACACTGATTCATAAGACATACATGTAGTCACTAGTGCCGGAGGCTGAGATCCACAAGTGACAGCTAGGCCTGATCCACTTTGTTACATTATCAAAGAATTCAAAAATGCAACTACTAATGGAACGACAGTTATAACAACAAAAATGAAAAATAGCTTCTTCACCTGACAACTGCAACTGAAATTCTGAAACAATACAACCTAATTCCGCCTCTCTCGGACTTATCGCACTACACAAAATAGATACAGGTGGAAAAAGATATCCAAAAGCAGCGTTGGCATCGCATTGGACCGACGTTCTGAAAGGTGATGCTGAGCAGAAGTAAACATTGGACTATTGCAACACATCAACCCTACAGATTCAGAGAACCATCCTGTATGGAACACCGCGGCGTCACAAGGGGAATCAATAAAGCAAGATGTTTAACTGGCACCTACCTCTTGCAGTCAAATAAATAAAAATTCAACAAATAACGAGTGGACGAAACTTTCCCCCTCTGTCGATTGTCCAGAACCTGAAGACCGAGAACATATATGATCACCAGATGTCCAGCGTTTGCCCACTACATAGCTAAGATATTTAACGAAATCCACCACACCATTATAGGACAAGCCGGACTTCATACGTGGAATAGACTCTCATCAAGGCAGTACCTGACGTCCCTCATCATCGACCGTACGTCTCTGGTCGCAAAGAATATCCTGAAGTCCGGACAATCCCGATGTAGGCTACTCGTGGACATTGAACAACTACACAGAAAGCTGCATGTCAGATGCCTGCAGGATCTCCAAAATATTACCAAACAACAATAATTAAACCTATCAAAGATGGCTGTCCCTAACCGTCCCAGACCGAAATTATTGTAGAATAGTGACCCAACCTAATTAACCTAGCTCCAACGAACAAAAACTACCGGATTACCGGGTGCACCAACTAGCTACGACTGGTGGTACGTACTACGAAAAGAAAAAGAAGTGGTAAATATGTTATAGGCATGTATCTAAGTAATTTTAATCAAATAACGATATTAGTTGTCGACTGAGTGCAGAATATTGGAAATAAATTATTGTATCTCGTGACTATAGGACCGAAGATTATAGAGCTGATTTGTCAAAGTTTTTGGCCGAGTTCATTAAGCGCCGAAGAGTCACTTTTATTTTCATCCAATCAGAAAGTTACACGCCAGCTTGCTGCTGAAACGCGGAAGCAATATCTAGAGCATGCCAACACGAACAAATTGTTTATATTTACCGGCTTTGCTATATTTACAAAAGTAAATGTTGGCGTTTACATGTCAGCAAGTAACACATATCTACACACTAGTATAGAAATAATTCCAGAGTCCGACATCAAGATAGAATCTCGTGTGACACCAACAAGTGGAGTCAGTATGGCAGTTGCTGGTCAGGGAAGAAAGAAATTTATTGTTTGTGCCTTGGGAACATTCGTCTCGTATTTCTACTATGGTATTCTACAGGAATCAATGTAAATATATATGCAATATTTTATTGTTACGGTTTTTATGACCTCTCGAGTTTAAATGATGTTTGGCACGGTTTGCAGCATAAATCAACTGGCTCTTCACAAATTGACATATCATACGATCCTCTAACTTCGATAGCCGCACAGATTCGAGACCATTTTTATTTTCTCGTTCTATCGCGAGATTTACAGGTTACGTCACTTCCATTACATTTGTGCGTTCAACCGAAGCCATATGAAAGGTCACAAATGCCAAGTTAGAAAAATGCGATTTAAACGGGACTAATACATTACCAAACAACACAACACACCTAAATGCTGTGTTTTCCACTAATCCCATTAACCCCCTCCATTAAAATCCTGATTTCGATAGGAAAACTTACACATAAATGAGTTCGCTTGAACCCGTATGTTGTTTACATGTTTATCAATGGAGGTCACGTAATATTTGTAGGTAGAAAGGCACTAATAATGTAGGAATATGGATTTTCATTCAGTCGCCACCTTATCCTATTTTTTTTTAAATTGTCACTTTTAAGTTCGTCCACATCAGTTCAATACCTCCATTTATCAGCAGATATATGCAATCTGGTCTCTGTTTTTGTTATTCCCATTGTGGACGAGTACCACATGCAGAAGGGATTGAAATGTCTTACTCCAAAAATAGACATTACCACTTTAAAAAAGTATCAAAACCAACAAGTTGAAATTTCATATTGTTTAATTTGTTTAATCTAGCAAATTATATTTTCCAAGTTGGCAATCGTTTGTCTAATCATTTAAGTTCGAAACAATATGTATAGTGACCCCTGAACGCAATGGTACATTATGCAGACACAATTTGTGGTGTTTTCCAACCGGGCACCTGCACCGGAAGAGCATATGACGTCATAGGGTCAGAGGTCGCGACCTTTCACGGTAAGCTGGAGGCGGCCATTTGTAGACGAGCGTGTTTTGAAAGTAAACAATTGCATTTCTCCGTGCTTTTGAAGCCAGTAAACGCAATATATATACAGATAATTGGATTATATTTGCATGTAACTAATAAAAAAAGGTTTATACTATATTATTTATTACGCATGTTGTTTAATATCGTTAGAGTCTCGAATTATGAGCAGTCCAGGATACCTCCCTACAGTGTCCTGTTACATGTTGCAATCTCGCATTTTTGCAATCTCGTATTTTTGCGATCTCACCCTATGCACGAGAACGTGAGTGGAGATTGTGAGGCAAGATCGCAAAGACGCGGACTCTCATTTTTACCTTACTCTCTCGCATCTTTGCGACCTTGCCTTCTGCTCTTGGATATGTTTTGCGCATGCGTGTGTAGTAAAGGTACATGCCCACTCAGTAGGCACAAAATGTTCTTTATAGGAATTAAATAAATGTATAATTTCGTCACTATTCAACCAGTTCTAAAAATTACAAGTGCCCGCTATACAGGGATCCTCACAAAAATGGCAGTGTTTTTACGATATTTTTGTTAAAATAGCACGGGTACACGATTCACCCAAATCCTCATTTTTCCCACAAATTCTCATGTAATGAATAAGTTATCCAATTAATAAATAACTTGCATGTTTCAATTGACCAAAATGGGTCAAACAACACTTATCTCCCTTGCATTTATCTCATAATTTATTTTGGATGATCTCCCTTGGCTGCTAGAATACACCAAGTTACAGTTTGCCATATATGGTCATTGTTGTTGTTGTTGTAGATTTTGCGCCGCACAAGCGTTACATGTAAACAAACCGCTGTCCCATTGACTGCCAGCCAAAATGTGCTATTTTCATTTTACTCCCTAATCTATAATATTGCATTTTTATGCCCCCGCCACCGAATGGTGAGGGGGCATATAGTGTTACCGGCGTCCGTACGTACGTACGTACGTACGTACGTCCCGAAACCTTAACGCTGGGTAAATGGCTTATAATTTATGTTTCCTTGCTCGGATCTGGTTCCACATTTCACACACACATTGCTCCAAAGGTTCCTATACCGCCCTGTGGACAATCCACATTCGCCCTTTTTTTTTCTCCCCCTTCAGCCCCGCTAAGCCCAGGGTCAAGGTCACAGACTTGGTGCATTTGAAACCTTAACGCTGGTGTAAGTTGGCTTGTTAATTTCTGTTTCTTGCTCCGAATCTGCTTCACATTTAACAACCGCATTGCTCAATTGTCTCTACTGCCTGTGACAAATGCCACATTCGTCCCGCCCACGCTAAGCCAGGTCAGGTCACAGACCTTTGGTTGCCGTTCGAAACCTTAACGCTGGGTAAATGGCTTATAATTTCGTTTCCTTGCTCGTATCGCTTCACATTTCACACACGCATTGCTCAATGGTCTCTACCGCCCTGTGGACAAATCCACATCGTTCCAGCCCCCGCTAAGCCAGGGTCAAGGTCACAGACTTGGTGCATATGAAAACCTTAACGCTGGGTAAATGGCTTGTAATTTCTGTCTTTCCTTGCTCCGATCTGCTTCAAATTTTACACCCGCATTGTCACATGGTCCTCTACTGCCCTGGTGTGACATATGCACATTCGTTAACGCACCCGCTAAGCCCAGGTTCCAAGGTCTCAGACTTGGTGCGTTCGAACCTTAACGCTGGGTAAATTGCTTATTAATTTCTGTTTCTTGCTCGTATCTTGCTTCACATTTCACACACGCATTGCCTCCAATGGTCCTCTCTACCGGCCCTGTGGACAAATCCACATTCGTCCCGCCCGTCTAAGCCAGGGTCAGTTCACAGACTTGGTGCATTTGAAAACCTTTAACGCTGGGTAAATGGCTTGTAATTTCTGTTTCCTTGGCTCGTATCGCTTCACATTTCACACACGCATGGACTCCAATGGTCCTCTACTGCCTGTGACAAATGACATTAGTCCGCCCCCGCTAAGCCCAGGTTCAAGGTCACAGACCTTGGGGCGTTCGAAACCTTAACGCTGGGTAAATTGGATCTATAATTTCAGTTTCTTGCTCGGATCTGCTTCACATTTTCACAACACACATTGCTCCAATGGTCCTCTACGCCCTATCGGTGACAAATCACATTCGTCCGCCCCCGCTAAGCCCTAGGGTTCAAGGTCACAGACTTGGTGCATTTGAACCTTAACGCTGGGTAAATGGCTTGTAATTTCGGTTTCCTTTGCTCCGATCTGCTTCATTTCACACCCCGCATTGCTCCAATGGTCCTCTACTGCCCATGTGACAAATGCACATTCGTCCCGCCCCGCTAAGCCCAGGTTCAAGGTCACAGACTTGGTGCGTTCGGAAACCCTTAACGCTGGGTAAATGGCTTATAATTTCTTTTCCATGCTCGTATCTGCAAATTCACATTTCAAACACAACACGCATTGCTCCAATGGGTCTCTAACCGCCTGTGACAAAATCCACATTCGTCCACCCGCCCACCCCGCCAAACCACTTCTAAAAAGCCCAGGGTCAAGGTCACAGAACTTGGTGCATTTTGAAACCTTAACGCTGGGTAAATGGCTTGTAATTTCTGTTTCCTTGCTCGTTATCTGCTTCACATTTCACACACGCATTGCTCCAATGGTCCTCTATGCCCTGTGACAAATCACATTAGTCCGCCCGCCCCCGCTAAGCCCAGCATCAAAGGTCACAGACTTGGTGCGTTCGAAAAACCTTAACGCTGGGTAAATGGCTTATAATTTCTGTTTCCTTGCTCGATCAGCTTCACATTTCACATCACACATTGCTCCAATGGTCCTCATACCGCCCTGTGACAAATCCACATTCGTCCCGCCCCCACCCCTAAGCCCAGGTCAAGGTCACAGACTTGGTGCATTTGAAACCTTAACGCCTGGTAAATGGCCTTGTAATTTTCTGTTTCCTTGCTCCGATCTGCTTCACATTTTCTTTCACACCCCGCATTGCTCCAATGGTCCTCTACTGCCGTGTGACAAATGCACATTCGTCCCAGCCCCCGCTAAGCCCAGGTTCAAGGTCACAGACTTGGTGCGTTCAAACCTAACGCTGGGTAAAATGGCTTATAATTTCTGTTTCCTTGCTCGTATCTGCTTCACATTTTCACACACGCATTGCTCCAATGGTCCTCTACCGCCCTGTGACAAATCCACATTCGTCCCCGCCCCAGCCCCCGCTAAGCCCAGGGTCCAAAGGTCACAGACTTTGGGTGCATTTGAAAACCTTAACAAACGCTGGGTAAATGGCTTGTAATATCTGTTTCCTTGCTCCGATCTTGCTTCACATTTCACACCCGACGCTCCATGCTCCAAATGGTCCTCTACTGCCCTGTGACAAATGCACATTCGTCCCGCCCACCCCCCCCCGCTAAGCCCAGGTTCAAGGTCACAGACTTGGTGCGTTCGAAACCTTAACGCTGGGTAAATGGCTTATAATTTCTGTTTCCTTGCTCGTATCTGCTCACATTTCACACACGCATTGCTCCCAATGGTCCTCTACCGCCCTGTGCAAATCCACATTCGTCCCCCGCCCCCCTAAGCCCAGGGACAAGGTCACAGACTTGGTGCAATTTGAAACCTAACGCTGGATAAATGGCTTGTAATTTTCTGTTTCTTGCTCCGATCTGCTTTCACATTTTACACACGCCATTGCTCCAATGGTCCTCTAAACTGCCCTGTGACAAATGCATTATCCCGCCCCCCGCTTAAGCCCAGGGTTTTTCAAGGTCACAGACTTGGTGCGTTCAAAACTTAAACGCTGGTAAATGGCTTATAATACTTGTTTCCCTTGCTCGGAAGCTGCTTAACATTTCACACACGCATTGTCCCAATGGTCCTCTACCGCCCTGAGACAAATCCACATTCGTCCCGTCCCCCGCTAAGCCCAGGGTCAAGGTCACAGACTTGGTGCATTTTGAAACCTTAACGCTGGGTAATGGCTTGTAATTTCTGTTTTCCTTCTCCGATCTGCTTCATTTCCTTCACACACGCATTGCCAATGGTCCTAACGCCCTGTGCAAATCACTTTCGTCCCGCCCCCCGTAAGCCCAGGTTTTCAAGTCACAGACAATGCTGAAACTTAACGTGGGTAAATGGCTTATAATTTCTTTTTCCTTGCTCGACTGCTTCACATTTCACACACGCATTGCTCCAATGGTCCTCACCGCCCTGTGACAAATCCCACATCGTCCGCCCCCGCTAAAGGCAGGGTCAAGGTCACAGATTGGTGCGAAACTTACGCTGGGTAAATGGCTTATAATTTCTGTTTCCTTGCTCGGATTCTGCTTCTCCATCACCCACTACGCATTGCAATGTCCTCTAGCTATAACCGCTTGACAATTCCACATCCGGTTCCCCCGCTTCCCCCCGCTAAGCCCGTCAAGGTCATGTTTTCACAAAGGACTTGGTTGCTTTTGACTTACGCTTGTAATGCCCTATATCTGTTTCCTTAGCCTCGGAATATGCTTCACATTTCACCAACACCCGCATTGGGCTCATTTTGTTCCTCTACTGCCCTGTGACAAATCCACATTCGTCCCACCCCCGCTAAGCCCAGGGTCAAGGTCACAGACTTGGTGTGTTCGAAACCTTAACGCTCGGGTAAATGACTTATAATCAAATATGCCTCGTTTTCTTTGGCTGCCAGCGGGGGCATTCGTGTGCCGACAGGCCACATTTCTAGTTTTAATCAAACTTACATTCATCTTTTGAAATCGACCTTCATTTAGCTTTCATTAAGTATAATTAAACAGATCACAGTGTACACATAAGTTGTTCAGCTAACTGAACGAGGATGGGTATACGCGCACAGGCATTCGGCGTGTTTCGGCTTTCATCGGTATAACTCCATATATGTACGAGTCCCGGGTCGTTTCACCCCGATTACCCGTTCGCACCGGGTCGGTTCGTATATGTACGCGTAGTCTTCATTATGTGGGTGGGGTATCAACATAACAATACTATTTGTATATGAACTTGATAAATATTTGTGGGGGTATTTTTTATAAAGGATCTAACATAAGTGATGTTTGCTCATGGGTATCTATTTTTAAGAGTTTAATTTACTAATATCATAAGAAACGAGGCTAAGCAGAGTTTTTTTTATGAAATCAGTAAATGATATAAAGCATGTTGATGGGTAGAACAGTGTTGGATTTTTATCATCAATGATGTTTTCGTTCTATAGCTGTTTTCATGCCCAATGTCAAAGCCAAACCAGTTGGAAATTATTTGTTGGTCAAACAAGGATTGAGAGAGTACCGGTATATGCCTCTAGTCAAACCATGCAAGCAACTATGGATATTTGTGAGCCCCTGCAGCTCACTTGCTCTAGTTTTAAGGTTTCTTGTGTTGATATAAGCGTGGTATTTAACATGTTCATAACATTTATCCCGGTTTTACAATACTAAACACTGATGCCTAAAATGAAACTAACCCTGCCTTGGTGTTACATATATGCAAAACGTGTTACACCAAGCTTAAAGCGACAACAAAATGTGCATTATAGCCAATTTTGAGAATTATTTGGTGAATTTGTTCATGTTCAGTGACCCCAATGTACATGTAGTCCGCCGCCACATTCATGTGTTGAGTAAACTTAGCTAAATATGCATAAGAATATTTTATCGTACAAAGTTTACTGAAACTGGCTCCTGTTGAATAGTGCATCATGGATGTGGGCTGACAGTCAACAGGATAATTTGGCACATTCATAAAGTTACTGTCTAATTTTAAACTTCTGTGTCTCATTCACTAAGGATGGAGCATATTTATTTCTTCCATAAAGATGACAGTATATCCACACTTGTATACATTTAGTTGCAGGAAGAAACTCTGCAGAATACTCTCTGGCCAAGTAGGGAATCATCTGATTCACAATTTAGCTGTTATAATTGTGACATACTATATTCTGTATTATTCAAGTGAAAGAAATGTCAATCTGATTCACAATTTAGCTGTTATAATTGTGACATATATTCTGTATCTTTCAAGTGAAAGAAATGTCAGTATTGTAAAAGTAAAACAAACTTGTAGTTCTGAAATACATTTTAGTAGGACTAGAAAAATCAATATTGCCTTTCCAATGCAATCTATATCTGTAAATTTATAACAGAGTTCAGAGCTATTGAAATATGTTCATTACATAATACTGACATTCATTTATGTGAAATTAGTACAGAAAATGTAGCATAATCAACAGATAAAGTGTGAATAAGATCTGATTCGCTATTCTACAGTATACATTGGCACAAGTGAAATCCCCACCTGAGGAATTTAATTCCATTGTATGTCAAATTCTGTCTTAGGACTAAGCCAAATGTTTACCAATGGTTTTTTGGTAGCTAATTTACATAAACAAACGGAATAGGGGGGAAATAATTGTTTGCTGAACGAAATATTACATTCAGCAATCAATTTCATACATTATAGTTTACATATTCAATAGGAATTGCAGAATATGTAGGTGTCGGTCACTGGTACAAAACGCGAACCGGTCAATAGTGTGTTCACTTCAAACATCTCGTGAACCAGTTTAACGTATTTGGGACGAGTATTTCCATTTAGATAATATAACATAATCATTTCAAAAAGTAAACGTCAAGAAAACAGATTAGATTATACGTTGTGTATGGAGAACCGAGGCAAAAACTATCTCCGTCTGACAGCTGTGACAGCATGGAAATATCGGAAATTGCGGTTTGTTTACCTGTACTGTGTAACCCGGATGAAAGATGGCAGCGGAACTGTAACTTGGTGTATGCCTAAGTTAAATTAAAACATCGAAATAAGACTCTTTTTACCATAAAAACGTATTCAAATCGGGTTCAATAACTTCTTAAGAACGATATTAAAAGGTTTTGAGACATATTAATTGGATAACTTATTCATTACATGAGGATTTGGGGAGGATTTGGGTGAATCGTGTGGCCCAAATAGCAGCTACGGCAGGGCCTGAAAATAGCTTTTACCAGTAGGTCCGAGACCTAACATGGAAAAAAGTGACAGGTCCGAGGAATTTTTTGGAAGGTCCGAGAGAATAATTGCTAGAAAAATGGTAGAAATATGTGTCTGTTTCATGCGAAATGACTGATCACACCATGTTTAAATCCTCGACTGTGTCACCATAAATTATCTTATAATACGATAATCAGCATCGCCACTGAATGATGGTCGTAATTTCAATTTTATCACAGGTCCGGCGGACTTGTTGCTTGTAAAATACAAAGGTCTGACATAAAATGTGCAAGACCTCGGACTAGTGCTATTTTTAGGCCCTGTACGGGCATAACATTTTCACAGAACAATTAAAAATTAATCCTCGGTTCTTGCTTTCTCAACCCATGTAAACTATTTAGCAAAATATGCCATCTTTCTCACTTAAAATTGGGTCAGATCATCATTCGTAAGATTTCCCAAAAAATTAACAGACCCGTCTGCCCTAGACACTTCGGCCTCAGACACTTCGGCCCCAATACTTTTTAATAGGTTTCATTTTGTGTAGAAAATATGATATAAGGGACATAAATGTGACTACTGAGTGTGTACCTTTAAAGGTACATGCCCACTCAGTATAGGCACAACATGTTCTTTATAGGAATTAAATAAGTGTATAATTGCGTCACTATTCCACCAGTTCTAAAAATTGCAAGTGCCCGCTATACAGGGATCCTCCATATTATTGGACAAAAATTGCAGTGTTTTTACAATATTTTTCTTAAAATAGCAGTTACGGGCATACATTTTTTACAAAACAATCCTCGGTTCTTGCTTTCTCAACGCATGTAAACTATTTAGCAAAATGTGCCATCTTTATCACTTAAAATTGGGTCAGATCATCAGTCGTAAGATTGCCCCAAAATTAACATCTGACAATCGGTTATCCGGACAAACGTATAATAGTCTTATAACTTCTATTCTCATATTGAAATCATAAGTTTATCACCTGTAAACCAGTGTAAACCTTGTGTAGTTCTGCAGAAACATCGGTCCCCCTTTCGCTTCTTGAAAAACACCATATGTATAGAATTTTTTGTATTTATAGAACAACTCGGCAATGACGTAATGGGCGCACTTGATTGAGCCCCCGCGCGACTTTTGATGTTGTAAACAATTTGTGAACAGAGTTGCAGAATGTTTTCAGCAAATTTTACTAAAATGTTTACCTTGGCGATATATTCTTCACACTGGTATGGAAACAGCAAGCAGCTGTGTGACTTATATGTATTTGTTGCAAAAGAATGTGCTTAATTATTTTCATTTGTCCGATAAACTGATTGTCCGGATAACAGGTGTGATCCCTGTACAGATGTAATCATTTAGTACCGGTAATACTTATTTTACTGATAGTGACTCGCGGTGGTATCAGGCTATTTTCATATGCAAATGTGGCATATTTTTTTATTATTTTTACTAATAAATGTGTCACCTGAAAAAATAATATAGATAATAATACAGATAATAAAGTATGATCATTGCACATCAAAAAATAAATACAGAGAATAAATAGAAACATCAACGTTAACATTTTAAGGAAACTGTCATTACACAAACATTGTATAATAATTCCAGCACAAAAATATTTACACAATTCCCTAACATTTGATTGGTCCGTTGCAAGTCTCCGTCCAAAATTTATATCCCAGTAAACTCCATGCCGAACTACTTTCCATAACCGTCAGGTGCAGTTAAAATAATTCTGAAGAAAACGGAAAATAAACACATTTTCTTGATGAATTTATTTCAAATGCTGGAATTATAAGGAATGAATGGCCTTTTTGTGGAATTTATCGGGGATATAAACTTGGAAGAGTCGCGGGAATACTGGACGAGGTCTTTCGGCCTTCGTCCAGTATTCCCGCGACTTTTCCAAGTTTATACCCCGATAAATTCCACAAAAAGGCCATTCATTCCTATAATAATGCCAATTAATACGTATAATGCCAATTAATACGTATAATGCCAATTAATACCAATTAATACGTATAATGCCAATTAATACGTATAATGCCAATTAATACGTATAATGCCAATTAATACGTATAATGCCAATTAATACGTACTTCCGTTGGTTGAAAACAATGGTCCCCTCCTTCACCCGGATTAGTAAATTACAATTAGCCAGCCGCTCAAAGGTAAATGACGTCACTTCTATTGGAATTTGGTTGAACAAAAAACAATTAGATGGTGAGTGTCCAACCTTGAAAACAATATAGATCCTAAGTCCAACTGGATAGCAAATAGCAAAAAATCATTGTCAGATCTGGTTTTCGTTTTGAATGGTGAGGGGGGCATAGTGTTACATGCATAGTGTTACCGGCATCCATACATCTCCCTCCTGTAAATTTCTTATAATTTCTGTTTCCTTTCATGTACATGTAGCTGCTTCATATTTCACACATGCATTCCTCTGATGGTCCTCTATCATGCTGTGACAAATCCACGATCCTCGGGCCCCCGCTAAACCCAAGGTCAATGTCACATAGTGCATTTGAAACCTTATGGCTCGGTAAATGTCTTATACCGTAATTTCTGTTTCCTTGCACGGATCTACTTGATATTTCAAACACGCATTGATCTACTGATCCTCTACCACCCTGTGACAAGTCCACGATTGTCCCGCCCCCTCTAACCCAGGGTCAAGGTCACATACTTGGTGCATTCAAAACCTTAATGTTCGGGTAAATGTCTTATAATTTCTGTTTCCTTGTATGGATCTGCTTGATGTTTCACACACGCATTGCTCTGATGGACTGCTTTCATGCTGTGACAAATCCACGCTTCTCTTGCCCTTTGTGTATTCAAATGTGCGTCATTTTTTTTGGCTGCCAGCGGGGGCATTCGTGTTCCGACAGGCAACCTTTCTAGTTAGATTTGACCATAAATTTACACTACATACAATCTACATCTGTCCATTTATGAGAGAACTAATTAAATATGTTCATTTCATAATACTGGCCTTCATTTCTGTGGAATAAGTATATAAAATGTACCGGTACCATAATGAATAGCTAAAGTGTGAATTAGATCTGATTCTGCAGGGGAAACCTATGAATAGCTAAAGTGTGAATTAGATCTGAGTCTGCAGGGGAAACCTATGAATAGCTAAAGTGTGAATTAGACATGAGTCTGCAGGGGAAACCTATGGATAGCACTGTACGGATGATACAGCAATATTCTGCGCAGTTACTTCCTGCAACTAGCAAGTGTTGCAATTGCATTCTAGACATACGTATGCGCAAAACTTATTTCCAAAATTGGAAGGCGAGATCACGATTAGAACCTGGGAAGAACCAGGGGCCCATTTCACTAAACTTCATACGACTAAAATGTTCATAAGTGCAAAATTATGATAGTCTGTAAATTTCAGATTAACAATGTTTTCTTGTAAACAATTATTGTATTTACATGTATTGATCATAGGCTGCATATATCAATAAATGTAAATCCATCAATTGGAATTTTCAGACGTTCCTAAATTTGCACTTACAAAAATTTTAGTCGTACAAAGTTTAGTGAAACGGCCCCCAGGCTAGGCCACTGGTCTGTTAAATCCTCAGTGACAATTGCAGTATTGATTACATGAGTATAAAAGAAGTCGTATACGTTGCTGCAGCTGCCGATACGTATCACTTTATAATCTATATAACTATGACCTTTTTGTTGAGCGGACATAAAGCCCCATGAATCCATTCGCAGAACTTGGGAGCTCCACATGATCCATGAATGACAGAGCCAGTAATTGTGCTAAGGTCCAATGTTCGAAACCTGTGTCGCACTGCAATGTGTTCCTTTAAGGAATGGGCGGTGGCCTAGGGGATATGGCATTGGACTTTACTATCAGTAGCCTATTTCACCAACATTGCAAAGTATACTTTGAGTGAGCAATTTTCTATTTAAGGCAATTTGGCTGTGATAATGTAATAAATTCAGTATAATAATTCTGCATACTTTTAATCATCAAATATATGCAGTCGTTAGTTCTATATGAAATAATGCATTTCTGGAAAAATAAATGATTACTCCCTCAAAGTATACTTTGCAATGTTGGTGAAATAGGCTACAGGGGTTGTGATTCAATCCTCAACCTGGGTGTGAAAAATATTTGCTTACCGGTAGTATTTCCATCCCATTGGTGTGTCGGATGAGACTCATAACTCCTGTCTCTATATATCTATGACCTTAGCTGTTGCTGGCACGCTAAACCCATTCACTTTTGCTTTCAGGTTACAGTATGAATAATGTTTATACAGGTATAGTGTCTGTTTTGATCAACCTTCTAGCTTCAGAACTGATAGCTTTGCAGCCACCATACTTATAGAGGTTGCACGGCCGTAGACACTACCGCGGCAGCCACGGCCCGCTGTGCAACTATTTTGACTCTTGAACACAGGAAACACCATTTTGAGGGCCTATATTGATTTTTTTTCTGGGGGAGGCCCAGATCCCCTATTTTATTCACCGCTACATGCCTGGGTTGTTAGTCTAATGGTAAAGCATTGGACTTCAATACTGGAGGTCATGGGTTCAACCCCGTCTGAGGCATAAAAAACACGAATCTAGAAGGTTGATTCTCTATTTGACCTTAACTGTTGCTGGCACGTTGAACCCATTCAAATGACATTGACCTGCTTTTTCACTTCACCTGACTTAGTACCTCAAACATTCATATATTGTGATTTAGCACTCTTGATCCCATTTAGCTTAAAGGTACATGCCCACTCAGTAGGCACAAACTGTTCTTGATAGGAATTAACCCTTACTATGCTGAATTAAATTTTGTCGTCAGCTGGAAATGTTTTATTTTCAATATTTCTCGATAAAAACCTGTTTTGGCAGCGCATGAGAATCGCCTCCACTGGAGACGATTCTCATGTGCTGTCAAAACCGTTTTTTTTGTTAAGAATTAAGGCAAATATGAAAAACAGCAGACGACAATGTTCGTCTCCCGCGTAGCGAGGGTTAAATAAGTGTATAATTTTGTCACTATTCCACCAGTTCTAAACATTACGAGTGCCTGTTATACAGATATAATCATTTAGTAATTTTTATTTTACTGATAATGATTCGCGGTTCTATCGGGCTATTTTCATATGCAAATAAGGCATGATATCTTTTTAATTATTTATACAAATTAAATGCGTCGCCTGAAAAAAATAATATTTTCGGCATATTATAAAGTATGATCATTGCACATCAACAAATAAATACAGAGAATAAATAGTAATGTCCATTTTAATGAAACACGGTTATCGCCCCTGATATCAGAGTGGAAATTTACATCTGATATCAAATGTATAATAATGGGGGGTAATGGTGAATGAATGTATATTTTGCCAGAAAATGTCTCAGATGATGTCTCTGATATAAAGAACATGTTGTGCTTATTGAGTGTATTGAGTGAGCATGTACCTTCAAAATCCTGAAAATACTGTAAACAAAAACTTTTTCGTTTAATTATGTCATTTTTCATAACAAAAACATGCTTTCGCAGTACATGAAAATCTAGAAACAAAATAGCTACCCCGCTCTATACATCTCGCGAGGCGAATTATTGTAGCTAATGAAAATCATACCCCATGTAGTCAATGTTCATGTACTGTCGGAACATATTTTTCTCCAGAAATGTTGTAAATGTGTGGAAGTAAAAAAACAGCAGAGACGGCAAAGTTGAATTCAGGTTGTAAGGGTTACACATGACTAACTCTCATTATGATAATCTGCCGCAGCACTGACTACATGTAGCATTGACTGGAGTGCACAAACCCACACACACAAACATGATAACAGTAGCCCAGAGCTCCACATAAGGTGCGTATTGGCGTATTTTACCCAATTATTTTAGCTGAATACGCATTTAATATCAAAAGTGGGAGTACAAAATATGCACAGCAATGTGAAAATTTGCATTGATTTTCAAGTTGAGTAGTGAAAATACTGTCATAAAGTTGAAATTTCAATTGTTGAGCTGCAAAAAGTAAACACTGTTTGCTTTTTGCAGCTCAAATAAGTGAATGTTTAAATTTGTTATATTTATCATTTGTTCCCTATTTAGTAATGAAGAAAATCAATAATCCATTTATAAAAGTAAAATACGCAATGATTTTGAAATCAGGGGGTATAGTACGCTTTAGACACAAAGCTTATCTGGAGCTCTGAGTAGCCTCACACTGGGACAGCTTATCCTCCTGACATTTACGTAAATGTGTCTATGACTGGAGATACGGGGCTTTTGGGTTTTGTAACCAGTGTACATGTATGCGAATGTTGTTTATTTCCAAACTCGCTGCTTGTATAATACCGGTAGTTCAGGCAGCCAGACATAGGGTTGACCTCATGTCAATTTGTCTAATGAAAAGCCCTGTATATCACATCTTCCATTTGAAGCTAATTTCAATAGTAGCCATTATATTAACCTTTAGACCGCTACACACAACAATTGTCGTCTGCTGTTGCTTTTATATCTTGCCTTATTTCTCAATAAAAACCTGGTTTAACAGCACTTCTGAATCATTTCCAATGGAAATGATTCTAAAGTGCTGTCAAAGCATGTTTTTGATGATAAAAATGGATTATAGAAAGTAAACAGCAGACAACAAAAAATTAAGATAGCGGTGTAAGGGTTAAATGTACATTATACCATGAAAATAAAGCTCTGATCAGTTAACTATCTGCATATAGACCAAATACTCACTAACCAATAACATATTATCACATTTTCATTCACTATGATATGCATATCCTGGTCATGCTAGCATTTATAGTGTAGCGGAAATACAATACCAGGGGCCTGTTTCACTAAACTTTGTATGACTAAAATGTTCGCAAGTGCAAAATTATGATAGTCTGTAAATTCACATTAACACTGTTTTCTTTTAAACAATTATTGGATTTACATTTATTCAGCATAGTATGCGTATGCTCAATAAATTTAAATCCATAAATTCAAATTTATAGATGATCCTTAATACATATGCACTTACGAACATTTCAGTGGTACAAAGTTTAGTGAAACGTGCCCCAGGCAAGGCTACGAAACACATATAAATTATGAGGTTTGCGGACTCGGCTCTGAGATTATTAGGAATTCCTCAGCAAGCCTCGGAATTCCAACATGTTTCCAGGCCTCGACCTATAAACTCGGCAACGAAAGAAAAACCCCTGCTATTCTATTCTGAGGGTGGTTGGTCTGTGGAACGCGACGGTGTAAATTAACGGCAGGGTTCCTCCTTATAGGGATTACGATTTCCCTGGGATTAACCCTTTCACTCCTAAGTAACTGCAATGGAATTTCACATCTTAATTTTGCAACCAATCAAATGGTCACAAAATGATCTTCAGACTAGTTCATTTATGAAAAGCGTGTGTTTTTGTTCTTAAAAATATGAAAATTAATTGCAAAACGTGCAGATCCTGATAGATGTCTCGTCATGAGCCGGCTCATCTGCATCTACGCTTTTTGCCAATACCATTATTTGCCAATACCACCATGCCATGTAATCAATCAACCAATACATTGGTCTTTCGGATGAGACCGAGGTCCTGTCCTTAGCTGTTGCTGGGACGTTAAACCCATCCACATCCAATCATTACAAGTATGCATTTAATAATAAGAGCTAGGCCCCCTGGGGCCGGTAT
The DNA here is from genome assembly GCA_029237695.1 of Conchocele bisecta. Lineage (NCBI taxonomy): Eukaryota > Metazoa > Mollusca > Bivalvia > Lucinida > Thyasiridae > Conchocele > Conchocele bisecta. The sequence continues at coordinate 12,182,763 of CM055270.1, read as the reverse complement.
CTGTATCCACATCATTCCTTTCTCCCCTTCTTGGGAGACGACATGCAAGGTCATCGAGCCAGTGCCGTCGTTAAATCCAAGCATTTATTTGACAGGATTTACCAATATGAAAGTTAAAAGTAACATTCAGTGCCTTAAAAGTCAGGGGCATTTAAATGGGTGAATATGGTATTGACAATTAACCCTTACACCGCTATCTTAATTTTTTTGTCGTCTGCTGTGTATTTTCTATTTTCCATTTTTGTCATCAAAAACATGCTTTGACAGCACTTTAGAATAATTTACAACATACTTTGACAGCACTTCAGAATCATTTCCAATGGAAATAATTCTGAAGTGCTGTCAAAACATGTTTTTATTGAGAAATAAGGTAAGATATAACAGCCCTTACGAATGAATACGGTATTGACAATTAAATACATTCTGATTGCAAGTCGAAGCTGAATAACAGCTGTTGCTCCCACCCAATTATATACATCTTTTGTCAAACGACATTACTCACATTAGTACTTTGCTTTCATAAATTCATGTAGAGGGACACGTGGACAAGAATGTTGCAATCTACTGATATATACAACATGGCATTTAAATCCAGTATACTGGTCAAACGTTCTGTGTTTTCTTTGTATGGTGTGATCATATTTTTACATGTTAACTATGCTTGTTCGAGTCTATAATGAATCTGACATCCAATGTAGACCCAGATCAGCCTCTCGAGGCTGATCTGGGTCTACACTGGATGTCAGATTTTATCATTTATATGAACATGAGATTATATCAAGAATAAGAGAAACTGTTTATTTAACAACATCAATAATCAATGCCTATTAAATGTAATGTACCTAGATCTAGTTTCTAAGTGACAGAAACCGATTAGAACGGCTCGGTCTTTTCAAGACGACACACATCTTTGTGAAATTACCATAACAAATGACACGACATTCATATATGTCTGTTAACGGCGACGTTGTTCAGTCTAGTGAATTGAATGAAATTCGGATCCAAGTGAATTCTGCAGATTCAGATGATAGTCATTCGAAAACAACATGGGCAAAACGGAGACTTTTACTGACGTGTGCGTTAGGGATTTTAGTGTTTCATTTTACGTTGGGATTATTAACAGAAAACATGTAAGTTATGTGTCATGTTAATCCTTATAATGCTGAATTCAAATTTGTCGTCTGCTGTTTATTTTTCAATTTCTGTTTTTTTTTTCTTCAACAAAAACATGGTTTTGCAGCAATTTACAATCATTTCCAATGGAAGTGCTGTCAAACCATGTTTTTGTTGAGAAAAAAGGTTAATGGTTAATGCATTTATCAGGTACCTAGTAGGGGCGGATCTGGAGGGGGTGGGGGAGGGGTTCCAGGGTCACCAGAAAACAAGTTTCTCCGACTTTGCAAAATGTCACAGTTTACCACCAGTTGGAGTCTGAATTTAAATGCCGTAAAACACAGGAAACTTTATTTCTAAGGGGGTGGGGGGAGGGGGGGGGGGGCGGGGGATTGGGGGGGGGGGGGGGGGGGGGGGGGGGGGGGCATTAGCCTGGTCCTCCCAGTGTGTCCGGTTTTGAGAGTTTCTACTATGATGCTGTGACACAGTGTTCATGTTCACCATGTTTACTCACACCTGGACTATTAACCCTTAGACTGCTACTCACAACAATTGTCATCTGCTGTTGCTTTTATATCTTGCCTTATTTCTCAATAAAAACATGGTTTGACAGCACTTCAGAATCATTTCCAATGGAAATGATTCTGAAGTGCTGTCAAAGCATGTTGTAAATTATTCTAAAGTGCTGTTAAAGCATGTTTTTGATGATACAAATGGAAAATTGAAAATAAACAGCAGACGACAAAAAAGATAGCAGATCAGTATGGTATGCTGAAATCTCATTCTACCATATATTAATAGTTCACATGTGTTGCTGCAGTAACACAATCCTCACACCAGATGTTTTGTGAATCACAATGGTAAAGAATCACACATTTTTCAATATACCAAGCTTAGGCCAGTATAGCTGGGCAGCGCTCCAGATAAGGAATTAGTAATTATATACCCACCCCCCCCCCCCCCCCCCCCCCCCCCGCAACGAGTTGTGGGGGGGTATACTGGAGTCAGGTTGTCCGTCCTCCATACCGGACAAACTTAACATAAACAGAGAAATATTGTTATAACTTCTATTTCCTTCATCTAAAATGCTTGATATTTCACACATGCATTCCTGTAAGGCTCTACTACCATGCTGTGCCAAATCCACGACCGTCCAGCCAACCCCCGCAGATCCAAGGTCAAGGTCAATTACTTAGTCCGTAAACTTAACATCAGAGAAATATTGTTATAACTTCTATTTCCTTCATCTAAAATGCTTAATATTTCACACATGCATTCCTGTAAGGCTCTACTACCATGCTGTGCCAAATCCACGACCGTCCAACCCCCGCAGATCCCAAGGTCAAATACTTAGTCTCTTTACAAAACTTAACATCAGAGAAATATTGTTATAACTTCTATTTCCTTCATCTAAAATGCTTAATATTTCACACATGCATTCCTGTAAGGCTCTACTACCATGCTGTGCCAAATCCACGACCATCCAACCCCGCTGATACCAAGGTCAAGGTCAAATACTTAGTCTCTTTACAAAACTTAAAATCAGAGAAATATTGTTATAACTTCTATTTCCTTCATCTCAAAATGCTTAATTAATATTTCACACATGCATTCCTGTAAGGCTCTACTACCATGCTTGTGGGCAAAATCCATGACCGTCCAACCCCCGCTGATCCCAATGTCAAGGTCAAATACTCTTACAAAACTTAACATCAGAAGAAATAAGTTATAACTTCTATTTCTCATTGCATTGAAAATTCTTATTATTTCACTTGTGCATTTCCTCTAAGGTTGTACTATCATGCTGTCACAAATCTACGAGTGTCCAACCCCCGCTGATCCCAAGGTCAAGGTCACATACTAGTCTCTTTACAAAACTTAACATCAGAGAAATATGTTATAACTTCTATTTCTTTCATTGAAAATACTTAATATTTCATATGCTGTGACAAATCCCCGCTGATCTCGAGGTCAACGTCACATACATACCGTATAACCTCGGCTTAACGCCCCCCTCCTAATAAACGCACCCCCCCCACCCCCCCCCCCCCCCCCAAATAATTTTTTTTACCAATGACCGCCAATTTCAAACACAAATAATCCTTAAATCCTTATTTGTGTTTGAAATTGGCGGTCCTTGGTAATTTTTCTTTTTTTCTTTTTTACTGGCTAATAAACGCCCCCCCCCCCCCCCACCCCCCCCCCCCCCCCAAAAAAAATAAAATAAAAAAAAATAATAATTTTACCAATGACCGCCAATGTCAAACACAAATAATAATCCTTAAATCCTTATTTGTGTTTGAAATTGGCGGTCCAATTTTTTTTATTTTTTTTTTTATTTTTTTTTATTTTTTTTTTTTACTGCTAATAAACGCCCCCCCCCCCCCCCCCCCCCCCCCCCCCCCCCTTTTGTAAAATGTAACGCCTCCGGGGCGTTAATTCGAGGTTATACGTAGTCTCTTTACAAAACTTAACATCAGAGAAATCGGTTATAACTTCTATTTCCTTGCTCGGATCTGCTTCACATTTCACACACTCATTGCTCCAATGGACCTCTACCAACCTGTGACAAATTCACGTTCATGCCGCTCGCGCTAATCCCAGAGTCAAGGTCACAAGCCCACACACTTGGAAATTTGTACATATTTTAGGGGTACCTGGGCCCACGCGGGGGGTATTCCGTAAGCCTCGCTTACTGACCAATCTAGTTGAGTATTGTCACTCAATCATTTCTGGAGCTATTGGGTATTTCAAAATTTTAATTGGGTAAAAATCACACCACTGTTTACACATCAACAAACAGCAATTATTGATAGTTTGCTTTGAAATGAAGACATGTCTTGGCATCCAAGGAGACAATTCTAATGAAATACCAAGATGTGTTTTCATGGAAAATAAGAAAAATATGCTGTATTTGTGGTCTGTTTATTGCTTTCTGCAGCATGATAAATGTACCACAAATTTTGTATTGCTTTTTGATACTCGCTACTTCTGATTTCAATTGGGTTTTTGGCAATATTAATTGGGTATTTAAGCAAATACGCAGCTTATCTGGAGCGATGGGTATATAATTTTCATATTTCCATCCGTTCATCCTTCCGTCTGTAATATTTGCGTTAACGTTTGCGGGAACTCATCATCTCTGCAAGCGTAAGTCAGAATGACTTGAATCTTCATATACATGTTTGTCATCATCCATATTTTCATTCTATCACCTACTCATGCGGCTTTCATGCCCACGGTGAAGGTCAAATTACTTTGAAATTTGCGGTAAAGTTTTTTATTTAATATTTGCGTTAAAGTTTTTAATTACACATTATTTCTGCAACCGTAAGTCAGATTGACTTGAAACTTTGTATACTTCTTTATCATCATCCATATTTTCTTTCTATAGCCAACCATGCCACTTTCATGCCCATGGTCTATGCAGAGCTCCAGATAAGGTGCGTATTGGCGTATTTTACGCACTTATTTCAGCAGAATACGCATTGATTATCAACAGTGGGAGTACAAAATTGAGTAGTGAACATACTGCAATAAAGTTGAAAATTTACTTAGTTGAGCTGCAAAAAGCAAACAGTGTTTGCTTTTTGCTGCTCAAATAAGTGAATTTTTAAATTTGTTTTATTTTTTTATCATTTGTTCCCTATTTAATAAATCAATAATACATTTGTAAAAGTAAAATATGCATTGAATTTGAAATATGGGGGTGTGATACTCATTAGATACAATACTTATCTGGAGTTCTGTTTAGGCCAAATGACTTGTTCACTTGCTCTAGTGGCAAATGTCAGCTGTCACATCCTTTTGGCAGTGCTGTATCTAGAGAACAAAAGCACGCAGGCGAACCTAACAATTAACAACAATACACAAATTTCATAATGTTTCACAGAATATATTTATATAGGCCTGTTTGTCTGTCTCCAGAAAAGACAACCTCAATCTGGCTGTGAGCGTGTGGCCAAAGTGAAGTGAATATATATATATCATCACATTGAGAATATCAGGCTAATATATTTTGTTATCAAGTTTATCAGGTGAGGCTAGGAGATGCGTAGGAATTACGAGGTTTGCCGAGGAATTCCTACCGTTTCCGAGCCGAATCTGAAATAAACCTGATAACTTGTAGGTAGTATTCACAGGCCGATCTGCGGCTACACATGTTACATACAACGTGGATGCCCTTTGTAACAATAACTCATGTTTTCTCGCTTCAGCTGTTGAACAGACGTAAATCAATCAATGTTTGTTTCAGAACGAAGGGAAAGTATGGGGAAGGGGAGGAAAAGGAGAAATTCACATACACGCTGTCGCTCGTGTTTACACAATGTATTATCAATGCGCTGTTTGCTAAAGCAGGTAAATACAATCTTGCCCAGGTCTGGGGCCCGTTTCACTAAACTTCGTACGACTAAAATATTAATAAGTGCAAATTTGGGATCGTCTGGAAATTTCAATTGATGGATTTACATTTATTGACCATATGCTCAATAAATGTAAATCCAACTAGAAAAACTCGATGGCGCTCCATCGCAATATACCCACTTTCCCCAAATGCTAAGTCCGAAAGGGGGAGGTAATCCATGATGGAGGGTCGGATAAAAAAATCTGAATTCACTTTGCGCATCAGCACATCAAAACGAAGCTACGAACCAAATATCAGACGCGTAGGTATTAAGGTGAAAAAGTTTTTCGACCTACGAGGAAAAATAGTGAAATTCTAAGTCCGAAAGGGGGAGATAGATAATCCATGATGGAAGGTCGGATCAAAAATCCGAATTCACTTTGCGCATCATAACGAAGCTACATATCAAATATCAGAAATGTAGGTATTAAGGTGAGAATGTTTTTCGACTTACAATGAAACAATGGGAAATGCTGAGTCCGAAAGGGGGAGATAATCCATGATGGAGGGTCGGATGAAAAATCCGAATTCACTTTGCGCATCTGCACATGATAACGAAGCTACATACCAAATATCAGGCGCGTAGGTATGAAGGTGAAAGACAATATTGTTAATGTGATATTTACAGACTATCATAATTTTGCACTTACAAACATTTTAGTCATACAAAGTTTAGTGAAACGGACGCCAGATGTCAAATATGTGAATTGTACTTTTATAATGCAGACCATGTTTTAGTCTCACCCACATAGCGGTCACAATTTCGTTGGCGTCAACAATTTTTGACATACGTCAAATTTCGCATATCTCCTGATACAGTAGTCGCATGTTTGCCATACTTCATCAGTACCTTCCTTAATGGATATATAACTACCCTGCATCATTTGGGTGACCATTACCTACTTTTCCCGAAATACAGGTCACGGTTCGTCAAAATTTGGACATAATTACGTCCACATTTCGCATATCTCTTGATACGTTTGTTGGATATGCACCAAACTTCATCAGTAATGTTCTTGCATTGATACCTAAACACCCTAGGTCATTTGCGTGACCTTGACTCCTGCGTTAGTCGGATGTTTGCGAAACTTCAACAGTTGCTTCCTTGCATTGATAACTAACCAACCTGGGTCATTCAGTGACCTTGACCTACTTTTCTCGAAATACAAGTCAAATCCATCAAAACCTACATATAGTTTAAACAATATTTATTTCAAATTATGGCAAGTGAGATATATATATATATATACACATACATGTACAATTGAGAACAGGATTAGAAAACAAGCTTTTACACTTATTTTAATTTTTCTCTCGTCATACATTAGTCGGCTTTCTTACATTGATACCTGGCCACCCTGCATCAGTCAGGTGACCTTGAACTACTTTACTTGAAATATATGTCCTGTGCTTCAAAACTTGGACGTACGTCCCAAATTCACATAACTCCCGATACGTTACTGTCTGTTTCACGAAAGCTGCCCAAATTTTACGGCTATATAAAAAAATTCAAAACAATTCAAAAACAAGATTTCTTTTGATAATATTAAATTAAAGGAAAAATTAAGAATGAGCCTTCTTTTTATTTCGTGAAATTCGGTCAAATATTGATTTTATTACGAAAAATTGATTTGTCTATGGGAATTTAACATGGGGGAAAAAGTGGTAAGGAAGTGTGGGAGGAGTCAAAAAACGAAAAAGTTTGGAAATTGACTCCGAAACCTGACTAGATAGCTTGGATATGATCTAACTAAGAAAGTTAAATTTTAAAAATCGATCCAGTATTTCTAAAATTCAAAAAAAATTCCCCGTGTTAAATCCCCATAGATATCTTCACTCCACTCCGTGAAGATGTCTATGGGGATTTAACATGGGGAAATTGTTTTTTCGCAATAAAATCAATATTTGACCAAATTTCACGAAATAAAAAGAAGGCTCATTCTTAATTTTTCCTTTGAATCGTTTATATAGCCGTAAAATTTGGGCAGTTTTCGTGAAACAGACAGTAGTCAGATCTTCACCAATCTTCATCAGTAGCTTGCACACATTGATATCTAAGCACCCGGGGTATCCGTGAGCACTTGCTCTAGTTATTAACACTTTCCCTGCTGAATTAAATTTGGTCGTCTGCTAATTGTGTTTTATTATCCATTTAACTTATCAAAGACATGGTTTTACAGCACTTTAGAATCATTTCTGAAAATATTCTAAAGTGCTGTCAAACCATGTTTTTATTGAGAATAAAGACAAAACATTAAACAACAGCAGACGACAATTTTTGTTTCCCGCGTTCTAAGGGTTTAATAAGTTACTGTTTCATAAGAAACAAGGCTATGTATTTGCACTGTAGAATAAACTGTATTGCAGCCATGATGTTGTTCCAACGGGAGAAGGATTCAACGCCGCTGAAGTACTACGCTGTCTGCTCCATGTCGTACCTCGGGGCCATGTTGGCCAGTAACCAGGCCCTACAGTATGTCAGTTACCCCACACAGGTATATATTCTTGGTGGATCACATGTATCTACATGTACTGTCTGTTCCACGTTTTGCTGCCGACAAACTTTTGGCTATTAAATACATTAAATTTAAAAAATACTTAAAAGTAAGTACTTTTTCATCAATAACAAAAAAAGGAGGAGAAGGAGCTGGGGGAGGAGTTTTAATTGACAGCGAAACCTGGTTAGATAGCTTGGAAATGGTGTAACTAAGCAAACAAAAGTTAGATTTTGAAAATCGGTCCACAAATAAATATTTTTTTTAAAATAATCTATTTTAGCCCTCATGGGCCATGTTAAATTCCCATAGGAAAATCATCTTTTTGCAATAAAATCAATATTTGATCAAATTTTATCAAACAAAATAATCTGGGGAGGGTGACTTTTGTTATTGATGAAAAAGTACTTGCATTTAAATATTTTTAAGATTTAATGTGTTTAATGGGCAAAAGTTAATCGGCAGCAAAACGTGGAACAGACAGTAGTAATGTATGTGGGGGTGTGGCATAGCCTCGTTTCTTATGAAATCAGTAAACTTGTTTAATAAATATTGTATTAAATCATCACTCATGTAAGATCCTCTATTTATATTGCCATAAAATGTTACCTGATAATTGAATACCAGGGGCCCGTTTCACTAAACTTTATACAACTAAAATGTTTATAGGTGCAAAATTATGATAGTCTGTAAATTTCACATTAAAAATGTTTTCTTGTAAACAAATATTGGATTTACATTTATTGAGCATAGGCAGCATATGCTCAATAAATGTAAACCAAAATTGAAATTTCCAGACGATCCTAAATTTGCACTTACAAACATTTTAGTCGTACACAGTTTAGTGAACTGGCACCAGGCTAGTGCCTTTTGACATTAAGTTAAGAAACGCATATGGGTGCCGAGACTCACTGTGGAATTCTTCCCATTTCCAAGTCAGCTGCTATGTATTTTTCTTCGCCATGTACATTTCTGTGACGGTTTTCTGCAGGTCTTGGGGAAATCTGCGAAACCAATACCTGTGATGATACTGGGTATGCTGTTAGCCGGGAAGAGGTACCCGACGGCAAAGTTCCTGTTTATCCTGATGATCTGCATCGGTGTGTCTCTGTTCCTCTACAAGGATAGTCAGGGCTCGGTGGCCGCCAGCTCAAATATTTTAGGCTTCGGTGAAATACTGTTGGTAAGTGGTATGTCTTTACTCCACACCCCCACATAAATTTGTAATCAGCTCCAATACTGTAGGCCTATTTGCCTGATTTGACCCTCCGGTACGTTTTTAGCTCGACTATTCGAAGAATAAGTAGAGCTTATGTTGTCACCCCGGCGTCGGCGTCACCGTCACTCACGCCTTGGTTAAGGTTTTTAGTCAACCTTGTATATGGAATACTACTGGCCCTACACCCACCATACTTGCACAACTTCAAATCTTCTAGTCCATTGCCTTTTCTATAGATGTACATCAATAACCCTGATCTATATTTGACCTTGACCTACATTTCCTCTTGAATTACTTAGTTTAATTCCCCTTGGTTAAGGTTTTTAGTCAACCTTGGTTAAGGTTTTTAGTCAAGCTTGTACATGGAATACTATTGTGCATACAGACACCATACTTGGACAACCTTTCTCATAGCGATGTACATCAATAAACCCTGATCTATATTTTGACCTTGACCTACATTTCCTCTTGAATTACTTACTTAATTCCCCTTGGTTAAGGTTTTTAGTCAACCTTGGTTAAGGTTTTTAGTCAAGCTTGTACATGGAATACTATTGTGCATACAGACACCATACTGGACACCTTTCTCATAGGGATGTACAATCAATAACCCCTGATCTATATTTTGACCTTGACTACATTTCTCTTGAATTACTTGGTAATTCCCCTTGGTTAAGGTTTTTAATTCAAGCTTGTATATGGTACTCCTGCCCTACACCCACCATACTTGAACAACTTCATCTCCTAGTGATATACATCAACAACCCCTGACCTATATTTCACCTTGACCTACATTTAACTTTAATTACATAGTTAATTCCCCTTGGTTAAGGTTTTTAGTCAACCTTGGTTAAGGTTATTAGTCAAGCTTGTACATGGAATACTAGTGTGCATACATACACCATACTTGGACAACCTTTTCTCATAGGGATGTACATCAATAACCCCTGATCTATATTTGACCTTGACCTACATTTCCTCTTGAATTACTTAGTTAATTCCCCTTGGTTAAGTTTTTTAGTCAAGCTTGTATATGAAATATTCCTGGCCCTACACCCACCATACTTGGACAACTTCATCTCCTAGTGATGTACATCAACAACCACTGACCTATATTTGACCTTCACCTACATTTAACCTTGAATTACTTACCCCTTGGTTAAGGTTTTTAGTCAACCTTGGTTAAGGTTTTTAGTCAAGCTTGTACATGGAATACTATTGTGCATACAGACACCATACTTGGACAACCTTTTCTCATAGGGATGTACATCAATAACCCCTGATCTATATTTGACCTTGACCTACATTTCCTCTTGAATTACTTAGTTAATTCCCCTTGGTTAAGGTTTTTAGTCAAGCTTGTATATGGAATACTCCTGGCCTACACCCACCATACTTGGACAACTTCATCTCCTATTGATGTACATCAACAACCCCTGAGCTATATTTGACCTTGACCTACATTTAACCTTGAATTACATAGTTAATTCCCCTTGGTTAAGGTTTTTAGTCAACCTTGGTTAAGGTTTTTAGTCAAGCTTGTACATGGAATACTAGTGTGCATACAGACACCATACTTGGACAACCTTTTCTCATAGGGATGTACATCAATAACCCCTGATCTATATTTGACATTGACCTACATTTCCTCCTCAATTACTTAGTTAATTCCCCTTGTTTTATGTTTTTAGTCTAGCTTGTATATGGAATATTCCTGGCCCTACACCCACCATACTTGGACAACTTCATCTCCTAGTGATGTACATCAACAACCATCTGACCTATATTTGACCATTGACCTACATTTTTTTAACTTTGAATTACTTAGTTAATTCCCCTTGGTTAAGGTTTTTAGTCAAGCTTGTACATGGAATACTATTGTGCATACTAACACCATACTTTGACAACCTTTTCTCATAGCGATGTACATCAATAACCCCTGATCTATATTTGACGTTGACCTACATTTCCTCTTGAATTACTTACTTAATTCTCCTTGGTTAAGGTTTTTAGTCAAACTTGTAGATGCAATACTCCTGGCCCTACACCAACCATACTTGGACAACTTCATCTCCTAGTGATGTACATCAATAATCCCTGACCTATATTTGACCTTGACCTACTTTTATCCTTTGATTACTTTCTTATTTCCCCTTGGTTAAGGTTTTTAGTCAAGCTTGTATATGGAATATTCCTGGGCCTACAGCAACCATACTTGGAAAACTTCATCTCCTAGTGATGTACATCAATAACCCCTGACCTATATCTGACATTGACCTACATTTAACCTTGAATTACTTACTTAATTTCCCTTCGTTAAGGTTTTTAGTCAACCTTGGTTAAGGTTTTTATGCAGGCCACGGCCACATTGACCTACATTTAACCTTGAATTATTTACTTAATTTCCCTTGGTTAAGGTTTTTAGTCAACCTTGGTTAAGGTTTTTATGCAGGCCGCGGCCACCTTGTTTGTCAAGCTATGTGTACATCGACAACCCTCGTAGTCGAGCTATGCTGTTCTCCTACAGCTCTTGTTATCTTTGGCTCTTTTGTTACCTGGGAGTTGAATTGGGTTATTGCCCATTTTAAAAGTAGTAAGATTATTACTGATCCTACTGCTTTTTGGAGGGGCCAAGTGATTCTGGTGTGGCGAGATCCTGACATCAGATCAGGATTATTCTGATTTCAGGGCTGAATATATAGTTTTTGTCTCGCCCGCGAAGCGGAAAGCGAGACGTAGGTTTTGCTTTTCCGGCGGCGGCGTCGGCGGCAGCGTCATCATTCAATGTTAAGTTTTCGTGTTACGGTCATTGTTCAATGTTAAGTTTTCGTGTTATGGTCATTACTTCAACACCTTATCAGCTATAGTCATCAAACTTTATACATACCTTTACTATGATATGTAGATGAATATAGGACTACCGGTATTACAAAAAAAATCTGGGCTCCAGGGTCAAGGACAAACCATATTTCTTTCATTAATGCATGAAGACCCGTTTTCTCATGCGCTCTGTACACCTTACCTGTAGAGAGAACAATAGCCTTCTCCAGTTGAACACTTGTGCATGTGCAAGCATGTGCAAATGTCCAGATTGACCACTAACTGTCAGCTAAATTATTACAGGTAATTATACCCCCCGCAACGAGTTAACGTCAATCAATGTTAAGTTTTCGTGTTTGAGTCCATTTCTTTGTTACTGTACCACCTAGGACCACCAAACTTTCACAGCTTCATAATCAAGGGGTGCCCACCACATATCACTATCCAACATGTTACTTTTTTAGCTCACCTGAGCGAAGCTCATGTGAGCTATTGTTACCGCAATGTGTCCGTCGTCCGTCGTCGTCGTCCGTGAACATTTTCAAACGTCTTCTCCTTGGTAACCATTGGGCCTATAGTCACCAAACTTCATGGTCATGGTCCTTAGGTAGGGGGATTACAAATTTGTGAAAATGACGTCATTACGTAATCCAAGATGGCCGCTGTCTAAAAATAGCACAAATTCTTAAAAAATCTTCTTCTCAAGAACCGCCAACCGGATTTCGACAAAACTTGGTAGGAATGATCCATGTACATTGCTCTTTCAAAGTTGTTAAAATGGTGACCCCGGGGTCAAAAATGGGCGTGGCCCGTGGGGTCAAATTGGGGTCAAATTTTATTTTTAACTGAATATGGTCATGTCATATATCAAATTGAAGGTATCAATGAGGCGATCACTCTGGTACATTTTTTGTTGAAATTGGATGGTCATGTCATCCAAGATGGCCGCCGAAAGGTCAAAAGGTCGTTCTTTTATTAGAGATTTCAAAATTCTTCTTCACACGAACCGCTTGGCCCATGGTGGCCAAACTTCACAGTTATGGTCCATGGGTGAAGCCTTTTCAGTTGCTAAAACAGAGGTCATCGCTAATCCAAGATGGCCGCCGTCTAAAACTAGCACAATTTTTTTTTTAAAACACATGAGCTCAATGTCACATTCTCCTCTGGTGTTCATGGAGTCAGGTGAGCGAGTTAGGGCCATCATGGCTCTCTTGTTTTTTAACTTGACCCATTTTTTCCGCGTAGACGACTTAGCCATTTTTATACGACCGTTTTTAAAAAACGGTACATATTATGTTTTACCGCACGGCGGGCGGGCGGGCGGTGGGCAGGCGGCTGAAGAAAAAGCGCATAGTTCGTGTACACAATTCCTCAGAAACCTTTCAGTCGATCGATCTGAAACTATGCACACGTCTTCTACACATATTGAAGATGTGCACCTTGGTGTTTTTATGGCGAACAAAATATCACCGAAAAATATAGAACTTAGCCATTTTTTCTACATTTTTCTATACAATTCTATATACGGTACAGAGTTTGTGTACACAACTCCTCCGAAACCGTTCAGTCGATCGTTCTGAAACTATACACACGTCTTCTACACATATTGAAGATGTGCACTTTTGTGTTTTTATGCAGAAAAAATATTTTTTAACAAAAATATCACTTTTTTAACTTAGGCTTTTTTCCTACATTTTTCTATACAATTCTATATACGGTACAGAGTTTGTGTACACAAGCTCCTAAAGAAACCGTTCAGTCGATCGTTCTGAAACTATACACACGTCTTCTACACATATTGAAGATGTGCACTTTTGTGTTTTTATGCGGAAAAAATATTTTTTAACAAAAATATCACTTTTTTAACTTAGGCATTTTTTCTACATTTTTCTATACAATTCTATATACGGTACAGAGTTTGTGTACACAACTCCTCCGAAACCGTTCAGTCGATCGTTCTGAAACTATACACACGTCTTCTACACATATTGAAGATGTGCACCTTGGTGTTTTTATGCGGAAAAAATATTTTTTAACAAAAATATCACTTTTTTAACTTGGGCATTTTTTCTACATTTTTCTATACAATTCTATATACGGTACAGAGTTTGTGTACACAACTCCTCCGAAACCGTTCAGTCGATCGTTCTGAAACTATACACACGTCTTCTACACATATTGAAGATGTGCACCTTGGTGTTTTTATGGCGAAATAATATTTTTTAACAAAAATATCGCCTTTTTAACTTAGCCATTTTTTCTACATTTTTATATGCAATTCTATATACAATACAGAGTTTGTGTACACAACTTCTCCGAAACTGATCAGTCGATCATTCTGAAACTATACACACGTCTTCTACACATATTGAAGATGTGCACCTTGGTGTTTTTATGCCGAAAAAATATTTTTTAACAAAAATATCACCTTTTTTAACAAAAATATCACCTTTTTAACTTAGCCATTTTTCTACATTATTGTATCCAATTCCCTATCATTTGTACTTTACACTCTACTTTTCTATCTCTGCCTAAATTAGTATACATGTTTAGCACAACGAGATGAAGAAATAATGCTATAGACTTTCAAATTCTCATTAATGTTTCTTGCCTTGGTGACAGCTTCACATTTCTGCATCTTCCCTGTCTGGCCCATATTCGACGGGCGTATTTTGTGACTTGCGGCACTCTTGTCAATGTTAAGTTTTCGCGTTTACAATGTTAAGTTTTCGTGTTTAAGTCCATTTCTTTGGTACTGTACCACCTAGGACCACCAAACTTTCACAGCTTCATAATCAAGGGTGCCCACCACAATATCACTATCCAACAATGTTACTTTTTTTTTTAATCTTTTTACCCATTTTTTCCCACACAGCAGCTCGACTTAGCCATTTTCAATGTTAAAGTTTTTCGCGTTTACAATGTTAATTTTCGTGTTTAAGTCCATTTCTTTGGTACTGTACCACCTAGGACCACCAAACTTTCACAGCTTCATAACCAAGGGGTGCCTACCACATACAACTATCCAACATGTGACCATTTTTTTACCTTCACCTATTATTTCTACGTAATTGACTTAGCCATTTTCAACGTTAACTTTTTAACGTACGTCTGGTTAAAGTTTTTTGGTTAAAACTTGTTCGTTATACTATATCTCTGCAACTACTTCGCCAATTACCTTGAAACTTCACATGGGTGTTTATCATCATCCATGTTTTCATTCTAACCCCCAACCGTGTGGCCCCTGTGCCCAATGTCAAGGTCAAATTACTTTGAATTTTTTTGTTAAAGTTTTTTAGTGTACTATATCTCTGCAACTGGTTCACCCATTACCTTGATACTTCACATGGGTGTTTATCATCATTGTCGCACCCGCTTGCGGAAAGCGCGATATCGTCGGCATTTTGGCATACTTCCGTCCGTACGTCCGTACGTCCGTGTCCGGTTAAAGTTTTTTAGCTCGACTATTCGAAGAATAAGTAGAGCTTATGTTGTCACCCCGGCGTCGGCGTCACGCCTTGGTTAAGGTTTTTAGTCAAGCTTGTATATGGAATACTACTGGCCCTACACCCACCATACTTGGATAACTTCATCTCCTAGTGATGTACATCAATAACCCCTGATCTATATTTCACCTTGACCTACATTTCCTCTTGAATTACTTGGTTAATTCCCCATTGGTTAAGGTTTTTAGTCAACCTGGTTAAGGTTTTTAGTCAAGTTTGTATGCAATACTATGGCCCTACACCCACCATACTTGGACAACTTCATCTCCTAGTGATGCACATCAATACCCCTGATCTATATTGACCTTGACCTACATTTCCTCTTGAATTACTTGGTTAATTCCCCTTGGTTAAGGTTTTTAGTCAACCTTGGTTAAGGTTTTTAGCAAGTTTGTATAGCAATACTACTGGCCCTACACCCACCTACTTGGCAACTTCATCTCCTAGTGATGCACATCAATAACCCCAGATCTATATTTCACCTTGGACTACATTTCCTCTTGAATTAACTTGATTAATTCTCCTTGGTTAAGGTTTTTTAGTCAACCTTGGTTAAGGTTTTTAGTCAAGTTTGTATATGCAATACTACTGCCCTACACCCACCATACTTGGACAACTTCATCTCCTAGTGATGCACATCAATAACCCCTGATTCCCTTATTACTTCTTAATCTTTTCCCTTACTTAATTCCTTTTGGTTAAGGTTTTTAGTCAACCTTCTATATGGAATACTACTGGCCCTACACCCACCTACTTGGACAACTTCATCTCCTAGTGATGTACATCAACAACCCCTGATCTATATTTGACTTGACCTACATTTCCTCTTGAATTACTTAATTCCCTTGGTTAACGTTTTTAGTCAAGCTTGTAGATGGAATACTCCTGGCCCCTACACCAACCATACTTGGACAACTTCATCTCCCTAGTGATGTACATCAACAACCCCTGACCTATATTTGACCTTGACCTACATTTAACCCTTGAATTACTTTACTTAATTCCCTTGGTTAATTTGGTTTTTTACTCGACCTTGGTTAAGCTTTTTACTCAACCTTGTACATGGAATACTATTGTGCATACAGACACCATAATTGGACAACCTTTTCTCATAGTGATGTACATCAATAACCCCTGATCTATATTTCACCTTGACCTACATTTCCTCTTGAATTACTTACTTAATTCTCTTTGGTTAGGGTTTTTAGTCAAGCTTGTAGATGGAATACTCATGGCCCTACACCAACCATACTTGGACAACTTCATCTCCTAGTGATGTACATCAACAACCCCTGACCTATATTTGACCTTGACCTACATTTAACCTTAAATTACTTACTTAATTCCCCTTGGTTAAGGTTTTTACTCAACCTTGGTTAAGGTTTTTAGTCAAGCTTGTAGATGGAATACTATTGTGCATACAGACACCATACTTGGATAACTTTTTCTCATAGGGATGCACATCAATAACCCCTGACCTTTATTTTACCTTCACCTACATTTAACCTTGAATTACTTGGTTAATGTTTATAGTCAAGCTTGTATATGGAATACTTCTGGGCCTACATCAACCATACTTGGACAACTTCATCTCCTAGTGATGTACATCAATAATCCCTGACCTATATTTTGACCTTGACCTACTTTTATCCTTGGATTACTTTAGTTATCTCCCCTTGGTTACGGTTTTTACTCAAGCTTGTATATGGAATACTCCTGGGCCTACAGCAAACATACTTGGAAAACCACGCACCTACGTCTACTTTGGTCAAGGTCACTGTTGAAGGTCAAAGGTCAAACCTATGAAATTCCCTTCCCGCTCTATATCTTCTACACCGATGCATGGATTATCAAATGGGCTTGGCACAAATGTTTCTCATGATGAGAAGGTGTGTCGCGCTCAATAACCACGCCCCACTACGTCCAAGGTCAACAGTTGAAGGTCAAAGGTCAAACTATTGAAATTCCCTTCCGCTCTATATCTCTACACCGATGCATGGATTATCAAATGGCTAATTGGCCAAATCTTTCTCATGTGAGAAGGTGTGGTCACCTCAGTAAGGTCAAAAGGTCAAACCTATTGTAATTCCTTCCGCTCTATAATCTTCTAACACCGATGCATGGATTATCAAATGGCTTGGCACAAATGATTTCTCATGATGAGAAGGTGTGTCACAATCAATAACCACGGCACCTACGTCCAAGTCAAGGTCACAGTTGAAGGTCAAACCTATTGAAATTCCCTTCCGCTCTATATCTTCTACACCGATGCATGGATTATCAAATGGCTTGGCACAAATGTTTCTCATGATGAGAAGGTGTGTCACAATCAATAACCACGCACCTACGTCCAAGGTCAAGGTCACTTAAGGTTCAAGGTCAAACC
This sequence comes from Conchocele bisecta, assembly GCA_029237695.1. Taxonomy (NCBI): domain Eukaryota; kingdom Metazoa; phylum Mollusca; class Bivalvia; order Lucinida; family Thyasiridae; genus Conchocele; species Conchocele bisecta. The sequence goes on along the minus strand of CM055270.1, from coordinate 12,164,819 downwards.
TATTGAAATTCCCTTCCGCTCTATATCTTCTACAACCGATGCATGGATTATCAAATGCCGTGGCACAAATGTTTCTCAGGATAGAGTGTGTCACGATCAATAACCACGCACCTACATCCAAGGTCAAGGTCACAGTTGAAGGTCAAAGGTCAAAAATATTGAAATTCCCAAATGGCTTGGCACAAATGTTTCTCACGAGAAGGTTGGTCGCGATCTGGTTGGCCAAATGTTTCTCACGATAGAGTGTCGCGATCCAATAAACCACGCCTACAATCCAAGGTCAAGGTCACTGTTGAAGGTCAAAGCTATTGAAATTCCCTTCCGCTCTATGTCTTCTACACCGATGCATGGATTATCAAATGGCTTGGCACAAATGTTTCTCATGATGAGAAGGTGTGTCGCGATCAATAACCACGCACCTACGTCCAAGGTCAAGGTCACAGTTGAAGGTCAAAGGTCAAACCTATTGAAATTCCCTTCCGCTCTATATCTTCTACACTGATGCATGGATTATCAAATTGCTAACCACGCACCTACGTCCAAGGTCACAGTTGAAGGTCTTCTACACCGATGCATGGATTATCAAATGGCTTGGCACAAATGTTTCTCATGATGAGAAGGTGTGTCGCGATCAATAACCACGCACCTACGTCCAAGGTCAAGGTCACAGTTGAAGGTCAAAGGTCAAACCTATTGAAATTCCCTTCCGCTCTATCTTCTACACCGATGCATGGATTATCAAATGGCTTGGCACAAATGTTTCTCATGATGAGAAGGTGTGTCGCAATCAATAACCACACACCTACGTCCAAGGTCAAGGTCATAGTTGAAGGTCAAAGGTCAAACCTATTGAAATTCCCTTCCGCTCTATATCTTCTACACCGATGCATGGATTATCAAATGCCTTGGCACAAATGTTTCTGAGGATGAGAAGGTGTGTCTCGATCAATAACCACGCACCTACGTCCAAGGTCAAGGTCATTGTTGAAGGTCAAAGGTCAAACCTATTGAAATTCCCTTCCGCTCTATATCTTCTACACTGATGCATGGATTATCACACTATGCCCAGGATCAAGGTCACAGACTTGATGCATTTGAAACCTTAACGCTCGGCTAAATGGCTTATAATCAAAAATGCCTCATTTTCTTTGGCTGCCAGTGGTGGTATTCGTGTGCCGACAGGCCACATTTCTAGTTTCCCTTGGTTAATGTTTTTAGTCAACCTTGGTTAAGGTTTTTATGCAGGCCGCAGCCACCTTCTTTGTCAAGCTATGTGTACATCGACAACCCTCGTAGTCGAGCTATGCTGTTCTCCTACAGCTCTTGTTTGTTAAAGTTTTTCCATCTACTATATCTATTTTTTTAGTGTCCATGCCTCGCCCCAAGGCGCGACATGCAGGCCACGGCCATCTAGTCTACAAAAAGTGGGTATAATTATGTTATCCAAGTGTCTATGCTTGGAAAAAACCTGGCCTTCGTGGCTTTGCCTCGTTTCTTGTTGTCTAGTAGCATAAGGTCGTAAGTGCTATATACCGACTATTATCATATACTAAAACAATTATTGATTAGTGAGCTATAGAATATAATCTGATATTCTATGGCTCACTAGTCAATAATTGTATAATATGTTCGGGCCAGTGAAAATTGCTTTCTTGCCCAAGCTCGAGGTCAAGGCGGTGGGACAAGGCGAGACATTTGATTCCGCAGAATTCTTGTTTTATTGTAAATATTCAGTTCTGATTTTGGGATTTTCCCTCCATTTGTACATGTACTTGAAAATGTACATGTACTTGTACAGGTAATATATGGGATTTAGTACTAAACCCATTGACCCGGTCTTAAATGACCTTAGCTGTTGATAGGCCGTTAAACCCCAACAAACAAACAAACAAACAGCTCCAATACTAGGCCTGGGTGAGATATTGTTTGTAAGTGGCTTGTCTAGAGATGCTTATATTCCCCATCTCAGCCAGAAAGTCAGCACACTTTTGTAGCCTATTTCACAAAAATTGCAAAGCATACTTATCTAGCAAGTGGGTGACAGGTGGGAGTATATGCAATGGGTAATTTAACGATCGGGGTTCATTCTTACCGGAATCCCGACTGGAGACCTGGTTTTTCCCTCACATACGCCTTTGGCATTTTGTATGTGACAGTTGAATCTGGTTATACATGTACCCCTTATGTGAGTATTACATTATTCGTAATCCTATTTTATGGGGAATTGGCCAAGTGATTTTGGTGTGGTATGGACCTGGCACCAGGTCGGATTATTCTAATTTCAGGACTGAATATATTTGTTCTCGATGTAAATATTCCGTTCTGATTTTGGGATTCCCCCCCCCAATGCAGCAGGTTAAAACGCGACGAACCCGTTTGCCCGGCCTTACATGACCTTAGCTATTGATAGGCCGTTAAACACCAATAAACAAACAAACAAAACTTATCTAGCAAAGTGTACTTTGCGGGAGTAATCATGTATTATTCCCGAAATGCATTATTTCATATAGAACTAACGACTGCATATGTTTGATGATTAAAAGTATGCAGAATAATTATTGTACTGAATAATTTCTGAATAAATTCAGTATAATAAAAATTAATAAATTTATCCTTAAATTGAAAATTTCTCCCTCAAAGTGTACTTAGCAAGATACGTATACTTTGCAATGTTTGTGAAATCGGCTACAGCAGCCTGATAAGGATCTCTATTGCATGATGGTTGTTTCACTGACAGAATGGCAAATAGTGCGGACACTGATCTGACTGTGCTAATGCACAGACCCTCCAGTACTCTATAAGGCCACTTCCCAAATCGCCTTTGCAACTAGAATATTGTTTGGGCGATTTTTCAAGCAGCGCCATTGTTGATATTATCGCTTAGACGACTTGACATTTTCTTGAACGTTATTTTTTAAAAACAATGTCCATGATCCTGGTTTTCCATCTTCTGTACATGGCCAATTTATTTTTGTTTGGGAGATAATGTCCTGCGCTAGTGCATCTGTTCGTTCGTAAACAATGCTTGGTCGGTGCATAAGTTGTGTACTCTTGCATTATCTTAACCCTTAGACCGCTACACACAACGATTGTCTTCTGCTGTTGCTTTATATCTTGCCTTATTTCTCAATAAAAACATGGTTTAACAGCACTTCAGAATCATTTCCAATGGAAATGATTCTAAAGTGCTGTCAAACCATGTTGTAAATTATTCATACATGTAAGTGCGATCAAAGCATGTTTTTGATGATGAAATTAGAAAATAGAAAATAAACAGCAGACAACAAAAAAATAAGATAGCGGTGTAAGATTCAATACATGTACTTCACACACGTGTACATAACATGCAAGAAAGACAACTCAGCATTTTGTACTTTTGGAGTACAGTTGCACACAGAATGTTAATTCCCTCGTTTCCTATAGAAGAACAGAACAGAACATATCTTTATTTTGCAAATCTCAGACTTCATCATTCGGTATATGAGTACATATTTATTTTCATGGCAATTGCATGCAAACTGGCGACAGGGTGTTTGCTACAATAGTCAGGTGACATTATAATTTATTGTGATTCTACACAGGCTATATGGTGTAATATTGCCCGTCTGAAGGTATGTTCACCCTCGGCTATCATATAGCCTGTGTAGAATCACAATAACGTATTTGTCATACCGCAGATCCGTTATTTAGTCGTATAAACATATCTCTTCTTTTGATCTTTGCATTTTTTTTCAGGAAGAAAAATAATCCGAGATTCGATTTTGCGTTTTTTCAGGAAGAAAAATAATCCGAGATTCGATTTTATATCGTCATCAGTTTTAATATAAAGGCGTAAATGAACATTTTTTTTTTTTATTAAACGAAAACAAACTAAATATGGAGTAAGAAATCCATCGAAAACGACTTTTGGCGCCTCTAGAAGAATGCGACTGGTTCCCAAATATTCGCTGTCATTGCTACGCCGCGTTTCGTGCGTGGAGCCCATAGTTTATGTTTAAATATAGCCGTGTCACGAAGCCAATTGTGTTGAGATTTGAAAACACTAAACGGGACAGTTTGTGGCATTTTTCGCACATATTTTGATGAGCGAAGAATATTTATGGAAAAATAAACAATAAAGACTGGTTTTGAGTGTACAATTTGTTACTTTCTATTGATCAATTCAGGATTTTATTGTGTTTAGTGAGGAATACAATTCGCAATCGGTAGACGCTTGCAAAATGTGTCTTCATTGGACGCGAGGCGCCGGAGGGGGATCGCAATTCCTGTATGTCCGACGGTCTTGGCAGGTCATATAATATACAATATGACCAGGCAAGCTAGCCAATCAAAAGCCGAGAAACTTATCTGCGGTATGACAAGTATTTATATAGTCTGCAGACGATAACTTGCTACTTGTTTACTAACAAACCGATAATAAACAAAACACATGGTGAGACAGATAAATATACGCGAGCCTGTATTCCTTTTCAATATTGATTTTGAGATTTTGTCAATAAGTCAGTTAGTTGAGGGGTTAGTGTGACAGATATCAATGACATCGGTAGTGTGTTCGAATCTTAGTTATTCATAGATGTGGGCCTTACTGTTGATAGGCCGTTAAACACCAATACACAAACATATTCATAGATGTAGATACAGCTGAATCTCGTTATCTCGATATCGTTTATCTCGATATACATTTGTACCTGCTTATCTCAATAAAAGGCCCAGGTCCCAGCAGAATTCCTTCCCTATATAGATCATATATTTTACTCCTGATAACTCGATATCGGATATGTCGATATATCGGTTTAGTCGAAGTGGAAATCGAGTCCCGATAGTATGTTTTCTTCACATTTTGTATTCTGATATGTCGATGCGAAAATTAAGCGCGCGCCGCCAAGTCTGAATCAGCGTGATTATCTCAGGTAAGTTTTCACACATCTATAGAAACCAAGGACACCGCCGCCGCTAAATTGCGTTTAAAGTTGCATGACCAGTTAAATCAGTTCACTTAAAACCATAATTAATCAATTAAACTTAATGTGATATCAAATCTCTCTTATTGCAGGGATGCGGTGAAATCCTTTGATCTCCGCAGTGTGCTAACTGCCGCAGATCACTGTCTGCACCTGTCTGTGATCTCCGCAGTGTGCTAACTGTCGCAGATCACTGTCTCTGTCTGCACCTGTCTGTGATCTGCGCAGTGTGCTAACTTCCGCAGATCACTGTCTGCACCTGTCTGTGATCTCCGCAGTGTGCTAACTGCCGCAGATCACTGTCTGCACCTGTCTGGCCCACTTCCCCCGTGTGTTAATTCACGGAAATACACTGTCTAGCATGTGTTAAATGCTTGAGATTAACGCCTATTCTACATGTCAGGATAACCTGCGCATGCGCAAATATCAGCAATCAATTAAGTAGAGCAATATCGGTGAATAACCTTTAACCAGTCATGCCCTCATAACATGACCCATTCATGATTGACAGGCTACAGTGACTGGGCGACTTTCGGATCAATACCCATAATATGAAGTTTCATGGCGCTGTGTTACGAAAATACAAAAATACTATTAATTAGTGCTATGAAAATGCCAATAACACTAACAGCTCGTGGAGTGATATAATTGTTATACGGTAGACTGTCTGTATGTGTGACCAGTGTAGATGCTGTTTCGCCTTAAAATGTTTACCACTAACCAGAATTTTTGGATTTTCCAGAACATTCGGTTCGTTTAGCACATACCAATAATTGCTATGATACAAGATACAATATTTTATTTCCAATTAAGGGTCCTCAAGGGGCAAACAATTTCATACTTTGATTAGAGTGATTCATACATGAAAATAACAATTCAATACATTTAATGTAAACTTGTGAACAATCACTACCGCAATAAAAGCCAATAATGTATGTATGAGACTGGATTTATCCGCGTTTCTCGAATGAATGAATCAGGAAATTGCCTACCGTAGTTCTCTAAAAATATTAGTGTTTTCACAAGATAGAAGCCAAATAAATTGATTTGATACTGAAAGACTCAAAAAGTTAGGACATTCTGATGAAATATATGACATTAAAATAGCTCTCTTGTGAGTAATGTGGACAATTGAACAAAAAGTGTTGTTCATCTTCTATGAAATTATTCATACAATTCTCACACAATCTAGATTCTACTGGAGTCTTGTATCTGCCAGTTTCTATTTTTAGTTTATGAGCACTTAAACGAAACTTGGCTATAGCACTACACATTTCAAAATTGTCAACACCATCTAAATAGTGTTCTAACTGAAAATTATATTTAAATGTAAAGTAAGTCCTTAATTTACCAGTAGTTAACTTTGTCTTCTCTTTTGCCCAATTATGTTGAAACTGCTACTAAATTCCGCCGTGTTTAAAAAGTATATGAGTACATGTGTTCTGTTCTTTTAATCAAAATCAGAAAAAAATGACTAGTCAATGCTGAGCTGTGCTCAGCCTCGGCAAACACGAAAGTACGAATTTGAAGAATGAGCTCAGAAAGTTATATAAGCCCGTGCCCAGACGGCTCGATAATATAACAGCGAATAGCTGAATAAACTTGCAGAGTACGTACCCCGTTCAAGATTATGCTCAAAATCAGATGCTGACTTGTGATCAGTCTCGGCAAATCAAACTGTCAAACATTTAATAAGCATGGTGATAGAACCACGAACACCGTAGTCACTGATCAAGCAGCGCAGGTGTGCATGCTGTGTTGGTTAGACACTGATTGCATGCAAACGTAGTAATCCAGCCTCGGTAAGATTGTGAACCAGATAACAGATGCCTGCTATATTGTTGTCACTTTTAACTGGTCACGTGACCACAGGGTATTGAGGACATGTCTGCGGAAATGTAAATAAAAGCGGGGTACCCAAGAGGAATGGCTGGAATTAAATTGTGTAATTATAGTCTTTGTATTAAACTTACAATAAATTCGACAAAATATATAATTTTATCTCAGGCTTTCGACGTATCCGTGCAATAAATTAGTTAGATAATGTCGTCTCGTTGAATATGAAAAATGAATTAAACGGTGTCACAATAAGTAAATCGTCTGTTAATTATGAAAACAGCTTAGAATAAAGTCAAGCCGCGATTTATGAAAACAACGGAAATAAAGAAAAGAGGCATATAGCTATTATAGTGATATCCCTCACCTTTTCACCTACTTCCCTCTCCAGCATCCAACCATAAAAAGTAACACGATAATATCGACAAAAGTAATGTGTTTTGTGAGATTCAAACTCTGGATATAATGAACAAAAGGTCTGCCATATATTCTGCAGTTCGATACCACTAAGCCACACTACATGTCTATTTTGAGCATCAATGTACACTATTATATTGACATGTATGCATGTGGACTCTAGCATGCATTTATTATAGGCGAAAAAGAGGCAATGATCTGATAATACACCAGGGGTCCGTTTCACTAAACTTTGTACGACTAAAATGTTCGTAAGTGCAAAATTATGATAGTCTGTAAATTTCACATTAACATTGTTTTCTTGTAAATAATTATTGGATTTACATTTATTGAGCATAGGCTGCATATGCAGCCTATGCTCAATAAATGTAAATCCATAAATTGAAATTTACAGACGATCTTAAATTTGCACTTACGAACATTTTAGTCGTAGGAAGTTTAGTGAAACGGGCCCCTGGTTTACCTATTTTTGGACTCATCGATTGACCTCCAGCAACTTATCGTCGGTCATTTATACAAATAATGGCATGTGTCTGATTTGAAATAAGCCTATAGTACACAGTGATAGTATAGTACAGTAAATTGCCATGGAAAACAACGAGATAAAGCCTTAAAGCAATACTAAAAGGTAAATAAAATTAATAAGTCCCAACAGGCGAAGGAGACTGGGTTAGCTTCAATTGTTATTGTCATATTTTGACGCCCTCACGTTGGAGCCACGTTGGAGCCGAAATTCAAAAGCACGCGAGGATGTCGTATGAATAGAACGTTTTAATATATAGTTATGTTTTTATAGGTAATTTTCATGACTAAATATCTAGTAATCATAACTTGTGTAAATTTGCATCAGAGACTTAGACTACCTTTAAAGCATTGATCATGCTGCGGGATGACAACAATGTGCATCTTCAAACATTTGTCAATTTCACTGCAATCACACCGATGAATACTTACCCCCCCCCCCACCCCACCCCACCCCCTCAGTTCAGCAACAGAGTTGACATAGATCACAGTTTATCACCAGTTGGAGTCTGAATTTAAATGCCGTAAAACACAGGAAAGTGCATTTCGACGAACTCGAAATTCCGTACCGTCCATAGCTAGCTACCTAGTACACTAGTAGATTGCAAGAGTTACCTTCGCAACTAGACAACCCCCCCCCCCCCCCGCCCCCCCCCCCCCCCCCCCCCCCCCCCCCCCCCCCCCACCCCCCCCCCCCCCCCCGCCCCGTTCCCCAAATGATGGATCCGCCCCTGTACATGTAAGCATTACTATGGGTACAATAACGCATGTAATATTTGTATATACTGTTCATTTTTGCTCCGTGAAATATTTGTATCTACTTCATACATGAGTGTAATATATTGGGCCAAATCAGTGATTGCAGACGACAAACATAGCGACACTCAGCTGCTCCCTTTGTTTGTAGTCGGCAATCATCCCTGCGCCCTGTACACATGTAGTGGACATATTATAGTTATCGATATCACGTCATTAGTACATGTATATGGTACATGATGTGCGTTGGTCCACGGCTGGGTAAAGGGGTCTGACGGCATTTGTGGACAGTGTAGTCCCAGATCAGCCTGCGTGCATAGGCAGTACCACTATTGTCTGTTCCACGTTTTGCTGCCCACAAATATTTGGCTAGTAAACACATTAAATCTAAAAAATATTTAATTGTGAGTACATTTTCATCAATAACAAAAAAGTCACCCTCCCCAGAAAAATATTTGAAATTCCATCAAATATTGATTTCTATAGGAATTAACATGGGGGCTAAAAACTAGATTTTTATGCCACCGGGTTTCGAAGAAACGGGTGGCATATAGTGTTTGGACCGTCTGTCCGTCCGTCCGTCCGTCCGTCCGTCCGTCACACTTTTCTGTTAACCACTTTGTCACAGTTTCTCAAATATGCTGCAGGTGGCATCCGCGTTCGACAGACGCATTTCTTGTTTGTAATAAGTTTTTATTTGTGAACCAAATTTCAAAATCTAACTTTTGTTTTCTTATTTACATCATTTCCATGCTATCCCGCCAGGTTTCTGAGTCAATTTCATTTAATTTTTCGACACTCTTAGTCGACTTACTCCTCCTTTTTGCCCCATGTGAGGAAAATCTTTTTTTTTTGCAATAAAATCAATATCAAATAAAAACAAAATTGGGGGAGGGTGACCTTTTTGTTATTGATAAAAAAGTAATTATATTTAAATAGTTTTTAGATTCGATATGTTTAGCCAAAAGTTTGTCGGCAGCAAAACGTGGAACAGACAGTAGTTGCATAACCGTTGTTGATATACGGTGTGTTGCAGCTGACATCCGTGTTCTGTGAACACATTTTCTAGTTTTTCTCCCCATTTCCAGATTGTTTCATTAACACTAGACGGCCTGACCGGTGCATCACAGGACCGGATGAGGACGAACTATAAAACTGGGGCCTACCAGATGATGCTCCAAGTCAACCTCTGGTCTGTACTCTGGCTCGCTTTAGGTAAGACTTTCACTGTCGGCGAAATTTTGTGTTTGATTTAACCCTTACTAAGCTGAATTAAATTTTGTCGTCTGCTGGAAATGTTTTATTTTCAATATTTCTCGATAAAAACCTGCTTTGACAGCGCATGAGAATTTTCTCCACTGGAGACGATTCTCATGTGCTGTCAAAACAGGTTTTTTATTCAGAATTAAGGCAAAAATGAAAAACAGCAGACGACTATTTTCGTCTCCCGCGTAGTGAGGGTTAAAATCAACTAGAGCACAGTCGATGGCGCGCCATTCACTTTGCGCATCTACCCACCAAAAGGAAGGCACACACCATTTTTCAAGTCCCTACCTACTACAGTTCAAGAGTTTTACTTCTTACAAGAAACGTGATGGACAGACAGACAGATGGACACCTGTGATAAAAATAATATACCCATTTGTTTTTGCAAAAAGTTGGTATAATAACAATTGGACAGTAGGCTTTTAGTAATAAATGATTATAAAGTTTGACAATTTCCAGCCATGTGTAAACGTTTGCTGTGGCACGAGGAAACTGTTTGAACCCCAAGGCCGTTGGCCGCGGGTTCAAACAGTTCCCGAGTGCCACTGCAAACGTTTACCCACGGCTGGACATTGTCGAACGATATTATTACATTTTCCGACAGAAATATCGTTTAATTTCAGCATATAATATGCAGTACTTTCGATACTTCGATAACTTTGACTTACACATGCATATTCCGGGGCAGCAGTACATGTCGCGTGATGCAGCCGCACCAATTTCAAAATTTCAGTGCGACCGTTGTTAACTGGTCTGATGACGTAATGGCACGTTCTAGTAACGACATGATACACTTGCATTATTTAGTTGCTGGCTTGGCCCCGAAATGAGCATTGTCTACAGCCATCGTCAAACAGCACACACTGTACGTTTTAACACGGCTCTGATCGGTGTCGAACAACGGCAGTCATGTAACAATATACAATCGAAAGTGCATTGTTGGTCATTATCTTTATTCCTTTGCCGATGAGTAGGAGGGGATATAGCACTTGTCCATGTATGTACGTATGTACATGTATTCATATGCTACATTAGTCGCACTTTGGTCCGGTTAAGAGTTTCTCCAATCTGCCATCAGGGACATTTTGTGCCGACAAGCCACATTTTAATTTCTTTACTATTAAACCTATGCATCACTTACTGCAGATATCGGACACCCAGTGCCTGTAATACTGCTAGTAGCCAGGGCCTGGTTGCTGAAAGCTTCTGTTAGCTTAACAGACTGTTAAATCCTTAGCATTGCTAAGGATTTAACTGTCTGTTAAGCTAACAGAGGTTTTGAGCAACCGGGCCCTGATAACAAATGTTGACACCAATGTTACATTGCAGGTTTGGCGGCTACGGGGGAAGCATTCCATTTTATAGGCTTTGTACAGAGATATCCATCCGTAATAATAAAGATCCTCATGTTTGGCCTCTCCAGTGCCATAGGACAGGTGAGTAATACAATAGAACATCAGGTTAGTGTATGTTACAGTGCATTCTCCGTTTTTGTTCCACCGTAGACAACACTTGCAAACTCAACGCGAACGCAACGCGAACGCAACGCGAACGCTGCGAACGCAACGGTTTGCTGTAGCGTTGTATACGTTGTTTAAACGTATAATACGGTTCGTACAAGTGTAATACACATTGTCAAACCGTTTAGTTTAAAAGCGTTGTATACGTTGTTTAAACGTATAATACGGTTCGTACACGTGTAATACACATTGTCAAACCGTTTAGTTTAAAAGCGTTGTATACGTTGTTTAAACGTATAATACGGTTCGTACACGTGTAATACACATTGTCAAACCGTTTAGTTTTACAGCGTGTAATACGTTTAGCTTCAAGGCGTATAACACGCTTTGACGTATACATATGTAGCGAGGTGAAAGAGTTGAAACGTGTACAACGCTTTACATGGAAGCGTGTAGCTATATTAAAGCGAATACCTGTTCGGCCCCGATCGCTTCGAGGCGTCCTTGTTTCGTCTCTTTTAAAATATCGCGAATACATACCCTCAGATCGAGTTCAAAGTACATCGGCGGTGTGATTTAGCACTTCAATTGACCCCTAATCCCTGATGCCTAATGAGTCACGCTTTTAACACGACAGATGTACCTTGTCGTTTATCAAAATGTTTGCGAATTGTAGATCACGTGAGCCGGCTCATCAGGATCTGCGGCATTCCTATGTACATTTTATGTACACAAAAATGACCCCTAATACAGCGTAATGTAACAGTTCCTAACTTAATATGGAATAGCCCGGGCCGATAGTCCGTGTCAGTTACTTGGGGTTAAATATTACGAACACAGATGAACACTGCATGGTTTCTGTATTTTATTTTAACATCATCAGAAATGGCGAGTCTAGGAACTCTCGTATCTTTACGCTGAAGCCAGTCTATTTCAGTCACTAATCCTCTATACACCTGTCCCACGCGTGTTAAGATTAATCGATATTTGGAGAAACTGAATACACAGCGAGCTGCACACTGGTTTAACACGGATATGGCCCGCGGATATGTGTCATAAATTACTTGGTGGTCAAAACCGGTAAATTTACAAGGTTTATAGCGAAATAGCAGCCGACTGGCAATTTTTCTCGGACCGATTTTTAAGACTAGTTTTCAAATCTCAATCGGTCTGAGAGTTAAAAAATCGGTCCAGAACCAGAAAACTGAAACTTTTAGAAGCCCTGCAGTGAGTGTAGCAAATATGGCCCAAAATCCGCACCTTTGGGTTAGGGTTAGGGTTACTATATAGTGGTTACAAATGGACATCTATGTGCACAGGTGCGGATTTTGGGACCTATCTAAAGTATATATACACACACGAAGAACGATCTGACCATGCGCATTCTACGCGATACACGGTTGGCATACCAAAACGTGTAATGCGTTAAAACCCGTGGAAACGTGTTATATGTATAGCACGGTTTCATATGTACGGTACTGTGTACATGTAGAAGCGTGTAACCGTTCGTCAAAGAAAGCGTTAACTCGTTTAAGCGGTTTACCTTAGCGTTGTATACGTTTACAATCGTTGTATACGTTTACAACCGTTGTACACGGATTACACGCTTTTGAAACTCAATGCGTTGTTTACAACCGTTGTATGCGTTTACAACCGTTGTACACGGATTACACGCTTTTGAAACTCAATGCGTTGAACACGGTTTGTTCGACTTTCGCGCATGCGCAATAGTGGGGAAACGCAACGCATGGCCGAAAACGTATTACACGTAGACGACGCACGGTTTGAAACACAACTAACGGAAACTCCACGGATACGCAACGCACAACACTTTGTACACGTATAAACCCGGAACATTTTGACAGAAACAACTGTAGTTAGGCTAAAAGTAGGAATAACAGGCTAGGAAGTGACAGGAATTGCTTGGTGAGCCTCAGAATTCCCAGAGCTCCAGATAAGCTTTGTGTCTAAAGCGTACTGCACCCCCTGATTTTAAAATCATTGCTTATTTTACTTTTACAAATTAATTATTGATTTTCTTCATTATTAAATGGGTAAGAAATGATAAAAAAAATGTAACAAATTTAAACATTCACTTATTTGAGCTGCAAAAAGCCTGGTATGCTATTTATCAGGTAACATTTTGTACAATGAACTGCAAAAGTATATTGTTGTTTTCTTTGTAAGGAAAACAGACTAATTTATGTTGCGTCATTTAACTGACCGCGCATAGAATTGTGCAACCAATGAAATGGCACTGATAATATTTTTTTTTAAATTTGAATTGATCCGGGTAAGCAGATCTTAGTCAGTGCAGGATAAGATCATCAGAGTGTATTCGGTCAATGTATGATCAACCTGTGGCATTATTATTTACACATCTGCTGTATTTACAACGTGCTTTCAATATTTCACGACGAAACATGTTTGACATCACATGTCAGACGAGGGACGGATTGTGACCTAGAGGTTAGGACACTGGACTTCAATAGCAGAGGTTGCCAGTTCAATCCCAGCCCTAGACATGAAAAATACTGTCGTAGTATTTCCATCTCTCTCGGGCTCTGTAAATTGCAAAGCATACTTATCTAGCAAAGTATACTTTGAGGGAGTAAGAACTAATCACTGCGTATATCTGATGATTAAAAGTATGCAGAATTATTATACTGAATTTATTCCATTATCACAGCCAAAATGGCTGTGATAATGTAATAAATTCAGTATAATAAAAATTAATAAATTCATCCTTAAATTAAAAATTTCTCCCTCAAAGTATACTTTGCTAGATAAGCATTTGCTAGATAAGTATACTTTGCTAGATAAGTATACTTTGCTAGATAAGTATACTTTGCAGTGTTGGTGAAATAGGCTACAGGTCCTTCAGATGAGACTCGACACCGAGGTCTCGTCCCTACAAAACCTTAGCTGTTGCTGTAACGTAAAACCCTTTCACCTTTGAAATGGAGACGATTCTCATTGTTTCAAACATTTTCGGCATTAAATAAACCCTTTCACCCCTAAATAACTAGAATGGACGATTGATATGTTAATTTTGCAACCAATCCAATTGTCACAAAATGATTTTCAGACTAGTCCATTTATGAAAACAGGCTGGGGCGTTTATGGTCTCAAAAATACTTGCAAAAAGTGCAGACGGCTTGTCATGAGCCGGCTCATCTGGATCTACACTGTTTGCCCAGGCCTCTATACAAGCCTGTGGGGTTGAAAGGGTTAAACGTATTCTCTTTTATATTTACAGGTATTCATCTTCATAACGGTGACATCGTTCGGTCCACTTCCCTGCTCCATTATCACGACGACTCGTAAATTCTTCACCATCCTCGGATCAGTGATTTTTTTCCAAAACCCGATGAATTCCCGACAGTTTCTGGGCACCGTGCTTGTGTTCGCGGGACTCGGGCTCGATAGCGTGTATGGCAAAGAGAAGAAGGACAATGTTAAGAAGGACGAGAAGACGAAGAGATGATGTGAAAAGACGAAGAGAAACACCAGAAGATTTTGAGATATTCTTATTGAAAATAAGAATATCTCAAAATATTCTCGCATTTCGGTATTTCAGGATATGAAATATAAGTATTGTTGTTTTCGCGTTGTAGATCATGTTTGGGGACTTGTGATATAATAAGCCTTGCTGCTTGGAGAAAAATGTTTTTTCACTAAAAGTGATTAAGAAAACCAGCAAGAGTTTTACCTTTTCAAGGTATGGGATCACGTAAATCTCGGGTCTCGGTCAAATTTCTCTGCAGATTGTTCAGACTAACTACATAAGTAATGTTGCTAAATTATGTATTGGCAGACTCGTAGTGTCAACGGCTGGAACATGGTCAACATTGAAAGGATCAAACCGCAGTTGTATTGATGAAAAATAAGATTTACCGGAGACCCCATTACTGCAGTGTAAACAATAGACAATGACTGTGATCCCATACCTTGCTTTTACGCTGGTTAAGGGCATTCATTACTGCAATTATTAGTCTGCGTGCCCAGCACACTTTGCTTGTCGGGGCATGTTAAGGCCAGGAAAAAATGGCACACAGGGCTCCAGATAAGCTGCGTATTTGCTTAAATACCCAATTAAAATTGCCAAAAACCCAATTGAAATCAGAAGTAGCGAGTATCAAAAAGCAATAACAAATTTGTGGTACCTTTATCATGCCGCAGAAAACAATAAACAGACCACAAATATAGCATATTTTTTCTTATGTTCCATGAAAACACATCTTGGTATTTCATTAGAATTGTCTCAAAGGAGAAAATTCTAATGAGATGCCAAGACATGTTTTCATTTCGAAGCAAGCTATTAAATAATTTCTGTCTGTTGATGTGTAAACAGTAGTGTGATTTTATGTTGCCCAATTAAAAATTTTAAATACTCAATTGCTTCAGAAATGATGGAGTGAAAATACTCAATTACTAATTCCTTATCTGGAGCCCTGGCATATTCAGCACGTAAAAATGGACACATTCAACGCGAAACAATATTTTTTAATATTACTAGAAAATGACATAATTTTGGTTGATAATGTAATGGTGTCTGATCAAATTGTAATAATGTTACATGGGGCTATGTGTCTTAACTCTTTGCATGCTGGGAAATGTGTGGGCTATAAATAGTTCAAAAATAGCAGATGACAATTCATTATATTTTCTTTTATTTCTCCTTATAAATGTCATGAATATGTCTTGGAATTTCATTAGAATTGTGTCCGGAGACACAATTCTAATGAAATTTCAAGACATATTTACAGAGAGAAATAAAACATACCGGTATACTCCTTAATTCGTTTGGCGGATATTTTGGCCGCTAGTATGCAAAGAGTTGAGACACCCTTTTCTAGTTTCATTCAATATCGGTAAATTACAGATGTGACGAGGCATATTATATCATGAACCATACTATTTATTAGTAAATCCACATAGAAAAGCCAAGCTTAGTGACACTGTTTACGATGTATTGTCTGATATATTTGTTACTGCAGAGCTCCAGTTAAGGTGCGTAATTTGACCAAAAATGGCAAGTTGGGAGTTCTTTAGAATTGTCTCAAAGTTGATCAAATTACACACCTTAACTGGAGCTCTGTACCAGGTCGTCTTCAGATTCATCTGGCCTGTCATGAGAAAAAGGGACTTATTGAGATTTGGACCAATGTAGCCTCAGATCATTTCTGTTAACCTGTTAACTTTAACCCTTAGACCGCTACTCACAACAATTGTCGTCTGCTGTTTCTTTTATATCTTGCCTTATTTCTCAATAAAATCATGGTTTGACAGCACTTGAGAATCATTTCCAATGGAAATGATTCTGAAGTGCTGTCGCAGCATGTTGTAAATTATTCTAAAGTGCTGTCAAAGCATGTTTTTGATGATAAAAATGGAAAATAAACAGCAGACGACAAAAAATAATAAGATAGCGGTGTAAGGGTTAGTTGTATTTCCATCCCACTCGGGACACTAGTTGAGACATGCCATGTGATTTTGTACCTAAGAACATGTGCGATTTGTCATGCATTAAATTTAGAGAAACTGCTATTTTTCATGAATGACGTCGGAAGTTGACAAAATTTTCATAGCAGAAAAGCAATCATCATTTGTTATGAAACTTTGGTGAACTTACGACATCATTTACGGAAAGTATCGTAGATATCGCACATGTTCTTGGGTACAATATCACATAATGTGTCTCGTATGACCTTAGCTGTTGCTGGTGATGATTTGTTTTGCTTACGCGCCTGTAGCCTATTTCACCAACATTGCAAAGTATACTTATCTAGCAAAGTATACTTTGAGGGAGAACTTTTAAATTTAATGATAAATTTATTAATTTTTATTATACTGAATTCATTACATTATCATGATAATGTAATAAATTCAGTATAATAATTCTGCATACTTTTAATCATCAAATATATGCAGTCAGTAGTTCTATATGAAATAATGCATTTCGAGAAAAATAAATGATTACTCCCTCCATGTATACTTTGCTAGATAAATCGGCTACAGGTCCGAATGCCCACGCTCAAGGTACGTTTTTATCTTTGCCTCTTGTTACCTGGGAGTTGAATTGGGTTATTGCCCATTATAAAAGTAGTACGATTATTACTGATCCTACTGCTTTTGTGAGGGGGCCAAGTGATTCTGGTGTAACGAGGACCTGGCATCAGATCAGGATTATTCTGATTTCAGGGCTGAATATATTTTTTTTTTATTGTAAATATTCAGTTCTGATTTTGGGATTTTCCCCCCTTTTGTACATTTACTTGAATATGTACATGTACTTGTACAGGGATTTAGTACTAAACACATAGACATGGCCTTAAATGACTTTAGCTGTTGATAGGCCGTTAAAGCCCAACAAACAAGGTCACTGAGGACTCATGTTGACCTTATATAGCCCTTCACCTCTAAGTATTAACTGCAATGGACACCCCTGTGTTATTTTTCAGACTTCCATTGATCTGTAGCCGATTTCACCAACAAAGCAAAGTATACTTATCTAGCAAAGTATACTTTGAGGGAGAAATTTTCAATTTTAGGAGAAATTTATGAATTTTTATTATAATGAATTCAGTATAATAATTCTGCATACATTTAATCATCAAATATATGAAGTCGTCAGTTCTATATGAAATAATGCATTTCGGGTAACATAAATGATGTCTCCCTCAAAGTACACTTTGGTAGATAAGTATACTCAGCAATTTTGATGAAATCGGCTACAGAAAGGCGTATTGCTTTTAGAAATAAAAATGTATCCGCAAATTGTGAAAATCCTGATCTACACTGTATGCAAACATGATGTTAAGTTGTCTCATGTCTGTAGTGTTGAAAGGGTTCATCAGGGCTCCAGATAAGGTGCATATTGGCGTAATTTACGCAATTATTTTAGCTGAATATGCGTTGATTATCAAAAGTGGGAGTACACAATACACACAACAATGTGAAAATACGCATTGATTTTCAAATTGAGTAGTGTCGGAAAATACTGTCCTAACGTAAATTCACTTTAGTTGAGCTGTAAAACACAATCTCAAATAAGTGAATGTTTAAATTTGTTATATTTATTTTTATCATTTGTTCCCTATTTAGTAATGAAGAAAATCAATAGTCCATTTGTAAAAGTAAAATACGCAATGATTTTGAAATCAGGGGATGTAGTACACTTTAGCCACAAAGCTTATCTGAAGCGCTGGGTTAATATCAAGGCTGGCAGAGAAGGGATTGATTTAGTGATGCCTGTAAAATAGTGTGTAGCTTCACATTCCATTTCTATATTTGTGGCACATGTTGGTAGTCTATCATCACTTGTGATGAAGTATCATTTTTATCCCCTCGCCGATAGGCAAGTGGGGAGGGGGATATAGCTAGCGTTAGTCCATGTATGTACGTACATGTACGTGCATTTTTCAATAACTCGTAAACCGCTTCACGGATTTTTATAGTATGGCCGTAATGTGTGTCTAGGGATGGTGCTTTGTGTTGCAAGGTCAAGGTCGATGACATGTTCACCTTGTTTGTAAGGCAAACATGTTAAAAAATAAAATGTATTATCAAGGCTGCCAGTACGACCCAGGTTCGAGCGGCCACAGTGAAGGCTACTGCGGGTTTTTTTTTTTTTATTATTATTATTATTATTATTATTATGAAGGCTGCCAGCGAGGGAATAAGCTTCGTTTAACGATGTCACTCGAGACCATACACAGCATATTAAACTACAACAATTGTATCTTTAATATTTTACTGGGCGTTGTCATAGTTACGAGTAAATTGCCTGTGATCTGGTTCCGTAGAAATCGCATGGTATTGAATATGTGTACCCCACCAGGCCATAAGGGGGCTTATTTCGTTTACAACCAGATCAGACTGTGCATAGATGGACCTACACTGTTCTATATTGAGCTAGGGACATCAGACGCATATCTGGCTGCACGAGTCTTCCAGGGGGCCGTTTTACTAAACTTCATACAATTAAAATGTTCGTATGTGCAAAATTATGATGGTCTGTAAATTTCACATTAACAATGTTTTCTTGTAAACAATTATTGGATTTACATTTATTGAGCATAGGACTATGCTCAATAAATGGTAATCCATCAATTGAAATTTCGAGACATTCCTAAATTTGCACTAACAAACATTTTAGTTGTACAAAATTTAGGAAATGGCTACACGTCAAAAATACAATATGCCCCTTCCTGTCATGGTGGGCCTTCTTAAAGGCGGGAAAACATTTACTGTGTTCATTAATATTGTTTTGGAGCAATGAAAATCTTAAATACCGGTGCTAGGTAATTTAAAACATCAAAAAATCTGATCTATATTACTTGTTAGAAGCACGACAGATGTTTCATTGATGGAATTGCGAACAGTGCAGATCCTGATCAGACCGTGTGGATGCACAGGCTGATCTGGATCTACATTGGTCGCAAAACACATAAGCTCCATTTCTCCAGTCACAGCCATATATGTGTAATGAATCATGTGCATAAATCTTCCCCATACTATCGTCTATATTTGGTACTTTTGTACAAGAATATTATAAATCAGACAGAAAATATATTCCCGCCTTTTAAGGGTTTTTGTGATATTTACTTTGCACATACTGGAATAAAGTTTCCATAGACAAGCGACTTGTATTATATTTTATATTTAACCCTTTCACCCCTGGAATGGAATTTGATATGTTAATGTTGCAACCAATCCAATCGTCACAAAATGATGTCCATTTATGAAAAGGGGGTGTTTTTGTCCTCAAATATTATTTGCAAAAAGTGCAGATCCTGATGAGACGGCTCGTGACGAGCTGGCTCATTAGGATCCACACGTTTTGCCAATACCACTATACAGTGGTGTTGAAAGCATTAATTATAATTATAGGAGAATTTGTTATTTTAGTATATAGTGAACCGATTTAAAAACGCAACGGAGGTAGACGTGTTATTGGACACCGCAGTGTGATCATCCATGTGACCGAGTGTACCATGCGATTTTGATCTATTTATTTTGGGCTATTAGGATAGACAATGAATTGCCATTTATCCTCGTAATAAAATGTTTGCAAATTACCGTATGTAATGGGTGAATAAATATCTTGTTTACCTTCTCGTTGCGTTTTTAAATCGTTTCAGTATATACATTTATGCAACTGGGCATTACAAAATATTTAGCTACCGATCATTTGGTCGAATGTCGGTATATAACGGTTATTTGTAGTTTATGGAACATAATAGAACCAGTCAAGGTGTACACCACGGGGTTGGGTTAGTGTTGGAGTTAATCCTATCACTAAACCGCAACCTTACACTCTAACCCCAACCATAACCCTAAAAATTGAAGTGTGTTCATGATTGCAAATCACACAATCATGACTTGCAGTGATGGTATAACGGAATTACTGCAGAACCTCTCAAAACCGTTTTGTATATGTACAGCGGAATTTCTCTAAACCGGACACCCTGGGGATCCTTCTAGGGTGTGTGTTTAGAGAAGTTGCACTGTACATATATTACACAGAACACAGATTCACTTTTATCTGTCGGTGTAAAGCACACAATCATGTCCTACATTGATTGCATACCCAAATTACAGTGGAACCACTCAAAACCAGACATCCTGGGGTTCCACTGTACATATACATATATAACCAGTGTCAGCTTTAATCCGCCAGTGCAGCTACATCAGCCAATATTAACTGTGTCGATCTGTCTCCTGAAATGATAGAATACGGACAATAATTTGATAGACTTCGCAACTTGTGATTGATTTAATGAAATTTCACATCAGTTCAACAAGATGAAGTTTGTGGCTGAACGAAGTGAATTCATAATATTTGTGCAAACTTGTTGCGCCCGCTTGCGGACAGCGTGATATAGTCGGCACATTGGTGTACGCACATCCGTACGTATGTGCGTCTGGTTAAAGTTTGTATCCTCACCCCGGTCTCGGTAGATAATCACTATGTGCACGCAACAACTATCATCGTGGTGACATAATTCATTTTCAGAGTATGTATTGTATTTGTCACTGAATCCGCCCGGGGTGTCCGGTTTAAAGAGATTTCACTTTACTTACGGTCGTCTACAAAGTGGATACAGCTTGCGCTCGCATTCTGTGTCATCCCATTTAAACGCCGTGTCTCGGAACAAACCAACGCAATGCTGGTGTCCATTCAAGTTGTCTGGTTCCGTCGGTGCCCAGTTGAAGTATGTAAGCGGTTCCAGAGTTTTAGCAGCCACGAACGTCCCTTCTTGTACAAGATCCGTGGCCCCAATCCATACCTCTGGTGTCTTTATGGAGTCTATGGAACATATATGTATTATATAGCCAACTCATTTTCTATTTTACATTTTTATCATCAAAAACATGCTTTGACATCACTTTAGAATAATTTAAAACATGGTTTGACAGCACATCAGAATCATTTCCATTGGAAACGTCATTTCCATTGGAAATGATTCTGAAGTGCTGTCAAACCATGTTTTTATTGAGAAATAAGGCAAGATATAAAAGCAACAGCGGACGACAATTGTTGTGAGTAGCGGTCTAAGGGTTAATAAGCACAGTTGTGAAGGTCATATTAAGGGAAGCATGTATGTGTGGCATTTGTCCACAAGTATGATGCATTGAACTATTATAGTAATCCCCAAGTGATATAGAAGTTACGACAGAACTCCGGCGAACTTCTTAATGTGTGTGAAAAAGTTAAAAGTTGTGAAGGTCAAAAGCTCAAGGGGGAAACTCCCGCAAACTTCTTAATGTGCCGGACACACGGACGGACGGACTCGCAGACAGTCCAAACAATATATGCCTCCGGCTCTACAGAGACATAAAAGCCGTACAGGCTACATAATAAATTTCGGGACAAATAACCAGTTTAGCCCCACCCCACTACGGAGCCCCGCAGGGGACATGGGTTTTTAGCTCACCTGAGCAAACAAAGCTCATGTGAGCTATTATGGCAAAGTGTTCTTCGTCCGTCGTCCGTCGTCCGTGAACATTTTCAATCATCTTCTTCTCCCGAACTGCTGAGCCGATGTTGGTCAAACTTTACAGGGATGATATATGGGTGATGCCATTTCAGATTTGTTAAAATGAAGGTCATCGACAATCCAAGATGGCCGCCGTGGAAAAGTAGGTCAAATTCTTAAAAAATCACGAACCGCCAGGCCGAATTTGACGAAACTTTGTATGAATGATCGATAGTTAATGCCGATTCAGATTTGTTCATATGGTGGCCCCTGGGTCAAAAATGGGCGTGGCCCGAGGGTCAAATAGGGGTCAAATTTTATTTTTGACCGAATATGGTCATATAATATATCAAATCGAAGGTATCGACTAGTCGATCACTCTGGAGCATTTTTTGTCTAAATCAGATGATTTTGTCATCCAAGATGGCCACCGAAAGGTAAAAAAGTTGTTCTTTTACTAAAGATGTCAAACGTATTCTTCTTGTGAACTGCTTGGCCGATATTGGCCAAACTTAACTGTAATGGTCTGTGGGTGAAGCCTGTCCATTTTTGTTAAAATGGAGGTCATCACCAAATCCAAGATGTCCGCCGTTGAAAAGTAGGTCAAATTGTCAAAAAATCTTCTTCTCACAAACCGCCAGGCCGATTTCGACGAAACTGTATGAATGATCGATAGTTAACGCTGATTCAGATTTTTTCATATGGTGGCCTCTGGGTCAAAAATGGTCATGGCCCGAGGGGTCAAATAGGGGTCAAATTTTATTTTTGACCGAAATATATCAAATCGAAGGTATACCAGTAAATCACATGCACATTTGCAATATATGTTAGATCAGAAGGTACCAACAAATTCTGTGGAACATTTGAAGTTGTAAGTGTGAAATTTGTGAAATCAAGATGACCATTATGGAGGCTTTCAGGTGAGCGATACAGGCCCATTTGGGCCTCTTGTTTTGTTATTAATTTGTTCCCACAAAATAACAATTTGTTCCCTCAATTTAATAATTTGTTCCCTCGAATTAACTATTCGTTTTCGTGGGAACAAATTAATAAAAAAAGAATTCTACGTCCCCTGCGGGGCTCCGTACCCCCCTCTACATACCATGTAATCGATTAAGGAAGCCATCAATAAATTGTTCTTCGGTGGCGTCGTCTATTACCGCCAATGAACTTCCGACAGCCTCACAGTAGTGCTGCAAATGTTAAACACATTTGTGGCTGTGACTGGAGAAATTGGGCTTATGGGGCTTTTGCGACCAGTGTAGATCCAGACCAGCCTGTGCATCTGCACAGTCTGATCAGGATCTGCACTGTTCGCCATTCCATCAATGAAACACCTGTCCTGTTTCTAATAAGCAATATATATCGATATTAGGCTACAGGAGTGTGCTATTTGTTCAGGAGATTAACCCATTTCATGCTGACGATACATCATTTTGTTTGTGGAAAATCCTAATTATTATATTTATATGAACTCAGAAATATATGTCGTGACCACCATTTGAACCGTCTCATCGAGACGATTCAAATGAGTGGTCACAACATATATTTTCATTGAGAAATAACAAAAATAAAAATAAAATATTTTAAAAATTTCATACCCATAAAGGTGTATTCCGAATGTAATGGGTTAAGAGTATCCATCATATGCACAGATGTGGTACAAGGATATTCCACCAGAGTGTCAGAATATGTTATCAGAAACGACTTTCTGACGACATATTCTGATCACGAGGGTGGAATATCCTTGTCCCACACCAGGGCATATGATGAATACTTTTTCTCGCCCATCTATAGAGCATATTTGCAAATCTTAAAATATTTATCTGACCCAGAATAAGACTCAACTTTTTATTCACTGAATTTATTAGACTTCCGATACGTCCAACGAGTTCGCCATATGAACAAATGGGTAAAAACAAACCCACAAATTGGACGCTAATGCAAGTTCAGTGGATTGTTTACAAATTATTATGCAATTCATGTTCAAAATGTTCGTCGCACATTGGTGATGTCATCAAACTTGAAACGACGTCATGATGCTATGACATGATAATAAAAACGTCAACAACCATTGAAAACAATACACATCAAGCATATTCATTATTTTATGGGGTAATTGTAAGATTTATTAACCGTAATGTTGCCCTATTAGAAAATGTGTCGTTGCTAGATGTGAGACAAGCGCGTGTAGCGTGAGACAAGGACATCTCACATGCGTGTGACTATACAGATATCCTTGTCTCGGCGCACCTGGTGGCCGAGAAACAAATCCCATAAACTTCATTTTCCATAAACCTCATTTGCCCAGTCAAGTTACATATGACAAGCCATGTGATTTTGTCCCTAAGAAGTGCGATATATTGTGAAAAGCAAACAATTTACAAAATTCACAATATTTTCTGTACATGTCGTAAGTTTTATGCACATTTGCTAAAAAAAATCAACTTTTAACATCATTTACAGAATATATCAGTTTCTGTAAATACATGTACTTTTCATGAAAATCACAAGGCTTATCTCATAATTTGGTGTTTTTGCAAGAAACTGTACACATTATCAACAAAATATAAGATTTAGACTGAAAGGTAAATATCCAGAAGGCGATTGCTGGGGAGTGTCTCACCCACTAAACAAGGCTGTCACCCCGAAGGTGAAGGTTACAATCTGAGGAAGTCAAAAATTATTGATACGAAGGTCATGGTCACCAAGGTCACGGTTAATGATGAAGTTTGGTAAGGATACGACTAACGGATCTGGAGGTTTTCAACATTTGGATGCAACTCCAAAATTATCGAACACAAAGGTTAAGGTCACCAAAGTGAAGGTGAAGGTCACCTGAATGACAGTGGGTGGATAGCCATTAATGTGAGAAAGCTATTGATAACATTTGGTAAGGATCCGACTAATGGATCAAGAGATATGCGAAATTTACGTCCAACAAACTTTAACGTCACCAAGGTGGTCACCCAAATGACACTGGTTGGACAGATATCAATGTGAGGAAACTATTGGTGACGTTGGTAATGATCCAACTAACGGATCAAGAGATATGGGAAATTTGGCTACATCCAAAATTTTTGTCCCAAATTGTCGACGCCGACGACGGAATTGTGACCGCTAAATCTCAATTTTCACTATCGTTGGTGAGACAATAAATTAATACGTATTTAATTTTGCATCTGCAAAAAATGTGCGTTTGTTACTTTGTAGCCATGTGTAGATGTGCTGAACACAAGGTACATGTATCACTGTCACACAAATCTCATGTAAATTACACGTTTTATTTTCATATTAACCCTTAGGCCGTTACACACAACAATTTTCGTCTGCTGTTGCTTTTATATCTTGCCTTATTTCTCAATAAAAACATGGTTTGATTGTACTTCAGAATCATTTCCAATGGAAATGATTCTGAAGTGCTGTCAAAGCACGTTGTAAATTATTCTAAAGTGCTGTCAAAGCATGTTTTTGATGACAAAAATGGAAAATAAACAGCAGACGACAAGATAGCGATGTAAGGGCTAATTTAAAAGTTAAAAAAATAAGTACAATTCATTGATACCTAAAAAATGACGACCTGCGATTCAGCCCAGGATGCTTCTACCGGCAATAGAACATAGCACCAGTCTGTGTTGGCCAGGAAACCAGGCGGGCAGTCGGCAGATACTGGACATTATAAATAGCACTTCTATTATACTGAATAAATAGCAAAACAGCACCACTGGAATTATGGATATCCAAAAATCGAATTATGGATATTCATAACAAGAAAATTGTTTGTAAAACAAAATGCCACTGCTGTTGAGCATTCATGAATACAATAGCAATCACTGAGTGAGCGATTGGTGAAAAAAATAATTTCACGAGTCGAACAAGGGGCATTTATAACTGCGGATGGATCAGTGGGACAGGGAAAATGTTATGTTGCGAACTCCTGTACTTGATGGTTGGGATGTATACCAAGTATGAAGGGAATCGGCCAAAAACTGTAGAAGTAGTTCGCCGGACAAGGAAAATGACAGGAAAATGACAAATTTTCAGAGTCGAAAAAGGGGCATAACTGTGGATGGATCGGTGGGAGAGCGAAACATTTACGTTACACACTCCTGTACTTGATGGTAGGGCTGTATACCGAATTTGAAGAGAATCGGCCAAAAAACTGTAGTAATTGGCCGGACAAGGTCTGTGACCTTGGGATTACTGGTTGTCAGAGGGTCATGGATTTGTCACAGCTTGATAGAAGACTATCAGAGGATGTGTGATATCTCAATAAGGTACATCAAATCAAACAAGTAATAATAATTTACACGAACATTAAGTTTTGTGAAAGTCTGTGACCTTGACCTTGTGATTACTGGGGGTCAGAGGGTCATGGCTTTGTCACAGCATGATAGAAGAACATGAGAGAGTATGTGTGTGACATATCAATACATGTGCATGTACATTCTATCAAAGGTAACTGAACTTTAAGCAATTTACTCCAACGTTAAGTCTCATCCATACACAAAAATATGAAAATCAGAACGGAATATTTACATCGAGAAAAAATACCATACCACACCAGTCACTTGGCCCCTCCCCCTAAAATAGGATTACGAATAATCGTAATACTCACATAAGTGGTATAACCAGATTCAACTGTCACATACAAAGTACGAAAGACATACGTGAGGGCCAAACCAGGTCTCCAGTCGGAATTCCGGGAAGAACCCCGATTGTTAAATTACCCATCGCATGCTCCCACCTGCCACCCACTCAGCACGGACAGAGTGTCCTGATCCAGTGTCCAGGCACCCATACATTGGAATGAGAATCATGTACATCATTTGGAGTTGGAATCATTTGTATGTCATAGTGTGATATAACTCACCAAAACCAGCCTTACCAGTGAGAATCCAGAGGACACTCGACAGTAGAACGAGTAACATCATGGCAGTGTCTCTCTGTAAATCCTACAACCCTGCAGGTAGTGTGTATGCCTGTGTAGTGTGTATGCCTGGCAATAGTAAACACTTTCATAGAGAATAATATGTTATTCCTCATACAACCATTTTCGATCTCGATAGAACTTTATGTTGAATCAGCTTTGTTGATTACTAGAAACAGCATTTGCCTGGCTTTCTATCAATGAGAAGTTATCAATGTTGCTATCAAAGAAAGTAGATCCCGACAGACTGCACGAATAGACCTCTAGTAGTATATACTACTCATCTCAGCTCATCAGCACATCTATGCTGGCAGCAAAGAATACTGAGGCCAATTTTCAATAGTGTGGATTTGTGTTAAATTGTGAGCTAGATAAGATATTCCTACACGCATGCACATGCGACCTGTACTGCTACCATTTGACTATATCCACCTATACACAATTGTCTATACCTTATCATATTTGATGCTTAGTGTAGTACTGAAGGTAATGTACATCACGCACGCCCAATTTGTATGCCCAACAGGTTAAAGGTTCCCATTGAAAAACATCACATTACCCCACTCACCAGAGGGCCGTTTCACTAAACTTTGTACGACTAAAATGTTTGTAAGTGCAAACCTATGATAGTCTGTACATTTCACATTAACAATGTTTTCTTGTAAACAAGTATTGGATTTACATTTATTGAGCATAGGCTGCATAAGCAGCCTATGCTCAATAAATGTAAATCCATCAATTGAACTTTCCAGACGATTCCAAATTTGCACTTACGAACATTTTAGTGAAACGGGCCCCTGTTGTCGTACTGTATGTCACAATTCTAATATAATCAGACCGTAGCATATGGTAAAACAACAGGTGGGTGGGTTAATAGAACCGAAAGGCACGGTATGAAAACAAGTGGTTGGAGTTATGGGATTTTGATAAAATTTGGTAAGGATCCGACTCTGTCACCTGTGCATTTTCCAACATATCTCAGCAATTACTGTCAGAAGCAATTTTGATGTAAAGCACATATACATGTACCATGTGAATTGCAATCTAACACTTGCCATTGTCACTGTCGTAATAAATTTAGCCATTTCCAAATTATTCCCAGAAGCAGGGCTCCAGATAAGGAATTAATAATTGAGTATTGTCACTCCATCATTTCTGAAGCAATTGGGTATTGCAAAATTTTAATTGGGTAAAATAGAATCACACTACTGTTTACACATCAACAGACAGCAATTATTGAATAGTTTGCTTCAAAATGAAAACATGTCTTGGCATTTCATTGGAATTGTCTCCTTGGAGACAATTCTAATGAAATACCAAGATGTGTTTTCATGGAAAATAAGAAAAATATGCTAGATATGTGGTCTGTTTATTGTTTTCTGCAGCATGATCAAGGTACCACAAATTTTGTATTGCTTTTTTGATACTCGCTACTTCTGATTTCAATTGGGTTTTTGGCAATTTTAATTGGGTATTTAAGCAAATACGCAGCTTATCAGGAGCTCTGCCCAGAAGACAAAATTTCTCCAAAATGGCTACATATATGTGGCTTAGCTACAATAATTCGCCTACGATATGTTATATAGGGGAGAATATCGCAGTGAGGTAGCAATTTTGTTTCTAATACATGTATGTGGCTGTGACCGGAAAAAGTGAAAGTGAATGGGTTTAACGTGCCAGCAACAGCTAAGGTCATATAGAGACGGGGCCACAATTTAAAGTCTCATCCGACAGAACAGTGGGATGGAAATACTATGAACGTATTTTTGATGCCCAAGGCAAGGTTTGAACCCACAACCTCCGTATTGGAAGTCAGGTGTTTTAATCCCGAGGCCACAACCCATCCCTGGCTGTGAGTGGAGAAATATGGAGTATGGGTTATTCGACCAGTGTAGCCCCAGATCAGGGTCTGCACTGGTCACAATTCAGTCAGTAGACGACCCATATTCTTCTGACAAACATTGTAGATCCTTATGAGGATGCAGGAGTGTGCTATTTGATCAGAAGCGACACTGGTCACAAATCCTATAAGCCCCATTTCTCCAGTCATGGCCACATATGAGTATGGCATCATCGGCCCAATTAATTCTTTTAATTTCCCATGATATTTGTGGCTGTGACTGGAAAAATGGGGCTTATGACGATTGCGACCCGTATAGTCCCAAATCAAATCGGGGCTGTAACCAATATGGCCATCACTCAAACAACTGGCACTGACAAATATCCTAGATTCTTATCCGACTCGAGCCAGCGGCAGGTTGGAATTCCGGTAAGTATGAACCCCATCATTAAATAAACAAAGCGATCACCAGCGAGTGTCTCACCCACGAAGGTCAAGGTCACCAAAGTCAGGTTGTGAGAAAGCTATTGATGAAGTTTGGTAATCAGGGATTCCGCTGGGGAAAATAAAAAAAACGCCACTTCAAAAAAATAAATAAAAAAGGAATAACCAATAGGATAAAAATAAACAATTGGCGATACAAAATTACAATGTTCGAAAATTGTAATTTTTTATCGCCAATTGTTTATTTTTATTGCCAATTGAGAAAGTGGCGATCGCCAGCGGAATCCCTGGTAATGATCAGATTAATGATCAGGAGATATTTAACATTTTCAGGGATACTTTATTTCACTCATTTTATGCTGGCTTCTAACATAATTAAGTGAATTGTAATTGAATTGACTCGGATCAATGTCTGCACTAAAGATTGAAAAAAATTGTTGAAATGAAGGTCAATATCAAGGTCACCTGAATGAGACCTGGTGGATAGCCATCAATGTGAGAAAGATATTGATGAATATGGTAATGATCCAACTAATGGATCAGGAGATATTCAACATTTGGACGTATGTTTCAAGGTCACCAAGGTCAAGGTCTGAATGGGTGGATAGCCATTGATGTGAGGAACCTATTGATGAAATTTGGTAATGATAACGATTTCAGAGATATTCAACATTTGTGCGGATGCACAGGCTGATCAGGATCTACACTTGGTTGTAAAACTGATTATTGTCAATATTTCTTTCGATGATATTAAATTAAAGGAAAATATTTAAAGCCCCTATACGGCTCAAGTTGCCGAATTTGGCCTCCTATTGGGTTTTCCCACACATAAATCCAACATGTTTCTATTTACACACACTTTGAAACTGTTTGCATTCATTTTGGTACAAAAATGAGTTTGTAGTCGATGAAAATATCAATATTTGTTGATAAACAAACAGCAGGTGCGTGTTTCAAAGCCCGATCGATTTTCCGATAGACTCTCGGGTCAACTCCCCAACTCCCCGATTCGCAGCCGATGAATTCCGATAGCCGGAGTTTATCGACTCGCTTTCGAGTCAAAGCCGTTGGGTTACGGAAATGAAATTGTCAATATTGACATTTTGCACTGAGTGGTACACAAAACAAGTTTTTGTTGTCTTCACATTGCGATTAAGATGTAAATCTCAAGACTTGAGATGTATCTATTAGGCAGTATATGTTAGTTTTGTGTACTAAATCAGTTGCCAAACATGTTTTTGTGTTTGAAAAAATCGGAAAATATTGATTTTATTGCGTAAAAACAATTTCCCCATGTTAAATCCCCATAGACATGTTCACTCTGTGAATATGTCTATGGGGATTTAAAAGGAGGACATTTTTAGAATTTCAGAAATACTGGACCGATTTTCAAAATTATCTAGCCAGGTTTTGGAAGCAATTTCCATTTTTTTTGTCGTTTTTTGACTCGTCCCACAGCTCCTCTACCTCCTTTTCCCCCATGAGTTTTCGTAATAAAATCAATATTTGACCAAATTTCAAGAAATAAAAAGAAAGCTCATTCTTGCATTTTGATAAAATTTAATATTATCGAAAAAATACTGTTTTTGCATTGTTTGTATAGCCGTAAAATTTGGGCAGGTTTCGTGAAACAGACAGTATGCCAATTTGTCCAGTCACTGACACAAATCTTCCAGTAAATGGTACACTACCCAGGGGCGGATCAAGCATTTGGGGAATGGGGGGGGGGTGGCGTTGTCTAGTTGCAAAGGGAGTAATTGCAAGTGTTACTGTTCGCAACTAGGGGGTTGTCCTATTTTCGAGCTCTTCAAAATAATGCACTTTCCTGTGTTTTATGGCAACTGGTGCTAAACTGTGATTTATGTAAACTCCGTGGCTGAATGGGGGGGGGGGGGGGTGGCTATCACCAGCAATAAGACCAGTTTTGTCAGATAGTAGCTGAAGTTATAATCTGAATACGGCAATATGACCATGTGCCAGTGACAGAGATATACAACGTTATAACATTGCCAGTTTGAGTTGAATACCCAATAAACAGACCATAAATCTAACTACACCAGGGGCCCGTTTCACTGAACTTTGTACGACTTTGTTTGTTTGTTTGTTTATTGGTGCTTAACGGCCTATCAACAGCTATGATCATGTAACGCCAGGCAACGGGTTTGATCCCGTTTTAACCTGTTGCATTGGGGTGAAAATCCCAAAATCAGAACGGAATATTTACATATATATTCAGCCCTGAAATTAGAAAAACCCGACCTGGTGCCTGTAGCCATTCCACCAACATTGCAAAGTATACTTTACTAGCAAAGTATACTTTGAGGGAGTAATCATTTATTTTTCCTGAAATGCATTATTTCATATAGAACTAACAAATGCATATATTTCATGATTAAAAGTATGCAGAATTATTATACTGAATTTATTACATTATCACAGCCAAATTGGCTGTGATAATGTAATAAATTCAGTATAATAAAAATTAATAAATTTATCATAAAATTGAAAATTTCTCCCTCAAAGTATACTTTGCTACTAAAGTATCCTTTGCAATGTTGATGAAATGGGCTACAGGTACATACCACACCAAAGTCATTCGGCCCCTTCCCCTAAAATAGGATTACAAATAATCGTACGGTAATACATATACTCATAGAGTAATACTCATATAACCAGATTCAACTGTCACATACTAAACACCAAAGACGTATGTGAGGGCCAAACCAGGTCTCCAGGCGGAATTCCGGTAAGTTTTGTTTGTTTGTTTATTAGTGTTTAACGGCCTATCAATTCCGGTAAGGATGAATCCCGATCGTTAAATTACCCATCGCATTCTCCCACCTGCCACCCACTTGTACGATTTTGTGCGAAATTGGAAAATTTAATAATATTTACAATGATGGGCGATGTGGGTAATTTCTTAATGGATGTACCTGTAGGAGGAAAATAGAAGCTGCAGTTAGCCACGTTAATGTGAAAAGCAAATTAATAAAACTTTGTATAAACATTTTTATCGTACAAAGTTTAGTGAAACTGGCCCTAGATGCTGACTTTACTACCAGAGAAGCTCCAGCAAGCTGATAAGGTCTACAATTCTTTCTTTCCATACAGAAATGCCACTTTCGGAGGTCATGTGCACGATCATATTTTATTCATAATTACATGTCCATGTACATGTACATACAATCAAATCCCCCCCCCCCCCCACCCCCCAGTAATCAACTGGTACATTGATCACCATTATAACCATAAAGCCTCATTGTAGCATGATGTTGCATTTCGCAATGTAACAACACAGTGTATTAACCCTTACAGTCATCTGTTTATTTTTTATTATCAAAAACATGCTTTGACAGCACTCTTTGGAAATGATTCTAAAATGCTACCAAATTTTTTTTTCAATTTTTTTATTTAGACAAAATACAAGAAATAACAGCAGACGGCAATTTTCGGTTCCCGCCTTCTAAGGGTTAACATTATAATAATATAGCGTAATGAACAAATACATTATTGGGTCGGAAACATTATGATCCCGTGCCCTGAATATACAACAGCAAAAACTCCCTAAGAGTAACATAAGCTTTGTCACAACTTTACTTTCCCTCTGGACTAATGTCCAGAGGGAAAGTAAAGTTGTGACAAAACTTATGTTACAAAGAACCTACACAGTAACAAATATACAAAATTAATGACTCGTCATTTTCTCTATGTCTAACCAGTCTATCGCGAACAAGTCATGGAAATTGTGTTCATAAAATTTTAATATATCTGGTATTAATTGAATTTGTGTGTGCTGAAGAAATCCGGTTGATGCTCTAATTCCCGATATTTTGCTCACCATAAATTCAATGTATACGGCCAGGTTAAGCAAGTGAACACTGGTGACAGTCCTTTTCTTATTGAGTTTCCACATGTTGGATTATGTGTCGTATGTGAACATCACTATACAATACATATGCTTGATTTAGTCTACGTTTCTAAAATATAACTCCCTCCAATATACACTAGGTGGCCGCGCACGCATGTTGATGGTATACCAAAAAACTTTAACCAAAAACTTTAACCCGGATGCACGTACAAACAGACGTACGCCAATGTGCCGACTACATACAAAAACTAACTCGACATGTCAGCATGTTCTCGATGTGTGAGTTTCATTGTAACTTGCATGTTGTGTCATATGTGAACATCACTATATATATACTTGATTTTGACTATTGTTTTATCAAAAATAGAATTTACGAATCTACGACACAAAGTCGCAGTCAGATACCAAAGTCACAAATCCCAATGGCCACCTGTTCTATCTGTGAGTTTTGTCATAACTTGGATTTTGTGTCATCTGTGAATATCACAAACTATATACTTGCTTTCGTCTTTGCTTGAAAGATGGAATTCACTCCAGTATATAAAACGAATGACTCAAAATCACTGACCAACGTCACAAATCAAAATGACAGCCTGCTCTATGAGTAAGTTTTGTCATAGCTTGGATTTTGTGTTGGGATCATCGTCTCCGTCTTCCGGCTTGTCATCACTCCATTTATATGTTGGTAGCCGGTCATGTTCTGTAACAAACGTGTAATAAAGTGTCGTATTTCAGAGCAAAAACATGTGTGCCCACACATTGTAATTATCTACTTTCTGCAGTGCTGAAAAATATGGTTTTTTTATTGAGAAAATTAGTTGATGTTTTTTTTTAAAATTGTCAAACCAACTTACTTGAGGTATGGTGCATGTTGGAGTAGAGACTAGCAGCGGCGTACATTAACCCTTACAATGCTGAATGAATTTGTGTAGTCTGCTGAATATTTTTTATTTTTCCATTTTTCTCATAAAAAACTTGGTTCGGTAGCACTTTAGAATCATTTCCAAAGGAAATGATTCTAAAATGCTGCTAAACCATGTTTTTACTGAGAGAAAAGACAAAATATGAATTATCAGCAAACAAATATTTTCGGTTCCTGCATTTGGTTCCAGGTCAATCCAACTTACTTGAGATATGGTACATGTTGGTATACAGACTAGCGCCGGCGTCCACCTTTAATGTGCTGCCCGAGATGAAACTGGCAGCTGGGGACAGTAGGAAACATACGGCACCCGACACCTGTCATAGATTGCAGGGATTCCGCTGGCGATCGCCACTTTCGCAATTGTCGATAAAAATAAACAATTGGCGATAAAAAATTAAAATTTTCGGAAAAAAAATCTGAAAATTGTAATTTTTTATCGCCAATTGTTTTATTTTTTTTGAAGTGGCGATTTATTTATTTTCCCCAGTGGAATCCCTGGATTGGTTGGTTGGTTATTGATTGGTTGGTTAGTTGACAGATTGGTTGGTTGATTGATTGGGGTTTTATTTTTTTTCAATTTCAATATCAAGGTAATATGCGGGACAACAAGAAGCACACAGCAGCCGATACCTATCATTGATTGGTTGGGGTGGGGGCTGACCATTAGACAGCTAAAACATTCCGGTGTGGGGATGTGCACACCCTATCAACTGTGTAGTAAAATGTTGTAATCCTTACCCCCGAAAATGAGAAATTTAAGTCCAGGAATTAGAAAGTCTAATTTCCCAGCATTTGCACACCACCCAACGGGCAGAGACAACATTAATATGGGCTTACTGAAGTGAAAACCTGCAATACTGATTTTTTAATTGATTAACATACATGTACAACCAAGTCTCAAAACTACCACACAGACATCCATACGTTGTGATCATTAAAGAGCTTCAAGAAAGCTTGTTTGACAGTCAAATCATAATCATTCCCTCATTTAGAGTTTGGGGTCATAGAAAGGTCATATGGTGCAGGAAAGGTCACATAGTCAAGTCACAGGATCAAGTAACGTTCAGTGTATACTACCTCCTCAACGGTGCCCAGTCGTTGTGATGGCAGGTTGGGTAGAATGGCGTTGAATATGTCAAGGTCGCCGTAGTTCATAGCTGCGGTGTCGGAGTATATACAGCTACCCTGGAAACAGACGCATACATGCCAACCGTCCATATATCGGACGGTCAGCCCTTCGTTTGCCCTCATTTTTTGGTGACCCTATGTACAACCAGTTTGCCCTTCTTTTAGTCATTAGTATTTTTTAGGTGTCATTAGCAGAAAATGTGCATTAACTGTAGTAAACTGTGAGTTTAATACTGTATAATGCTGGAAACAATGATTAATATGATGTGTATCAACTATTTACATTTTGTTTGCATTTTTGTCTAAAGTATATACAATTCAAGCAGTTTGAAGGCAATCAACAACTAGCAAATGCATCTCAGATCATCTACAGGTACAAATTTACCTGTAAACATGGCTGAGTTAGCATTTCGACGCATTTAAATGTCCTTCTTTTGCATACTAAATGTCCCTGTTTTGCCTACCCAAAGGTTGGCGAGTATGCAGACCTAAAACAAGAGCCGTTTGAGAACATCATAACACGACTATTGGCAACATATTTGTAATGACAACATTTTCCAGCCAAAATAGGTCAAAGTCACTTGAAGGTAATGAGTTTGCCAGTATCTTATGATACATACTACTGCACAATGAGTATGTGCAAGTATGATGGCTGTAGACCTAATAGTATTGAAGATACAACCTTTAACAAAGGAAAATGGCTATGTAGATCAGTAAACATAGGCCAATGTGACTTGAAGGTTGGTAGTGGATTCCGATACATACTACTGGGTAATGTGTATGTGCAAGTATGGTGGTGTTGTTAGCCTAATAGGATTGAAAATGCAAACTTGAATAAAAAGTACTTTAACCGGACACCAACGCCGATGACAACAAAATGCCATTACTGGATCACTTGCGTGGATAAGATCCATAAGGATACACAGTATGACAGGTGTGTGGGGTAATGGGATATTTGTCAAAGGGCATTTTTTATGTCTTTCACCTGTCCAGTTAAGTTGCGTAATTTGACCAACTTGGGGTGAAATTTTGTTATTTCTTCATCAAAAATGGCAAGTTGGGAGTCCTTTAGAATCGTCTCATCGAGACGATTCTAAAGCTCTCCCAGCTTGCCATTTTTGATAGAGAAATAAGAAATTTACCTCCAAATTACACACTTTAACTGGAGCTCTGCTCAGAAGTGACATAAAAATGCTCATTGAAAAAAATCCTTAAGCCACTTGTAGTAAAAAGCCAACTTTTATAGCGACATGGTAGAGTGTTCGTCTGTCACGCAGGCAGTCTGGGTTCGACCCCAGCTGTCGACAAGATATTTTTCACTTTACACATATTCCCCTCCTACTACACTACAATACAGAACGACAGGTGAGTGGGGTAATGGATTTTTTTATTTCACAGGTCCAAGTCTTCCACCTGTCTACTTACCGGTGCAACAGAGTTGATCCTGACACCACTCTCGGCCCATTCGATAGCGAGCGACTTGGTGAGGTTCTCCACACCAGCTCTGGCTGCCCCCGTATGGCTGGAAGAAAGGATCAACTTTATATTTTATGAACAATAATTATGACAAATGAAATGCATGTCATCAGTAACACTGATGGGAAATGTAACACTAAAAAACATCAACACAAACAAATTTCTAAGTCATTTTGACCTTGACTTTGAGCACCGGGCTGCATGGGTGAGGTAAAGAATGACTTACAGTACTTGAGATAGTATACAACATAAAACGTTGACACTGAACTTTAATACAAAGTTATTTGACCTTAACCTTAAGGACATAGGTAGGCTATAGAATGAAAATATGGATGATGACAGATAAGTATATTAAGTTTATGCCAATCCAACTGATGATATCAGAGATGGTAGGTGGTTAAAAACTTTAATGAATAACAATATATATATTTTTTAAAAATACAGAAAAAATAATCTGGCAATTTATTTGAGGATCAGTAGCCTATTTCACCAACATTGCAAAGTATACTTATCTAGCAAAGTATACTTTGAGGGAGTAATCATTTATTTTTCCTGAAATGCATTATGTCATATAGAAGTAACGACTGCATATATTTGATGATTAAAAATATGCAGAATTAGTATACTGAATTTATTACATTATCACAGCCAAAATGGCTGTGATAATGTAATAAATTCAGTATAATAAAAAATAATAAATTTATCCTAAAATTGAAAATTTCTCCCTCAAAGTATAAGTATGTTGGTGAAATACAGGAGAGAATCTGTACATTGTATCCGACCTTATTACTAACTACGACATACCTCATTGATGGGAATCCTTTAAACATGTCCGCTATGATGTTTATGATCACACCACCATTGGCCTCGAACCACTGGTTATATGCTGAAAACAAACAACACAACTAATCTGTCTTCTTGATATGTTGTTGATATTGATTGTGAAAATGAGTCATATTTTCCATAATGGACGTTGAAAACTGACAAGAAATTAGAGCGGAGGTTGAAAATAAATTATTGAGAATGTTCAAAAAGAGTGGTTACAACATAATATTATACTTTCACCAAGACAATAAAAAATTATTTTTTTAAATTCCATACATCTAGTTACGTATTCACCTAGTTACAGTTGTATGTTGAAGCAGAAAACATACCTTCTCGACAAACAAGGAATGTTCCAGTCAAATTAGTTTCGATCACAGCGTTCCAGCCTTTTAGTTTTATATTTGATGCCGGGCTCGGAAACTGCCCGCCGCCATTGTTGATGACAAAGTCTAGCTTGCCGAACTTGGCTAGAGTACTGGAGATCAAATCTGCTACCTGCAACCATAGGTGAATAACTCAAAGCAGTGACGGTAAAATCCCTCGAAATATGTTCAGAAGCCAGCAAAAAAATGGTGACAAAAAATAAATCAAAATAATAAACATCACTAAAGGAAGGTATAATAATAGACCTTTCATTAGTGACAGTTTGCAGGGGCGGATCCAGGATTTATGTCTAGAGGGGGTGTGGGTTTCAATTTTCATAAAATTCAGATTATTTTTTCTGAATTTTTTCTTATTTCTCATTAAAAGTATATATTGTTAACACTCAGTTGAACCGTCTCAACGAGACGGTCCAACTGAGTGGTAACAACATACACTTTGTGCGAGAAATAAGGAAATAATCAGATCTTTCCACTAAAAACAGTTGGTTAAAATCTAAACTCAACAACTTTTCGAGGGGGCGTGCGCCGGCCACGCCCCCACCTGGATCCGCACCTGGTTTGGGATTTTCAGGGATACTTTATTTCACTCATTTTATGCTGGCTTCTAAACATAATTAACTGAATTGTAAGGTAATACTTTTTCAATCCCTGTTAATGTCTATTATCTGTGCCTACGATATAATTGGATAATTGGATGTGAATATCAACATCGAGGATAACCAAATCGTCATCTTATAATGATAGGCCTTTAGTTACCTTTTTATTTTTATC
Source organism: Conchocele bisecta (assembly GCA_029237695.1). Taxonomy (NCBI): domain Eukaryota; kingdom Metazoa; phylum Mollusca; class Bivalvia; order Lucinida; family Thyasiridae; genus Conchocele; species Conchocele bisecta. The sequence continues at coordinate 12,126,026 of CM055270.1, read as the reverse complement.
CTGGCTACAAAACATTGAACAAAGTATAAAATATAATGGTTAACACACATCGAGTTGAACTTCTACAGTTTTCTTATGGTTCTGTAGCCAGATTGATTGATTGGGGATTTACGTCCATCCAACAGCAAGGTCATATACAGACAGCAATGCACCTGCATATGCATTCTGTCGAAGCATATGAGGTAAGGCTTACTGATTGCACCAGCTAACATTGTCAGTCCATTCTCCCTCCCATGGACCGACAATGAGCAAGCCTTACCTCTACATGGTAGAACAAGGTATTCCACGGTTTCAATCACGGAATCCGCTTACTGTGTCGCTCCCTTCACCTTAGCGAAGTAACATCGAATGTAGCGATTAGAGTCATATTTATTTAACTACTTCAATGGATGCTTTGACAAATCAAATCACCTCTTCCTCCTTCCGAATATTGCACTGACGTTGGTCCAATATCGCAGTATTTCCCGACTTCAGCTGACCCTTCATCAACTCTGCAGCCTGTTTTAACCTCTCAATCTTCCGTGAAGCTATCATAACATTACAGCCTGAAGTAGAAATGTACAGTAGGACCTCTATAAACCAGCCACATGAGCCGAGAAGTAGTCATGCATCAGTCAATGTATTCCCTTTCCTGTCTCATTTAGGCCTACATGAGATGAGAGAATGTTCCTGGCTTTTCATGTATGATTAACTACAGTGTTACTTTGCATGTTGAGTTCTTTGTCCAACGCCAGAAGAGGTGAAACCCAGATGGCTGGAACACACAAAGTAGTTCTCCGATCATAACTCTAATTACATTGCATGACATAAGAGTTATGTAAAATTTTCACAAAATTGTGAAAATCGGTCCACAAATCAAAAATTATTTTTAAAAAATCTATTTTTACCCCCCACATAAATTACCATAGGAAAATTGTTTTTTTCGCAATAAAATCAATATTTGAAGGAATTTCTTAAAATATTTTTTTTGGGGAGGGTGTCTTTTTTGCTATTTATGAAAAAGTACTTTAATACAATCAAATATTTCTTAGATTTAATGTGTTTAACAGCCAAATGTTTGTCGGCAGCAAAACGTGGAACAGACAGTGGTTCTGAGTACATAACTCTAATTACATTTCATTACACTGCATTACATAAGAGTTATGACAGAGTAGTCTTTCCAAATGAGCGTTTGAGGTGTTCATTGTTCACTTTCTACTTCGTGGAGGGTGACCTAAGAATTGTGCTTATACACACTTCATTAGGTATATAAGAATATGGTTTTGCGTCATATTGTAGAATTGTCTTTCAATATGATAGTGAATTATGAACGTCAACGCCCGGCAAGTTTTTTTCTATATTTCAGTGTGTGAAGTGTAAATTCTATTACGCATATTCTCACTGTGTAGCATGGTGTAGCGATATAGTTGCCTATAAAAGCGGAAAACGTGCAGCTACACACAAAATGGCAGAATTGGCCACTCCATATCATGGCATATGTGCCGTATAGGATACAGTAACGAGTGTGTTTTATATTCCATCACAAATAAATTTGATTCGACTTGTCTGTTGTTTTTTTTACCTCTGGTTACGGCCCTGCTAGCTATTAACCAAGGCAATGTATTTTTATGTCAAATGTGCATTGTGGGGCACAAATGATACGGTATTTACTCAGTTTAGAAGGCATGACATTATGAAATACGATCATATTACCTAAATATAGTAATTCTTGAGTTATGGCTTTGCCTATTCCAGTCCCTCCTCCTGTTACTATAGCAACTTTTCCCTTAAACAAATTTGGACGAAAAACGCTGCTGACTCTCCCTGCCGCCATTTTGAATATCATGTGACCTTAGTCTGTGTTCGAATTGAGTGCTCCAGTATACAGGAACGGGATGCCAATCGGTGTATTTCCAGTCCATCGGAGCGACGGTCAGATACAGAATAGAGAAATTGCTTATTTAGAAACATTCCAAAGAAACTGTCTAATTGTCTAGGCTCTGGATGAGCAGTGTTCTTCAGTAGAAAAGAATGTCAGTTACATAACCACCTATTGTTTTAGTAGTCTATATCCTCATCCAAAGCATCCCGGCGGTTATCTAATTCCTGTCCCCAGGTCATTATCTAAAGCACTCCCAACTTGCCATTTGTGGTGAAGAAATAACAAGATTCCCCCCAAAGTTGATCAAATTACGCACCTTAACTGGAGCTCTGTAAATTACTGACTACAAATAATAGGCTATATACAGGAAAATATATATACATGCACATTACTTCTCTCAAAATCGTCACCCTGGAGTATATCGTTCTGTTAATGTGGATATCCATCATTGCGGTACACAATCGCCTGCGCTAATCTTGCCCAAATTATCAAAGTTTCTGAACATTTATTGACAAGGCCAACACGCAGTTTGATTGTCTGAGCTGTAGCACAGCTCATGCTCAGCAAACCAATCTACTTGATTTCAACCACAATATTAAATAATTTTTTAAATAAATAAATAGACAAATATTGGCAAGATTAGCGCAGTCGGTAGTGTGGGAACATTAACGACCTATATTTCATCTTGTATCAACAGGTTGAAGTAATGGACCGAGGTACTATACCTAAAAGCATTAACAAGTGGAATAAAAAAAATAAGCTAAACAAATGATTTAATCCCTCCTATACACAGTACTTCAACCTGTGCTTGTTATTCGGGGGGTGTTTAACGGCCTATCAACAGCTATGTTCATGTAAGGCCGGGCAAACGCGTGCTCGATCCCGTTTTAACCTGCTGTATGTGTGGGGGGGGGGGGGGGGAGAATCCCAAAATCAGGACGGAATATTTACATGCAGACAAAAAATATATTCAGCCCTGAAATTACAATAACATGACCTGGTGCCAGGTCCATACCACACAAAAGTCACTTGGCCCCTTCTCCTAAAACAGGATTAGGAATAATCGTAATACTCACATACGGGGTATAACCAGATTCAACTGTCACATACAAAATGCCAAAGACGTATGTGAGCAAGGGTTGTGGAGATATAAGGTATGCAAAAACTTTAACGCAGAATCTGGACTGACACGCACATATGCATAAACATCATTGTGATGACTATGTCTCACTCCCCGAAAACAATATATTGAAACAGTGGGCACAGGAAAGATATTGAATTATAATTATCTAAACAGTTCATAGAGCGATTGTGTTGTTCAAAAGCTACAATGCGACTAACCCAACATCACATCATGATGCAACTAGACAGACAAAACCATATCCCCCCCCCCCCCACACACACACCAACACTGCATGTTACCGGGACTTGGAAAATTATAATGTAAGGCAAGAACAGCATAATTATATGTAGCTACCTTGTTTTTCTGCGTAAGTTAGCTGTATATTGGGAGATAATACAAGAACTCCGCAACGGTATCGCGCCTTCCGAGGCATTTGACCGTGAACATTACAAGTAAATAAATGACCTTGACCTTGAGAATTTGGATGTGGGGGTGAGTGTAATGAAGCATCATCCCTAGACAAACATTGATGTGAAATATTATCAAAGTCTGGCAAGGGGTTAAACGCATTCCTGTTACAAAACCGGTGAACATTACAAGTAAATAAATTACCTTGACCTTCAGAATTTGGATGTAGGGGTGTGCGTAATGAAGCATCATCCCTAGACAAACATTGATGTGAAATATTATCAAAGTCTGGCAAGGGGTTAAAGAGATATTGTGAAAAAACAATAACTTTAACGCATTTCTGATACAAAAGCGGTGAACATTAAAAGTAAATAAATGACCTTGACCTTGAGAATTTGGATGTGGGGGTGTGCGTAATGAAGCATCATCCATGTGAAATATTATGAAAGTCTGGCAAGGGGTTAAAGAGATATTGTGAAAAAACAATAACTTTAACGCATTTGCCTTACAAAAAACCGGACGACGAAAAAAGAGCCGACTATAGTCGCGCCTCTGCTAAAGCAGGCGCGACAAAAATAAAAAGCGACACCATATGCAATTTTCACTTGTCAAGGGCCATAACTCTGCCAATACTACATGAATCCGCATAAAAAACCCAGGTGCACAACTTCACAGTGACAAACATTCCTTTAAAATTTCGCAACTCTAACTAACACTTTTGGAAATATTGCGTGACACAAATTTGTGTTGCCGACAAAATTGCCAATTTTCTCTAAGTCAAGTCATAACTCCATCCTTTCTGGATGATTCCGCAAACAAAACCCCAGGTGCACAGCTGTATATGCTGATTAACATTCCTATATAGTGTCATGCCTGTAACTCAAATACATTTTGAGTTACCGGCGACACAAGTTAAACATGTTTACTAAGTCAAGGGCCATAACTCCGCCCATACTCTATGAATCAGTATCAGTATCACCAGATGCAAAACCCTACATGTTGGTAAACATTCCTATAATGTTTCATGACTAGCTCAAATAGTGTTTCAGCTATGTGCGACACAAGTTGAAAATCGCCACTTTTCACTAAGTCAAGGACCATAACTGTGTGAATTCAGGATGAACCCGCATCTAAAACCGCAGGTGGCAACTTCACATGGTGGCAAACATTCATATACTGTTTCATGACTGTAGCTCAAATAGTTTTTCAGTTATGTGTGACACAAGTTGAAAATCGACACTTTTCACTAAGTCAAGGGCCATAACTCTGCGAATACTGGATGAATCCGCATCTAAAACCCCAGGTGTGCAACTTCACATGATGACAAATATTCTTGTAAAATTTAAAATACTATAGGAGAAATGCGCGACACAAATTTTGTGACGGACGGATCGACAGACGCACGGACGGCCCACCAATAGTGAAGAAGGGGCCATTTCCATTGTTCTAGATCAAAGAGAAGGCCCCTTGTAATGAATAGAATAAGGGGCCATAGGAATAAATCAAAGGATTCTCTTGTGTTAGGCTCCGCTCCATGGCCCCTTCTACACCCTTGGTTGCTCGGACAGACAGACGGACAACCATGCCAAAAACAATATGAGGGGTAGACATTATTTTCCCAACATCACATTTTGTTTCAATGTTCGTGAAAACCCTAATGAACATCTGAGCATGCATGGGATCTTACATTCGCCATACTGATAATAAACCATCCATTATGTATCCAGCATATAAAATGTATAGTACTTAATTCATTGTATATGGATTTGTGAGGCACGTGCTGATCAGTGATCTGGATCTACATTCGGGCCAAACATCAAATGAGCCAAGTAAGTCGAGAAATACAAAACATATTACTCTGAAACGTTTGTAAATCTAATAAGATTATAAGTAGGTAATTTAAATTACATTGAAGACGAAGAATACTTTCTTACCGACTGCACAAAGTATACCTGTCTGAGAAGCCAGTTATACTGATCATTAAATTTAACAGACCTGTAGCCGATTTCATCAAAATTCCAAAGTACACTTATCTAGCAAAGTATACTTTATTTATTTTTCCCGAAATACATTATTTCATATAGAACTAACGACTGCATATAGTTGATGCTTACAAGTATGCAGAAATATTATATTGAATGTACATGTATTACATTATCACAGCCAAAATTACTGTGACAATGTAATAAATTCAGTATAATAGAAATTAATAAATTTACCCTTAATTTGAAAATTTATCCCTCAAAGTATACTTTGCTACATAAGTATACTTTGCAATGTTGGTGAAATAGGCTACGGGTCATGTCTCTTAAAAATACTAATAAACTTATATGGTTATTGTCCAACTAAAATTAACATATCTGCCGTGATCTTGCAGCGTTTGTTAATCCGTGTTTTCTTAGTAGAGGGGCGGGCACATAACGTCGATCGATATAGAAAATGTGTCGTTCGCTCTGCGGCGGATGTACCCAGAATGGATCATCAAACGCGTCTTGTTAAGCTGCATTTGGTGGTCTCTGTATTTTCCGACACGGAAATCGATTCTTCGCAAAAACAACATAAGTCTTTGCCGAACTCCCTGCACCACCAACTGCTGCGCCATATTTCATCAAAATCCATTGCATATTAAGGAACATATCAAATAATACTTACTTTGGAGTGGGCTACGTTGTTGTTGTTGTAACCACGTGATCATGCACCTTGAAGATTGTCTCCCACACTGCACTACTGATATATCCTGGTTATAACCAATATTGATTTGTATTTTGTACATGTATGCATTTGTTCTTGTTCCTTTTTGTTCATTTGCCTATTGTTTGCTTCCTTGCAATCCATCATAATTGAGGCTTTCATTATTATCAATAAACTTTAACTTTTTAAGATTTACATCAACGGAAATAACTCCCATATTTTAAACCGACACATGTAGTTAAATATATTACAGCTAAAATTTGACGTATGAGATAGTTCCTCTAGGGCAATGGTCTAGGGCAATACTATTGAGAAATTACATTGTAGCTCTAAAATAGCACTGTCTATGATCATGGAACGAGACAAAATAATAACTGATTCAGAATAATACTAGCAATCGGTTTTATTGCAACTGGAGTAGGTACTTGAATTTACTGAAACACGTAAAGTATAGAAAGAATTACAGTATAATTTATATATCAAAATAATCAATGTATTATAGTTTGAAACCACAGGGTTGCCATCATACAGACAGTCAACTTGCTCCAACGGATAACGATCATTGATGGATACATCACAATGTTGCAATAAAAATATATAATTTCCAAGTTTTCACCATTATTGGTTATAATTTCACAATGCATGTATCTATGCATAGTAAATACCGGTATGAAAATAGCAGCATTTCAAGCAGAAAAAAATCTAATTTTCAAGACGTGTAACTAAATTTATTTAGAAATTGTGAACTTTCCATCGTTAGTCCAATCCTGCATGGTAGCACAACTTCTTACAAGAGTATATCAAGCACCTTGCAAAAAATAAAATCCAGATCTATAGTAGATGGTGTGCAGTCTCAGGCTTAGTTTCTGCAGCAGATTTCACCAAAATTGCAAAGTATACTTATCTTGCTATTAAAGTACACTTTGAGGGAGAAATTTTCAAATTAAGGACAAATTTATTAAATTTTATTATACTGAATTTATTTACATTATCACAGCCATTTTGACTGTGATAATGTAATAAATTCAGTATGAAAATTCTGCATACTTTTAATCTGAAATAATGCATTTCGGAAAAAATAAATGGTTTCTCCCTCAAAGTAAGCTACCAGTAGATAAGTATACTTTGCAATTTTGATGAAATAGGCTACTGGAGATGACGAGTGTAACAGCTATACAAACTGGCACAACTCGAGTAAGAAAACAACAAATGTATAACAGCGTACATGTACATCCAAAATGTTTTAGGCAGAATATAGTCAAACAACAAATATGAAACCTGGTCCTGTGCCATATTTGGAGCGATTTCTCAAATTGTACTCAAAATCAGGCAGTTGATTTGCCGAGACTGAGCACACCTAGGTCTCAACGAATCAAATGTCCCTATTTTGAGCATGAGAACAGAGTGCATTATTAGGCTGCTGTAACCAAAGTGCTTACTTCTCAAATTAACATGCATACAAATCTTCTGTCGGAGGAACCAGCCCAGGAATTTGACTGTTTTAGGTATAACAAATGTTGTGTAAGACAGATGAAGTCGAGGCATAAATCAACACAGTGTATAGCCGACTTTGTTTTCAAAAAGAAGACACAAACATTATAGTTAAATACCGATCTCCACATGTGCATTTCTACAGCAAACAGTGAAACATGTGACAAAATGAATAGTATTGCATTTGCTACCAGTGTAGCTCCTGTCAACAAGTGTGCACATACATTCTGATACCTGTTGGCTCTTGAGCTGGCAAAACATTATGACAACAAAACCGTACATGTTTGTTTGTTTGTTTATTAGTGTTTAACGGCCTATCAACAGCTAAGGTCATGTAAGGCCGGGCAAACGGGTTCAGTCCCATTTTAACCTGCTGCATTGGGGGGAAAATCCCGAAATCAGAACGGAATATTTACATCGAGAACATATATATTCAGCCCTGAAATTAGAATAACCCGACCTGGTGCCAGGTCCATACCACACCAAGTCACTTGGCCCCTTCCCCTAAAATAGGATTACGAATATCGTAATACTCACATAAGGGGTATAACCAGATTCAACTGTCACATACAAAATGCGAAGGATGTATGTGAGGGCCAAACCAGGTCTCCAGTCGGGATTCCGGTAAGGATGAACCCCGGTCGTTAAATTATCCATTGCGTGCTCCCACCTGCCACCCACCGTACATATGTACATGTATCAGTCTGTATGAGATTGTTAGCTCATAAACAGCTTCACTGGAAAAAAAACACTCAGATAATTCTCTTTTTATCGATACATAGCACATACTGGCACACACCTTCAGATTACTCTTCACACAAACTAACGTGTTCTAGGTCTCTAACTATGTTAAGAACAACTACCAAGACAAAAAAGACAAATTGGCATGGACATGATAATTTTCCTACTGTTTGTTTCACATTTGGTTATTAAACACGAATATAAACATGATTTAAATGTAAGTGCCTTTTCATCAATAACAAAAAGTCCCTCTCCCCCCCCCCACCCCCAACAATTTTTAAAAAAAATAATTGTAAATCGACTACAAAACCTGGCTAGATAGCTTGGAAATGATGTAACTAAGAAAACTAAATTTATTATCGGTCCACAATTTTTTTTATTGTTTTTAATCTATTTTTAGCCCCTATGTTAAATTCCCATAGGAAAATAGTTTTTTTTGCAATAAAGTCAATATTTGATGGAATTTCACCAACTAATTTTTTAGGGGGAGGGTGACTTTTGTTATTGATGAAAAAGTACTTACATTTAAATATTTTTTTTAATTTAATGTGTGTAATAGCCAAAAGTTTGTCGACAGAAAACGTGGAACAAACAGTAGTTTTCTAATACATGTACTTCAACCAAATGAGTGCCAATGGCCTTATGGAGTTCACAATATGTCAGATCATTATCATTTGTATACATCAAGAAATGTAGCCCCACTTTTCTGGCGGCTGTCAAGCAAAACAGTTTCTTCATTTCTATTACCGTAATAACATCAAATATTTGGACAGCATTTGTTTTAGGAAAACCTATGTTTCTTAAAAGAAATTGCCTTCAAAATACAAACTTGGAAAAGTTGCGGGAATACTGGACGAGGCCTTCCAGCCTTCGTCCAGTATTCCCTCGACTTTTCCAAGTTTAATATGATAAACCAATACAACCATACTGGCCGTAAATATTGGCACAGAATACATTGTGCCCAACTATTTCGGGTTATTACGGTAATAGAAATGAAGAACATTTAGGTCAATAGGGCAGCAACCACATTGTTTCCTGCCTTTTCTACATTGTCATTGTTAAAGTTTCAGTGTTATCTCTCTAACTGTGACTTCTGTATCGCTTCCTCCACCACATTCCTGAGGTACTGGATGGTTTCTTTGGGGTTCTCGGCATTCACCACAGCGTTTCCCGATACAATCATGTTGGCACCAGCCTGCAATGGACAACACAAAGATATTCACTGTAAATTTGCATCATTGGCTGATTTTATTTAGGGCTTTTCCAATTTTTTCCCCCTGAAGGGGGGATTTTTAAAACAGCATGGTGGCGGTCGTATTCTACTGCGTGGGGTCTACGTCATTTAAAATATTTATAGGTAGGGGTATTTTCTTTTTATCCTTTTTGGTGGTGGGGGGTTAAGTTCCCCTATGATGTTGATGGGTGGTTATTTTCCATAAGTATTTTTAAGTGGGTTTTGGTGTATAAATTTAGAAGTCTCCGTAAAAAAACACTGACATTGAATGTTCACTGGTCAACGTTTAGCGAAAGTTATTAAGAGTTGTCGTTCTTGCAATCCAGCGCGTTCGGCCAAGTTCGATTGGCTGTCAGACATCTCGTACACGAGTGTTTGTCAGTCTCCGCGTAAACAAGTTCGCGTAGAACGCGTTGTTTACGCGGAATCGACGAACATGTATTATTTCACGCTATTCAATCCTGAACGTTTAATATCCTATTTATTACATTTCTACTACTTAATTTCCTTATTTTTAATAATATTTGTGTTTTATTGAAGAAACTATGTGCGTATGAATGTTTATGGGCGTGTCTTATTTACTACGTGTTGACGTCACTCATTCATAACAATTTTGGATTCATAAAAAAATGGCGCCTTTCTGTCTAACGGACTTCAGTGGATTTTAATATCTATGGCATACACGTATAGGGTAAGTACCAAGTCGATGGTATTACATGTATAATGATTAATATTTATAATAATGTGTTTTATTAATATAGAACAAAGAGCCGCTTGATATATTCTTTCACAGATATGCTGTTCACGTCTGCCAATAACAAACCAGTACTTGTCAGTGTCCTAATGTCGACACACATCAACGTTATTTATGACACGACTTTAGCAATATTAGTTGACCTCAGCTTCCGGCAGTGTTAATAATCAAACGATTTCACATATTGCTCCCTAAGAATAACATTTTCTGGTGGTGGGGGTTGAAGGAGAAATAAATTCTGGTGGTGGGGGTGGTGTTTTATGCAATTGTTTTGTTTTTCTGGAGGTAGGGGTTAAAAATGAGAAAGCAATTCTGGTGGCGAGGGTGTTTTATGCAAAAAATCAATTCCGGTGGTGGGGGGTTATTTAAAAAAACAATTCTGGTGGTAGTGGGGTTATGGGTTATAATTTTATGTAAATTCCGGTGGTGGTACCCCTAAAAAAAGCCAGTCCCCCCCCCGGGATATTTTTTCTGGAAAAGCCCTTATTGAATTGTCTTTTGGTGATTACTTTTGTGCACCTAAGAGTCCTATATAGACATATAAATTACCTGACAAAAAACAAACTGGATTTACCAAAACAAAGGCTTACAATATGTACAATGTACTGAGAAACAAGTAATGTTATAAATGTAATTATATTAATTGGTAAGAAATGTACATGCAGCCTTTCAACACTACAGACCTCTATAGCAGTGTTTGCAAACAGTGTAGATCTATCTAGATGAGCAGGTTCGTAACAAGACGTCTCATTAGGATCTCCACTTTTACAAGTCATTTTCATATTTCTTTTAGGAATGGAATGGAACTTAACCAACAAAAGAGTATCATTTAGGGCCAGATTTCTTTTAGAAAAATAAAACAACCCTGCTCATAAATTTAATAGTCTGAAAATCATTTTGTAACGATTGGATTGGTCTGAAATTAACACATCAAAATCCATTCCAGTTATTTAGGAATATCAGGAATGATACCTAAACTCAATTTCGGACAACAAAGGCTCTGCTCATCCTATGAAGCTGTGCAGGGTGATCTGAATCTACACTGATCATCAATGCAGTAAGTACCATTCTGTGTGCAATATAAATCATAATACACTAGTGTAATAAATATGCAGCTTCAACGTAGTGTGTGATGATTATGCAATAAATAGAACCTAACATTTGTGTTCATTTAATATGATATTTTATTGAACAAGTTTACTGATTTCATAAGAAACGAGGCATAGCCTCGTTTCTTATGAAATCAGTAAACTTGTTTAATAAATATCATATTAAATTGTCACTCATGTAAGATCCTCTATATACAGTCGTTACCTCGGCACACTGTTGTATAGTAGACGGACTGACGCCACCATCAACCTCGATATCAATGTCACCGAATCTCTCACGCAGGAACTGAATCTATATATACAAATACACATGTTTTTATATACATGTACAGTAGAATATCTCTAAACAAGACACACAGAAAACCTCAGTGTGTTTATTTTTGATGATTCTCAGTTACTTATTTCTAACTAGAGCAAGTGAGCAGAGCACGGATACACACGGCCGCCACCGGCACAGAAAATTTTAACGCAAATCTTATGGACGGACGGACTGAATGACCAAAACTATATACCCCTTGACATACTTCATATGTGGGGTATAATATTAGTATGTGTTCATGATTGTAAAGCACACACACACAGTTAGCAGTGCTCATGATAAATGAATTACAGAGCAAGATCTCTAAATCGGACACTCTGTGAAACTCACAGTAGGGCAAGCTGTCTGCTCCACAGTTATTGCCACAGTCCACAGTTGATTTGATAGTAAACATTTTAGTAAAATTAGGAGTCCAAAGGGGGGTGATAATCCAACGCTCAGAGTCAAAGCAAAAATAGAAAATCACCTTGTACATCTACACACCATGAAGAAGCTACATACGAGCATCAGATTTCCAGCTATCACGGTTTAGAAGTTTTACATGTTACAAGGCAAAATGGTGAAATTCTATGTCAAAAAGGGGCAGATAATCCATGAATCGGGGGGGTCGAAACAAAAATCGAAATGAACTTGGTGCATCTACTCATCATAAGGAAGCTACATATCAAGTTGCAGGTCTGTCGATAATATGGTTAAAATGTTTTACGAGTTACAAGGCAAAATTGGGAAATTTTAAGTCGAAAAGGAAAAAGGCGGAGTTAATCCATGACCCAGGGGTCGAATCAAAAATCGAAATAAACTTTGCACATCTACTCATCATAAGGAAGCTACATACCAAGATTCAGGTCTGTCGCTAGTATGAGTTACAAGGTTGGTGACGGACGGACAAGGGCAACACTAAATGCCCCCGCCACTATAGTGGTGGGGCATAAAACGAGGGAGATACGGTAATCCATGACCGGGGTCGAATCAAAAATTGAAATTCACTTTGCGCATCTACACACCATGAGGAAGGCACACACCAAGTTTCAACCAGTGTAGATCCACATCACCATGTACATTCGCCTGATCAAGATATGAACTGTTTGCCATTCCATCAATGAAACACTTGTCAAGCAATATAGATGTTATCAGGCTACATGAGTGTTATTTGAGCAGGAACTACACTGGTCAAAAACTACATAAGCCCCATTTATCCAATCACTGCCACAAACATGAACCTACCTTTGGCATCATGTCTCCCATAAATTTCTGACCCCCAAAACCTGGTTCCACTGTCATGATCAGGACCATGTCCACCATGTCTATAAATGGCACGAGAACATCTACGTCGGTGTTGGGCTTGATACCTATACCAGCCTGTTGAAGACAATGACATGTGATTTATTTTAACAGACAGCGTGCTATGTAATGGCCGAATATTTACTGATAGATAACATTGTCACGATACGTAACTCACTATGGGGAGAAGGTGTGTATTCGTGCCCACTTAGCCCAGTCGGTTAGAGCGATGGTACGGTAAACCAGAGGTCCCGCGTTTGAGTCCCTATGCCTGATAAGCTTGATATCAATTTATTGATAGTTGTAGTGTTGTCGATTTTCCCACCTCAAACTACCCATGTCCCATAACACATATTCATTCAAGGGGCCAAAAATTACAAGCCATAGTCAAGATATCCATTATAATTGCGGAACATGACTACCAGAAAAAAGTATACATTGCACTTGTATACAAATACATGTATGCACAAATGCCACCTAGAACCATCTTAAGTGAACCTCGATGTAAAAAATAACACAATCAATACCCAAAATAGGCAAATTGTGCATAACTGTCATACTGATAGTCATGCTCAGTGACCACCACGGATCGGGAAAATAACAACATCTCTGGAAGAATGCATAAGGAGACTTTCTGCAGCTGCCAAAACCTGACATTGTCGCCTTGGATTCGAGACCTAGGCACAACACTGCAGTTGACCGAATTTTGTAATTCATCATCCATAATAATCAGACAGGATATTTTGATCCATCAGTGATTAATACATTCAAACTATATAAATCTAAAACATTATCCAGGGCTCCAGATAAGGAATTAGTAATTGGGTATTTCAAAATTTGAATTGGGTAAAATAAAATCACACTACTGTTTACACATCAACAGACAGCACTTATTGAATGGTTTGCTTCGAAATGAAAACATGTCTTGGCATTTCTTTAGAATTTTCTCCATGGAGACAATTCTAATGAAATACGAAGATGTGCTTTCATTAAAAATAAGAACAAGAAATGCGTCTGTCGAACGCGGATGCCACCTGCAGCATATTTGAGAAACTGTGATTGGTTAACCGAAAAGTGTGACGGGCGGACAGACGGACGCTCTAACGTTTGGCAGTTATGGGCTTTTTGTTCTTTAAAAGATCAAAGGATAAGCTCATAAAGATCAAAGATATTAGGAGCTTACGGAAAAGAACAAAGGAATCCTTTGTTACTAACCCTTACCCTAAGCTCCTAAACTCTGTTTGCTGGCTCGGACAGACAGACAGACGGTCCAAACACTATATGCCACCCGTTTCTTCGAAACCCGGTGGCATAAAAATATGCTATATTTGTGGTCTGTTTATTGTTTTCTGCAGCATGATAAAGGTACCACGATAAAGGTACCACAAAATTGTTATTGCTTTTTAATACTCGCTACATCTGATTTCAATTGGGTTTTTGGCAATTTTAATTGGGTATTTAAGCAAATACGCAGCTTATATGGAGCTCTGATGATCAGTATTTCTATTACGGTAACCCTTACACTTCTGAATTAAATTGTGTCATCTGCTGTTTATTTTATATTTTCCATTTTTCTCATAAAAAACATGTTTTGACAGCACTTTATAATCATTTCCAATGGAAATGATTCTAAAGTGCTGTCAAACCATGTTTTTATTGAGAAAAAGGCAAAATATTATGCAACAGCAGACAACACTTTTCGTTTCCAGCATTCTAAGGATTTATGTAAGTTACATGGAATTTGGCAACTTCAGGGACCAATGTCATAACCAGATTGTCCAAATGCTGGACTGGAATTATGCCAGCATAATTGAAATGTTGACAAAAATACAATTATGTTCTCTTTTGGTATGTCAGTTTGAAGAGAGATTTGCAATTGCACTGAAATGTAAATATGGTAGTGCATGATGAGGCCACTAAAGCTCACTTAGCAGAACTACCCATTTAAATGCATGTAATACAATATTCAGTGTATTTGCCTTCTGTCTATGTAAATAAAGTTCTCTACCTTCATTCCTGTGTCTTTAATTTTACGAATACATGCAGTTGGGTCATCTGTAGCTTCATAATGAAATGTGTACTGGTCTGCACCGGCTCCATGCATGCTCTCTATCCACTGCAAATATATGAATATTACAGGTTTCAACATGTTCAATGGGACAGGATTGCATCCATGTACAATGTAGTAAACCAATCTGAACCTGCACTGAGGCACTAAATCTCAACTATTTATAGCAGGTACCTGAATGAAGATAAACTAAAAGAACTGTAACACTAGGCTACACATACATGTATGGATGCAGGTCCGTACGCAGGGGTGTGTGTGAGGGGTGGTGGCAGGGGCGGATCCAGGATTTCAGGTTAGGGTGGGTGGGGGGGGGGGCGGGACTTCTTAATTGAAATAGTTTATTATACTTTCGAACTAGCTCTGTTTGTTCGTCAATCGAGCATAGCTCGGGAGACTGCTAGGTGGGTCCGGCGGTATGCCATCCGGAATATTTTTGATATCTACACCACATTTTACTGCGTTCTGGCGCATTTTAGAGCAAAAATATTTTTACTCGCCGAAGTTTAGGGGGGGCGAGCGCCGGGTTTTCCCCTACGTGAACCCGCCCTTGTGTAGGGTGCGACGCACCCCCCTTAACCCATTGAGTTCCGTCCGTGGATGTGTAAAAACAAGAATTCTGCCATGAAAGCAGTGTTGCGCCTGCCGAGGCATTTGACCGTAACATGATCATGGGCATGCGCTAAAGTAAGCATCACAAAAACTGTCAGAGAAGTGCATGCTTAAAACACGAAAAAAGGTATGGTTGAAGAAACTTTTTGGCATAAAAAAAGGGCTAAGTGTTTCTACCACCATGTGAAGGTCAAAAAGGTCAAGATCATGTTAATGGCAGCATGAGTGTGTTCCAAATGCTTACGTGTCCAAATATTGAAGCAATCCATCAGGTAATATTAATGTTATACGATGATGAAGAAACTTGTACAAACTTTTTGACGCAAAAGGTCAAGGTCATGTTAATGGTGTTCCAAATGCTTACATGTATCAAGTGTCCAAACATTGAAGCAATCCATCAAGTAACATTAATGTTATACGATGCTGAAGAAACTTGTACAAACGTACGTATAAGGGTTTCTGCAAAAATGTCAAGGTCATGTTAATGGCGTCATGTTAATGGCGGCATGAGTATGTTCCAAATTCTCACATGTATCAAGTGTCCAAATATTGAAGCAATCTGTTAAGTAATATTAAAGTTATATCATGATGAAGAAACCGGTACAAACTTTTTGACGCAAAAAAGTGCTAACATGTATCAAGTGTCCTAATACTGAAGGAATCCGTCAAGTAAATATTACAGTTATACCATGATGACGAAGCTTGTACAAAACTTTTGACATTTCGGACGATGACGGAAAAAGCGGCGACTACTGTACTGCATAGTCGCGCCTTCAGCTAAAGCAGGCGAGACAAAAATGATTTAGCAACTCCGGCCCTTCGCGCGTCTATAACGCAGCACCTATATAAATTCCTGCATACATCATGATCAATCTACAATGCACCAACGGGTGGCTCCAGGTAATGACACCATCACGATGAGCAATATCCAAATAATAACACCAAATGCCCCTCCAGTGAGCGACCTCCATCCTATGTAATAATAAAAACACAGTTCAACCAAGGAGACAATTCTAAAGAAATGCCAAGACATGTTTTCATTTCGAAGCAAACCATTCAATAATTGCTGTCTGTTGATGTGTGTAAACAGTTGTGTTTTACCGAATTAAAATTTTGAAATACCCAATTGCTTCAGAAATGATGGAGTGACAATAATCAATTACTAATTCCTTATTTGGAGCCCTGCCAGTCCTTACTTTCTCAGGAGCAGCAACCATCATGTGCATGTCGAAAAACACGTTTGGAAACTTTGGTCGCAAGCATTTCACAACCGGATGTCCGAATGTCAGGTTGGGAACGAACTGGCCATCCATCACGTCTAAGTGCAAGTAGTCTGCACCGCTGTCCATCATCCGCTGACATTCTGAAGATAGCTGGGAAAGATCTGAATTCAAAATTGATGGACCAATTTTCGCAACCCTGCCGCCGCATCCGTCCGCCATTTTGACTGTCACGTGATAACAACTGGACTTAATTGTTTGGAGAGATTATCGGAATTCGCCCGATATTAGACCTTGTCATTATTGTTTTAACTCGTGCATAATTTTAGGAACGGATGCGAATTTTGTAATTTACTGATGCTACTAACTATTCTATATTAATCTGGTTATCACACAACACTGGTTTCTCCAGATGCAGAGGTGGGAAACCATTCGTTACGACGTATAGGTAGGTCGATACATACAAGTCTGATAGTCATATTCGAGCGGAGTAATTAGTGTTAGAGGCTATGTAAGCATTCTATAGACTGTGTATTTCCTTTAATATATTTTTTTTATGGAACATATCGCATCAAGTGCGGAACAGGTTGCCCTATAGTGTATAGTTTGTTTTAATCCCAGTGATGTATGTATGGTCCCTGCGTGAATGTAAGAAAATAAATGCTACTCGATTCTTCGTGAAAGGTATACGTCATTGTGACGAACGTTTAAAGCACCTGTCCAACAGACAGGGCATCGTCGTTGGTGCGATATATGTCGTAAAACCCCGTCCGTTTGTTAGGAATATTTTAAAGAATGTTTACTGTCAACATTAGTTACAGATTACGTCACGTTCGGTAGCGTTCGACAACCACTTGATCCCATACAATGTTTACGCAACCGCGACAATTGTAAGAACATACATACGTGCCAAAAGAAAAACGCTCACCTTTAAGAAGTTCCGATGCGGTGTCAATAGCTTGTTCATGCAACCAACATTTATATTTGACACATAAATTTATAATTATATACACATATATGCTGCGTAGTATATCGTAGTGAAACGGTCAAGCACATTATTCCTGTTCTGCTGCTTAATTGCTTGTATTTTTATCATGAAACGACAAATAAGAAACCAAATGAACGACTAATATATACATTTCACAGAAATAGTAGATCCAAAGGAGACCGAAGAGCCGACTTAAAAGTATATGACATTGCCATGGTAATAGTCAAATACATCTTCTAGAATACATACAGTAACATATGAATGCAACAAATACGTCATAGAGTACATACGACAATCAAGCAACAAATAAACACATACTCCATGAGATGAATACATATAAAAAACATATAAGCAAACGTAGCGATTAGGAACGGTCAGTGGGCAAGCCTGCTGGCTAGTGGGTCCAAGCAAACACAAACATCTTGCAATTGCTTACGGCTATAAAGGAAATTCAATTAAAAACGGACCAATAAGTACAGGAATTGTGTACAGCTGTTCAAATGACATTGCATCTCATTGACCACCAAGGATAGGGAAAATAGCATCACTGGAAAATTACTAACGTGTTGAAATTATAAGTTAAAACCGATCATGTAAACAAACAATTCAAAATGCGGAGAGCTCTCGGAATATCAGTTATGATGAGGAAAACAACAAGAACATAGAAACTGGAAAATAACATCAATGGACGAGAATGGGAGAATCGTTGTGGAAGATAGAACAATTTGCGTTGTAATCTGTATAAAATATCAATTTAGTGACTTAAAGGGAATGCCTATCATATGCCACCCATTGCCAAACAATCAGCATATCAACGATATATGTAGTAGGAGAGAAAAGTGGCATAAAGTGAACACATGTTGGTGGCAGCTGGGGTTGAACTCAGGCCTCCTGGTGTGAGGCGAACACTCTACCACGTCGCTATATAGAGAATACCAGGATAGTGTCTTTTGATATCAAGTTTATCAAGCAAGGCTTTGAAACGGGGAACCTCGGAATTCCTACTGATGTGGTATGGGATTGGCGGATGTATGAGTGGGGTAATGTGACCAACTAATTTAATTCAATAATTGAAGTGATTGAGTGGGTGGGTGGGGTGAGGTGGTCGACTGATTGCTTTTTTTTATTTTTTTTTTTTTTTTTTTTTTTTATTTAATATTTTTTATTATTTTTAAATACAACATGTACATACAATACAACACATGTATTATTAACTAACACACTGTGACTAAAGTCGCTATGAAATGATTGCACATGCACTCATTGTACTTGAAAATAAGTTTTTAGAGAAAGAGAAGACAAAAAGAATATAGAAAAGCATAGATGGTAAAGTACAATCAGGAAGAAGGAAGAGTATCGAAAAGTATAAAATATGTCCCCTTTTGTTCACATCCGCTTGAATTGATTTTTTTTTTTTATATATATATTCGTTTACTTTTGTGTGGTTAGTGTGATTGAACCTTCACTACTATGCCCAACAAAACATACCTATGTTTGAAAAACATCCCATTTAATGTTGTGTTGCTCAAGTTTGTCTTTTTTAGTAGCTATTAACTCTTCTAAATTTATCCTATATTTTAAGTAGTTTATAAACGGTTCGAAAGCAATTTCCCGGTTTTCATATTTACATTTAACAATAAAGTATTTGGCTAATATGAGTATAAAATTAAATTGTTGTGCCTTGTGTGTACTTTCATCTATTCCTAAAGAAATACTTTGGAAATTTACAGCGTAAGTAAAACTTTTTCATTCAAATAGGTACGTAACTGTGACCACATATGTTGTACATGAGTACATTCCCAAAACAAATGTTTTATAGTTTCTACATACATAGAGCAAAAATCGCATAAACTACTATTAATTAGGTTACATCGAAAGAGTAATTTATTTGTTCCATTCATTCGCATAAGGTATTTATATTGAAAATTCCGCAATGTGGAATCTATAGTACAATTAAAGGTTGACATGTAAATATGTTTCCAGTTTAAGTTGGCTTCCGGAAATTCAGCTATCCATTTTTTTTCAGACTTTTTTTCTTCAGTGATTTTTTTTTCTGTTTGTATTGTATAAAGTAATTTATTAACGTATTTGCTTTTTTGTACCCTTGATTTCAGTGTTTCAGACAGTTGTATTATGTTTATTTGTTCTGTTTTTATTGTTTCTTTCCATATTGGATTTATACTATTTAATATACATTGATATTTCATAAAATCATCATTTCTTATGCTGAATAACTCTACAATATCACCGAATGTCAGAAAATTGTTTTTTTTTTAGCTTTTCTACAGGGACTCCGGAACTACCGGGGAACTGGAGGTTTCCTTCACCAGGAGCAATTACGTTTTATGTTGAAATTGACCAGCTGCATTACTCCAATATGGACGAAAATCAAACGATTTCATGTTTATTAATATATTTTCGGCCAAAAACTGACGGTATGGTAATTAAGTGACTCAAACTAAAATTAAATACATACTAGTAAATAACAAATAAGATAAAAAATAAATAAAAAACAATTATTAACATAAAATCAGAAATCGCGGGTATAATGTAGCATTCTGATGCAGCCCACCAGGGACCATACATACAATTCATCTTCGTCCCAGGTCACTCAAAACGCAAAATACATGTAAACTAGTCTGGGTTCCGCTCAATCATCTGTAATCGCTACCCAGCCATACTATCGGATAAGCTGAAGGATGCTATAGGAGGCCTCACATTATAATTTTGTTGGGGGGGGGGCCTTTTGGATTTTTTATTCTAATATATTTGTGTAATCATGAGTACTGGGAACTTTGCTGAGAATGCAGGAAATGGCGTTTCATACCACTTGGATTTCAAAAAATTTCGGGGGCCATGCCCCCGAACCCCCTACCGCTATCGGCCCCTTCGGGCCCGCAATATTGGCCCCCCAATAATGTTCGGCTTCCGCCGCCTATGGGCAGTACACATGTTCAACTATCCTACTACGGACGTATTCTACATTTATCGGGTAATGTGTGGAGGGTCACTGATACTCACGAGGAAAAAACGATTAAACACTAGTGAAACAAATGTACAACATATGTAGGCACAGCATATATGCACTATATAATGACTTCATATTGTGTTTTTTAAGTCGCTTATATGTGCAGATGAGTTCAGAAAAGCAATGTCAATTTCGTGAATTTGCGAATTATGAATCTTCACGACACCAGAAACATAGAATACATATATATCATGAAAATATGATCTTTTCGCACGGAGCAGCGAATCTCTTTAGTATGCTATGATTGTTTCTGACGACACCGACCCTACTTCTCACAAATTTGATAGTTCAGTCATCGACTACCTAGTCACTAATATTTTTCTCTTTCCTGCACGTGATAGTCATGTGATCGCCAGATCGGTTTGTCCAGCTTCAGAGAAGATGTTTGCAAAACTGAATACGCTTATTTTCCTGTTTATCCTGTGCGAGACATACGGCGCAGCAGCCACATCGATCTCGCTCAATGGAAGATGGACAGTTGCAAATGAAAACAATGGTCAGCGTCGCATTATTTCAGTAATTCAGTATCACCTCTGTAAACCGGACACCCTGCAGGCGCGGGTCCAGGATTTCGGGTTAGGGGGGCGTAACTATTTTGCAATACTTGACTAAATTATCAAACGAGCTATGCTCGTTCGATAATATAGTCAAGTATTGCAAAATAGTCTCTAGAGGGGTATGCTCGTTCGATAATATAGTCCAGTATTGCATAATAGTCGACCGAGCAGAGCTCGGGATAGCGTTAGGGGGTCCGGGGGCATTCCTCCCGGAATATTTTTTGAAATCTACATCGCATTTCCTGCGTTCTGACGCATTTTGGAGCAAAAATATTAACACTGTCACAATATGTTTAGACATGATTTTTGATTGAAAACGTTTAAATTTTGAAACAATAAGACAACGACCGAAAAATGCATGGAATACATGGCACTTGGCATGAAACGTGCCTTGTAACTTGTAAGAAATATCTTTACTCGGCGAATTTTAGGGGGGGCACGCGCCGGGTCCGCCCCCCCTGAATCCGCCCATGCCCTAGGAGGGAGGTTTAGAGAGGTTCTGCATCTAGAATTCAAAAAATTTCCAGGGGGGGTGGGGGGAGCTCGAAAATATGACACACCCCCCCCCCCCCCCCCCTCTTCCCCAAATGAATGCTGGATCTGCCCCTGAACATATGCGTGTACTTTGCAATCATGAACACATAGAGGGTCAACACGTATTTCTGTAAGAGAGTCTGCAGACCAGGCACGTCGGAAGGCAGTGTTAATATTGGGGCCGCGAAGCCCCCTTGTAAAATAAAATGACGTGCGAGCGCAACATAGGTGGGGGGGGGGCGCGGGGGACTTGCTGATCAAGGGAAATCACTCATGCTGGTTCTACCTAGACATAGCACTATGGCTTTTAAACTATCAATATCTATAGCAAAGTCGGACAATAAACAACAGAATATGTTAACATGATATAGAGACATGGCATGTTTAAGTCTCTGAGACTGAAGTTTTTGAAGATAGATGTGTGTTCTGGTTTTCCGGTTTATAACTGGTTGACTTCAGATGCATGATGGTCACTTTTCCAGGCATGCAACATTACCTAGTCAGAATATTTTTTAACCTTTATTTCCAAATTTAATATAGCCAAATTTCCCATATCTCTTGATCTTTTAGTCGGATCATTACCAAGTTTGATCAATAGGTTTCTCACCTTGATGGCTATCCACCCACTGTCATTCAGATGACTTTGATCTTGACCTTGTGTCACTAATTTTGTACTTGTGTCCAAGTGTTGAATACCTCCTGATCCGTTAGTCGGATCTTTTACCAAACTTCATTAATAGCTTCCTCACATTGATGGCTATCCACCCAGTGTCTCATTTGGGTGACCGTGACCATGGTGACCTTGACCTGCATGTCATTAATTGTGGATGTACATCCAAACGTTGAATATCTCCAAACTTCATCAATAACTTCTTCAGATTGATGGATATGTACCAGTGTTACTCGCCTGACCTTCACCTTGGTGACCTTCACCTTGGTGTCAACAATTTTCGACATGTCCAATGTTGAATATCTCCTGATCTGTTAGTAATATGATTACCAAATGTCATAAAATAGCTTCATCACATTGATGGCTATCCATCCAATGTTATTCTGGTAACCTTGACCGTCACCTTGGTGACCTTGACTTTTGTGTCAATACATTCAAATGTTGCATATCTCTTGATCCGTTAGTCTGATCATTACCCAACTTCACCAATAGCTTCTTCCTTACTTTGATAGCTATCCACCCAATGTCATTTGTGTGACCTTGACCTTGGTGATCGTGACTTTCCTATCAATAATTTTGGACTTCATCATTAGTTGTGACCTTGTCCTTGGTAACCTTGAATTTCATGGCGATCACCTCGTTTAGTGTTGCAGTATGCATGTTGAAATTATGCAAATAAAAAATAAATACCTTTCTGTGTATCTATGGATACATGTATCTAAGACCAAAAATGGATATACAGTTGTACCTGAACAGTCAACTTATTGGGCTGGGTTTAGAACCTTAGTATATCTGTGAACAGAGCTCCAGATAAGATTTGTGTCTATTATGCCCCCATATTTTGAATTCAATGCATATTTTAAAAATTCACTTATTTGAGCTTTGCTTTTTGCAGCTCAACTAAGTAAACTTTATTACAGTACATGTATTTTCACTACTCAATTTGAAAATCAATGCGTATTTTCACTTTGCTGTGAGTATTTTGTACTCCCACTTTGATAATCAATGTATATTCTGCTAAAATAATTAAGTGCGTAAAATACACAAATACGCACCTTATTTGCAGCTCTGTATGAATAAAAAGAATATTTCAGGCTACAGTGTTCCTGGGAAAGTACCAGGCAGCATGTACACAGCCCTGCTGGACAGTAGAAGTATACAGGACCCGTACTACAGGGAAAATGACAAAGTCTATCGCTGGATAGGCCTCGATGATTGGACCTACTCAAGAACTTTCACAGGTAATGCATACTAGAAGGAAAATGACAAAATCTACCGTTGCCATTCGTTGGATTGGCCTCGATGATTGGACATACTCAAGAACATTCACAGGTAGGTAATGTACATCTGCGTATTTTCATTAAATACGTTTACAAGATTTACAATATTTTTCACAAATAAAGTCCAAAAATATAATTCTGCATGTACTCTGAAAACTTTATCAACTTTTGACACCATTTACGGAAAATATTGTAAATTTTGTAAACATATTTCATGAAATTATGCATATGTCCGAAGGTACAAAATCACATGGCGTGTCTCATATGTGTCTGTGATTGGAGAAAAGGGGCTTATAGGATTTGTGACCAGTGTAGCTCCTGATCAAATAGCACACTCCTGTAGCCAGATAACGATCTATTTGCTTGTTAGAAGCATGATGGGGTGTTTCATTGATGCAATGGCGAACAGTGCAGATCCTGATCAGATCTGTACTGGTCGCAAAACCCATAAGGCCCATTTTCCAGTCACAGCAAAATATTACAGGGAAAATTACATGACAAAGTCTATCGCAGAATAGGCCTAGATGATTGGACCTACATGAGAACATTCACATGTAAGTGGATAGGTGTACACAACAGGTTGAAGTAACGGACCGAGGTCTATAAATACATTAAATACATGTATACCTAAAGCATTAATAAGTGAAAAAAAACGCAAGACATAGGTATAGCTTTTCCGCCGGCGTATGCATCGTCGTCGTCGGCAAAGGCGGCGTAGGTGGCGTTAACATTTCACGTTCAGTTTTTGCGTTTAGCTCACTTTCCAGAAAACTATAACTCCTACGAACCCCATACTGGGTATACATCAACACTGTGGTGTAACCATCTCATACAGAGGGAGCCCATGTGACCTTGACCTAGTTTTCATGGTTCATTGACCTACATTTTACATGCATTCAACGTACGTTAAGTTTTTGCGTTTAGCTCTGTTTCTAAAACTTAACGCCCCGGTTAATTCATTGTAACTTCTATTTCCCTCAATGGAATGCTTTAATATTCCATACATGAATTTGTAACAACATCCCCCATCATTCTACAGAAATCCCATTGTGCCCGCTAACCCCAAAGGTCAAGGTTACAGGCTTAGAAAATTCTGGTTTTGGAAAACTTAACGCTTGGTTTAATTTATTACAACTTCTGTTTCCCTTGATGGAATGCTTTAATACTTCTTATGTGTAAACTATAGCAACATCCGACATGATTCTGGCCCATGGTGCCCGCTAATCCCAAGGTCAAGGTCGCGGGCTTAGAAAATTCTCAGTTTTGAAAACATCATTCTACAGAAAGCCCATGGTGCTCAATAACCCCAAGGTTATTACAAGCTCCTTATGTACTATCAAACTGCACCAGGCGGGACATCTTGCTCCGTGGAGCTCTTGTTTTTCACTTATTAATGCTTTTAGGTACATTTAATGTACTTATAGACCTCGGTCCGCTACTTCAACTTGTGGTGTACACAAGTGGTGTTTACATTTGGCATACACTTACCGATCTATGAGGGTTGTCTCAGAACTATGTAGACTTTTGCTATAAAAAAGTTGTATTGTTGAATGCTTTGTGATGAAAATATTATAATTTATTCGTCAGTTTTTGTGTGCAAAGTATGTTAGCTAATGTGTTAGTGTAGACAAATAATTAATATACTTTTGTCATAGTAACAAATATGCCTACATACACCTTTCAATGTGTTCCGTTGGTGTTTGCCAGGATACAGTAGGTATACCCTGTGAATTAGACAGCAAGCAAATCCTCAGGTGTAGGATTTTGACCTCCCTTGTCAGTTAGCCGTATTTTGCCGATATTAATTTTGAAAACCAGTCAAATTTTTCATAAAAAAATCAGACAAGGATTCCGCTGGCGATCGCCACTTTCGCAATTGGAGATAAAAATAAACAATTGGCGAAAACAAATATAATTTTCGAAAAAAAATCCAAAATAATTTTTTTATTTTTTTTTTATTTTTTTTTTCGAAAATTGTAAATTTTTATCGCCAATATTTTGAATTGGCGATTTTTTTATTTTCTCCAGCGGAATCCCTGATCAGGTCTTATTAGAGATCATATATTTACAGAAAATTTTCAAGTTTCAAATTGGATATTTATTGCTTGATTACAGTGACCTCGGACCTGTTGAAGTATGACTCTGTGGTGTTGGTATGTGAAGGTCTAGACACAGTTGCGACCGTTCACGTCAACAACCAAACTGTGGGGCATGCGGACAACATGTTTGTGCGATACGTCTACAATATCAAGTCTGCTCTCGCGGTTAGTATCCATGCAACAGGGTCAAAATGCTCTGAACTGACAGAGTTAGTAGTATAGAGGGAATCAAAATGATACCACCTCCCATTTGTGGATACAGATTGCACACACACATCCCTTTTTGAGCCACGATACCACCATTATACCGCCACCCAATTGTGGATACGAATTGCACACACATCCCTTTTTGGGAGAGTCGATGAAAAAATTTGTCTCCCCAAGAGGCAAACAGACCACCCGTGGGATGTCAACAGCCCGCCAAACCAAAAAGAAGTACGGAATTGGTAGTGCAAGACTCCAAAAAATTCTGGACCACGCCGACGAAACTAGTAGTGCAACTCCCGAAACTAGCAGTACAACACCCCTAGAAGAACCTCCCATTGCGAATGTAGACCCACCTCCTACACCTGGTCTTCTAGAAGAACCTCCCCTTGCGAATGCCACCCTAGAAGGTGCCCGCCCAGCCGGCGAATCTACGCGTTTGAATTTCTTGGGGAACCGTTTGGATCGCAAGCTACTGGATGTGGAACTTCGTTTGGAGCGTTTGCTGGTGAATTTGGAGTCGTGTCTGGGGTTTCTAGAAGACCGTTTGGTGGAGGTTGGAACTAGCGCGTTTTCGGACACTGGTTCCGAGACTAGTGCATCCGAGACAACCGAGGCTAGCGCTCCCAAGCCTAGCGAGCCGAAATGCGAAAAAGAATTGGAGGTGCACGACATTTGGCAAACGATGGAGAATGCAAAGTGGTATCTTGGGATTGCTTTCGCTGTGTATGCAGTTTGCAAACCATTGTTTCCATTCGTGTCTCTAGAGGCTTGTAGACTCTGGAAGAACAAACCAGATCCCGACGCCCAGTTCGTGCACTCCGCAAAACAGTCCGGTACGCCGAATGGGAAAAACGAAACTAGCGACTCCGTACACCCTCCCTCTGGAGGGCGCGACCCTTTCTACATGGAGTAGCCATTTTGAAAAATATTCGAACCCTCCCTATTGGGAACTTCGATGTGGTCTAGATTTTGTTTTGCTCTTGGGAGACGATTTTTGTTCGACTTTCCCAAATGTGGACAATGGGTGGTATCATTTTTCTACCTACTTTGGGGAGAGGTTTTGTTTGTCGTTGGGAGTCGAGATGTGGCCCAGTGGAGGTCTGCACGGGTTCTTGTGGTCCCTGTGCCTTCGAAGATTTGCGGGTTTGTCGAAACCCTTGCCGCATGTTTCGCATTCCTTGTATGGCATTGTGTCTGTCTATTCCAATGGGAAACATATCTTCAATTGGGCGTTCGATTGTGGATGTGGCGAGGCGAGACCTCCAAGACTCTCCATGCGGAATGGACTAGAACCCCCATCCACTATTGGACCAAACGTCGTCTTTCGTACTACCAGTCCAGTTGTGGATACTCGTGTCCCAATTGTGGGTTTCTCGACCCAATTCTAGAGAGGTTTTCCAAGTTGGTCTTTGTTTGAGAAATCCGCAATTGGGTGTCGTCTGCCATTTCTGTTTGGGAGATGAATTTCTCCTACGGCGCCAGTGCAATTGTGGATATCGTGTCCCAGTTGTGTCCCAATTGCGGATTTCTCGACCTTTTTCCCATGCATATTTTTGGGGTGGTAGTACGATTGTGGATGTTTTCGTCCCAATTGCGGATTTCTCGACCTTTTCCCATGCCATATTTTGGGGTGGTAGTACGATTGTGGATGTTTCGTCCCGAATGTGGATACTACTTTCCCAAAAAGGGATGTGTGTGCAATTCGTATCCACAATTGGGTGTCGTCTGCCATTTCTGTTTGCCTCTTGGGAGACAAATTTTTCATCTACTTTCCCAAAAAGGGATTCGTATCCACAATTGGGTGGTGGAACATTGTCGTCTGCCATTTCTGTTTCTCCTACACTTTCCCAAAAAGGGATGTGTGTGTGCAATTGTGGATATCGTATCCACAATTGGGTGGTGGAACATTGTAGTCTGTTTGCCTCTTGGGGAGACAAATTTTTTCATCGACTCTCCCAAAAAGGGATGTGTGTGCAATTCGTATCCACAATTGGGTGGCGGTATAATGGTGGAATCGTGGCTCAAAAAGGGATGTGTGTGTGCAATCTGTATCCACAAATGGGAGGTGGTATCATTTTGACTCCCTCTATACTACTGAGTTTGAAGGATGACACATGGTTCAAGCTAACTGGCACTTCAAAATATGAAGAAGTTTTTACTAAAATATTGAGAAAATATACAATTTCTTTCAATATTTCTGTTTGATATAGTGAAAAACTTCTCTCTCAACTGAAAATAGGGAGAAGTCAGACAAGTTAGGGAGAGAATTTCGCCCAATTCGCTCTGTAAAATGATCCCTGGTGACATATATATAGTTATTTCAACATATTTTTCAAGGGTCAAAACAGATTTTTTTCACAGTTTCAAGGGTCAAAATGCCCTTTGAAGGGTCAATTGAAATTACTGAATTGCAACATTTTCAATTTACCAACAGTTTGTACAAAGAAATGTTCATAATATTTGGGATTACCAGGTCTGATTTCACTGATAACGATTTTGAACATAAATATATTTTTGATACTTTATTACTTGTGCTTTTGACTGGAGAAATGGGGCTTATGGTCCATCCACGGATGCGCAGTCTGATCAGGGTCTGCACTGTTCAACATTCACTCAGGGAAGCAATTGTCATATGTTTAACAAACAGAAGAGATCTTTATCAGGTTGGAGGGTTGGCTAGCTGATTGAGAGCTAGGCTGGCCAGAAATACCATAAGCTCCATTTCTCCAGTCACATACACATTTTCTTTTGACAAATTTCACAGATGTTCAAAATGATGTTCATTTGAATATCACATTATGTGGCTGTGACTGGAGAAATGGGGCTACTGGGTGTTGTGGCAAGTGTAGCTATGAAGCAAATATCACACTCCTGTAACCTGATCATGATCTATATTGCTTGTTGCAAATATGACGGGTATTTCATTGATGCAATGACAAACAGTGCAGATCCTGATCAGACTGTGGATGCACAGGCTGATCTGGATCTACACTGTTCACTAAGCCACATTGCTCCAGTCATAGACACATATGTAGTCATCAACATGCTAATCATGTATCTATTTATTATGCTCCCTATGCGATTGCTTCATTACTTGGACACTTGAATCACCTGAACATTTGTCACACTCGCGCCACCATTAATACAACATTGACCTTCAAAATGTCACTGAAACACTTAACCATTTTGTTTCGTTGAAAAGTTGGTAAGAGTTTCTCCAACATGGAATGTCTTCAGTATTACATAAAGGATTGCTTTAATATTTGGACAGTTCATACCACCAATGACATGACCTTGACCTTTGTGACCTTCAAAATAAATGGTGCTGAAACACTTAGCCATTTTCTTACGTCAAAAGGTTTTTAAGACTTTCTCAAATGACTTTATTTGCAATTGTGAAGTGCCACGACAAAAGGGGCTTATTGAGACAGTGACCAGTGTAGACTAGTCCCAGATGAGCTTGAGCATCTCTGCAGCCTGTTTGGATCATACCTTGTTCACTATTACATATGTCATATCAGGATACATTTGTGCGCTGTTGATCACTATACTAATTCAAAACCACAGGTTGAAGTAACGGACCGAGGTCTATAAATACATTAAATATACATAAAAGCATTAATATGTGGAAAAAAAAGTTAATTTTTTTCTTTGCTCCCTCATATACACAGAAGATATCTTCTGTGTGAAACACATCTTGGTATTTCATTAGAATTGTCTCCTTGGAGACAATTCTAATGAAATACCAAGATGTCTTTTTACACAGAAGATATATCTTTTGTGTATATGAGGGAGTAAAGAATTTTTTTTTTCCCTCATTAATGCTTTTATGTATATTTAATGTATTTATAGACCTCGGTCCGTTACTTCAACCTGTGATCAAAACCCCAATATGCCCCATTTTGTCGTAGTGGGTAACAATTTGATAAATCTCCGAAATACTAATGTAAACATTTTTGTCACTAATTCAGCATACACATGTTCACAGTATTGTCAGAGTCTACATGGTTTACCATTTAGTCTATGAATAATTCTCTAGATCATCATTTTCCATCCTTATCAGTAGCTTATTATACCCCCCCGCAACGAGTTGTGGGGGGTATACTGGAGTCAGGTTGTTTATATCCAACCCCCCCCCCCCCCCCACGACTGGTATACTGGAGTCAGATTGTCTGTCCGTCCGTCCGTGCGTCCGTAAACTTAACATCAGAGAAATATTGTTATAACTTCTATTTCCTTCATCTAAAATGCTTAATATTTCACACATACTTTCCTGTAAGGCTCTATACTACCATGCTGTGCCAAATCCACGACCGTCCAACCCCCGCTGATCCCAAGGTCAAAGTCATAGTCTCTTTTATAAAACTTAACATCAGAGAAATATTGTTATAACTTCTATTTCCTTCATCTAAAATGCTTAATATTTCTAAAATGCTTAATATTTCACACATGCATTCCTGTAAGGCTCTACTACCATGCTGTGCCAACTCCACGACCGTCCAACCCCCACTGATCCCAAGGTCAAGGTCAAATACTTAGTCTCTTTACAAAACTTAACATCAGATAAATATTGTTATAACTTCTATTTCTTTCATCTAAAGTGCTTAATATTTCACACTTGCATTCTTGTAAGGCTCTACTACCATGCTGTGCCAAATCTACGACCGTCCAACCCCCACTGATCCCATGGTCAAGGTCAAATACTTAGTCTCTTTACAAAACTTAACATCAGAGAAATATTGTTATAACTTCTATTTCCTTCATCTAAAATGCTTAATATTTCGCACATGCATTCCTGTAAGGCTCTACTACCATGCTGTGCCAAATCCACGACCGTCCAACCCCCGCTGATCCCATGGTCAAGGTCAAATACTTAGTCTCTGTTTACAAAACTTAACATCAGATAAATATTGTTATAACTTCTATTTCCTTTATCTAAAATGCTTAATATTTCACACATGCATTCCTGTAAGGCTCTACTACCATGCTGTGCCAAATCCATGAATATCCAACCCCCGCTGATCCCAAGGTCAAGGTCAAATACATGGTCTCTTTACAAAACTTAACATCAGAGAAATATGTTATAACTTCATCTAAAATTCTTAATATTTCATGCATGCATTCCTCTAAGGCTCTACTATCATGCTGTGACATATCCCCGCTGATCCCAAGGTCAAGATCACATACTTAGTCTCTTTACAAAACTTAACATCAGAGAAATCGGTTATAACTTCTATTTCCTTGCTCGGATCTGCTTCACATTCACGTTCGTTCTGCCCCCGCTAAGCCCAGAGTCAAGGTCACAAGCCCACACACTTGGAAAATTTTACATATTTAGGGGTACCTGGGCCCACGCGGGGGGTATTCCGTAAGCCTCGCTTACTGACCAATCTAGTTTCACCAACATTGCAAAGTATACTTATCAGTATCTAGCAAAGTATACTTTGAGGGAGAAATTTTAAATTTAAAGATAAATTTATCAATTTTTATTATACTAAATTTATTACATTATCACAGCCATTTTGGCTGTGATAATGTAATAAATTCAGTATAATAATTCTGCATACTTTTAATCATCAAATATATGCAGTCGTTAGTTCTGTATGAAATTATGCATTTCGGGAAAAATAAATATACTTTGTTAGAAAAGTATACTTTGCAATTTTGATGAAATCGGTTACTGGTTTCAGGAGTATACTTCATGCTGGCTATTCTTTTGACACACTTGTCTAAACCTTAATAAGCGGAGTTTGATCATGATACATCACATTTTGTTACAGGTGGGTGAGAACAGGATTGTAATCGAGTTCATGTCGGCCGTGAATTACGCCCGTAAACAAGCCGACGCGTCCCCGTACTTAGTGCCTCCTGGGGCCACACTACCAACTCAACATGGGGAATATCACGTGAACATGATTCGCAAGGAACAGTGCTCGTTTTCCTGGGATTGGGGGCCATCTTTCCCCACTCAAGGTGTATGGTAGGTCTGGAGGTGAAAATATTAATGTGTGGCTGTAAGGAGAAATGTGGCTTGTGGGTTTTTCGACCAGTGTCGATCCATTTCAGCCTGTACATCCGCACATTCTGATAAGGATCTGCACTGTTCATCGATTTACCTATGACACACCTGTCATGCTTCTTACAACGGACCTACTGTCAGTTCCACGTTTTGCTGCTGACTTTTGGCTATTAAACTCATTAAATCTATAAAATATTTAAAAGTAAGTACTTTTTATCAATAACAAAAAATTCACCCTCCCCAAAAAAATTTATTTGAATAAATTCCATCAAATATTGATTTTATTGCGAAAAAAAAGATTTTCCTATGGGAATTTAACATGGGGGCTAAAAATAGATTTTTGTTTAAATATTTTTTTTATTTGTGGACCGATTTTAAAAATCTAACTTTTGTTTTCTTAGTTACATCATTTCACCAGGTTTCGGAGTCAATTTCCCAAATTTTGGAAATTGACTTCCCATGTTAAATTCCCAGAGGAAAATCGTTTTTTCTCAATAAAATCAATATTTGATTGAATTTAATGTTTAATGGCCAAATGTTCGTCGGCAGCAAAACATGGAACAGACAGTAGATCATTACCAGCCTTCAGGAGTGTCCTATCTGATGAGGAGCTACACTGGTCATGAATCCCATAAGCCCCATTTCTCCTGTGATAGCAACATATAAGCCATGTGTGTTTGTACCTAAGAAGACGTGCGATACCTCAATTTACAAAAGTTACCTTTTTTCCGTAAATGATGTCGAAAGTTGACAAAATGTTCACAGCTTCAATGTGGAAGATAGATTTCGCTATTGCTATGAAGATTTTGTCATCTTTCAACGTCATGTACGGAAAATATCACAGTATTTGTAAACAATTTCATGAAAAATCACAGTTTCAAAGGTACAACATCGAATGGCTTAATAATTGTCTCACTCATGTAGCCTGATAGCGTTCTACAGCTGATTCTCGTTATCTCGATATCGCTTACCTCAATATACCTGCTTATGGTACCTTCATATACCCTATAGATCATGTATTTTACTCCTGATAAATCGCTATCGGAAACGTCAATGTTTCGGTTTAGTCGAAGTGGAATTTGAGTCCCGATAGTACGTTTCCTTCATATTCGTATTCTGAACAGTCGATATAAATATTAAGCGCCCGGTACCGCCAAGTCTGAATCAGCGAGATTATCTCTGGTAAGTTTTCACACATCTATAGAAATCAAATGTGTTAAAAGTTGCACAAACATGTTAAAGCCTTAAAGTGATTCACTTAGACCTTAATTAATCAGCATCGACTACTGTAACATGAAAATAATTAAACAGTGTGGCAGTCAAGCCAATGGAACTTGACATTTCTTAACAGTGAAGTAACATTCATGCCAGTTAGATCACGCATTGGCTGCATTTACAAGGATTATACTTTAGTGAATGGATTATCGATCGTACGTATGGAGGACGAACGTGATTGACTGAACTGTGTCCTCATGTCCAAACATTGCCCATGTGCTGTGTGAATGTAGAAACAAAACTCGAAAATGTATCAACGATGTGATAATAAAAATAATATCACAAATTGATTGACCTGTCATAGCTGAGTGAATACACCGTGCGTCTTATAAATATGAAAATTGGGTCAATCAAATCACGTTTCGCAATGGAAAAAACAAAAGAGAAATCTTGCAAAGGACCCTGCTTAATTAGAGGTGGGGTGGGCAACTGGATCAGTTATTGCAAGGCAGAAATGCGGTGTGAAGTGTAAGCTTGACATGATTTGACTTGGGCCGAATTTGTTTGTGGCCAACGACTCCGGTGCGACGTGGTTTGGGATACGATACGATTGAATACCGTCATAATAGCATCGTCAGAACAGACGGCGAGCGTTGAAATTTAGATGCAACAATTATTCATTGATGTGTATTGGTTATGTGTTGCAAAACAGATGTTGTGTACGGGAAACTGTATCATGCATGATATGTGATATATTGAGTAACAGATGTTGTATATGACTGTAATCTGCATGATGTTGATATTGAGTACAGATGTTGTGTACGGGAAACTGTATCATGCATGATATGTGATATATTGAGTAACAGATGTTGTGTACTGGAAACTGTATCATGCATGATATGTGATATATTGAGTAACAGATGTTGTGTACTGGAAACTGTATCATGATGACATGTGATATTAGTCATGTGTGTACTGGACTGATCGCATACAGTGATATATTGAGTAACAGATTGTGTACTGGAAACTGTATCATGCATGATATGTGATATTGAGTAACAGATGTGTACGGGAAACTGTAATCAGCATGATATGATATATGTAACAGTGTTGTGTACTGGAAACTGTATCATGCATGATATGTGATATATTGAGTAACAGATGTTGTGTACTGGAAACTGTATCATGCATGATATGTGATATATTGAGTAACAAATGTTGTGTACTGGAAACTGTATCATGCATGATATGTGATATATTGAGTAACAGATGTTGTGTACTGGAAACTGTATCATGCATGATATGTGATATATTGAGTAACGATGTTGTGTACTGGACTGGTAATAAACTATATGTGATATTGATCAATGGTGCGGAAATGTTATATATGTGATATATTGAGTAACAGATGTTGTGTACTGGAAACTGTATCATGCATGATATGTGATATATTGAGTAACAGATGTTGTGTACTGGAAACTGACATCTGATATGTGTATGATAGTTTGTGTTGACTGTATCATTGCAGTATGTGATACAGATGATGTTGTGTACTGGAAACTGTATCATGCATGATATGTGATATATTGAGTAACAACGCACATGTGCTTTTCGTGAAAAGAAAGTGCTCGATTTATGAAAACCCGGCAGTAAAGTAAAGTTTGTATTTTTGAAGCGATTATGTTCATAATTTTTTTGATAGTGGTCACTAAATTTACTTAGTTGAGCTGCAAAAAGCAAACAGTGTTTGATTTTTGCAGCTCAACTAAGTACATTTTCAAATGCATCACGGTATTTTCATTACTCGATTTGAAAATCAATGCATATTTTCGCATTTCTGTAAATATTTTGTAATCAATGCGTATTCAGCTAAAATAAGTGCGTAAATACGCCGATACACACCTTATCTGGAGCTCTGCTGCAAGTTGTCATAACATTAGTGACAGCCCTTGCCCTGATGTTAGATTTAGCAGAATACACATTGATTATCAAAAGTGGGAATACAAAATACTCACAGCAATGTGAAAATATGCATTGATTTTCAAATTGAGTAGTGGAAATAATGTAATTAAGTTGAAAATTTACTTATTTGAGCTGCAATAGCTCAAATAAGTGAATTTTTTTTTTTTTTTAATTTTTTAACATTTCATCCTAGTTAATAAGGAAGAAAATTAATAATAAATTTGAAATATGGGGGAATAATACTCTTTAGACACAAAACTTATCTGGAGCTCTGTATTTTCAGGAAGAACATTTCTCTGCAGGCGTACAATAGTGCAGCCATTAGATATGTGACAACAGAAACACACAAATGTAAGTACAGGTATATAGCAAATAATCAGGTTTTTTTACCCCAGTTTGTCAACCTCATTTGGATTTTATTTTTATGTCCCACCACGATAGTGAAGAGGGCATTTAGTGTTACCCATCCATATCCATCTGTCCCGTCCGTCTGTTCCTCTGTCTGTCTTTACGTCGGTCCATCTTCAAATTTGTTATAATTTCTGTTTCCTTTCACCCCACTTCTTGATATTTCACACATGTCTTACCAGGGATTCCGCTGGCGATCGCCACTTTCGCAATTGGGATAAAACTAAACAATTGGCGATAAAAAATTACAATTTTCGAATTTATTTTATTTTTTTGAAGTGGCGATTTTTTTTATTTTCCCAGCGGAATCCCTGTCTTACTCCATGGATTTGACACAGCACTATAGAGAACCATTGGAGGTCCGTGCAAATCCCAGGGTCAAGGTCACATACATGCGTTCAAAACCTTAACACTCGGGTAAATGCTCGGTTTCCTTACACAGATCTACTTGATGTTTTACACACGCATTGTTCTAATGGTTCTCTACCACCCTGCGACACATCCACGCCCCTGTTAAGCCCAGGTTCAAGGTCACATACTTGGTGCGTTCAAAACCTTAACACTCGGTTAAATGTCTTATATTTCTGTTTCCTTGCACGGATCTGCTTGATATTTCACACACTCATTTATTTAATGGTCCTCTTCCACCCAGTGAAAAATCCACAATCATCCTGCCCCCGCTAAGCCCAGGGTCAAGGTCACATACTTGGAGCTTTCGAAACTCGGGGTAAGTGTCTTATAATGTCGATTTCCTTGCATGGATCTGCTTGATAATTCACACACCCATTGCTCTGATGGTCTGCTTTCATGCTGTGACAAATCCACGCTTCTCTGGCCATCTGTGTTTTCAAATGTGCCTCGTTTTCTTTAGCTGCCAACAGGCCACATTTCTATTTTTTTAAAGTTTTTTATAAGATTTTCTCAAATCGGCTATAATTTCTGTTTGCCTTCAGCTAATATCTTCATATTACACATATGCATTACTTACTAACGATACATCCTTCCAAATTAATACAATTACCCATGCTACTAACCGTATGTCCGTCCGTCTGCCTGTTTTTAATAAAAGTTTTTGTAAGAGTTTCTCAAATAGGGGCCTGCATTATTCAAGGGTATTTAGGGGTGGGTCTACATCAAACATGTGTTATTCATGTCCACTCTGAGGTTCATTTAAGGGCGTGGATACACTTAATTAAACCTGTGTTATTCATGTGCCCTCTGATGTGCATTTAGGGGCAGGGCTACACTTAATTAAGCACTCAAAGGTGAATTTAGGGGCGTGGCTACAGATAATTAAACATGTGTTATTCATGTGCACTATCATGTGCGTTTAGGGGCTGGGCTACAGTTAATTATACCCCCGTCACATGGAGTATGTCGAGAGGTATATATACTTTTCGTAATTCTCCTTCTGTCCATTTGTCCATCCATAAGTCCACGTTAAAGGTTTTGGGTAGACATTATCTCTGTAACGGTAAGTCAGATTGACCTCAAACTTCATATACTTCCTTATCATCATCCATATTTTCATTCCATACCAAACCCATGCGGCCTTCATGTCCGAGGTCAAGGTCAAAGTACTTTTTAAATATTTGCGTTAAAGTTTTTATTTGTCAGTCCAGGCGGCGGCCGGAGTATACGTTCAGCCAGTGATATCCATATGCACACGAAGGGGCAGGCAAAACAAACAGCTATATATCCGTGTTTTCAGATCCGAATGGAACGTGGCGATTAATCGTGGAGGTTTTCACAGAAGTGAAGACTGGTTCTACAGCCCAGGGAACAATGGAAGTGAAACTGGATAATACAACTGTGACCCAGTCCACACCGGTTGCTTTGACAACCGACAATAACACAGTCCGCTTTGATATCAACATTCCAGCTGTAAGCTCTATCGATGGTTTAGCATTAGAAAGTCTATGCTATTAATTTTCCATTCCAATCATCACAAAATGATATTCAGACTTTATAAAATGGTTTTTCTTTTCCTTAAGAAAATTATTTGCAAAAAGTGCAGATGGCTCGTCACAAGCCGGCTCATCTGGATCTACACTGCCACTATACGGGTATGTAGTGTTGAAAGGGTTAAATGGCAATTATGACCTTCTAATTCTAGACCTTCGATATGTGACCAGTCATGACAAAAAGGGGATTATTGAGGTTATGACCAGTGTAGCCCCAGATCAGCCTAATCAGGGGATACACTGTTTGATAACCATTTCTGATGTGTCTAATAAACACTTCATATTTGAGAGCACTGTGACATTTGGGTCTTATAAATATGCCCATCATTTGTTTCATCATTTGAATTTTGATAAGAGTATTTATGCCCCCCTATGCGATAGCAAGGGGGGCATATTGCGTTGCTCTTGGGGTTCCGTACGTCCATCCATCCACACATTTACGTAGAAAAGTTTGTAAAAGTTTCTCCAACATGTATTATCTTCAACATTACACAAAGGATTTCTTCAATACTTGGACACTTGAATCACTTGAACATTTGTCACACACTCGCGCCACCATTAATTAACTTAGCCATTTTCTTATGTCAAAGAGTTTTTAAGACTTTTTCAAATGACTTTGAAAAGTGTGTAAAAAAATTTTTTTATTTTTTTTTACACACAATCTCTAGTTACAGTCCAATATGCCATGTATTTGTGTAGCAAGTATTCCAGGATGCCTGACACTTGATCAGGACTCTGTTTTTCAGTGAACTTTTTTATTGTAATTCCAGTGGTGAACGGACAGTCCTCCCCATGGAGGTACATTTCAGACTGTATGAGACTTTGCTGTTGTCGTTTGTCAGAGCTCTAGATAAGCTGCGTATTTGCTTCAATACCCAATTAAAATTGCCAAAAACCCAATTGAAATCAGAAGTAGTGAGTATTAAAAAGCAATAAAAAATTTATGGTACCTTTATCATGCTGCAGAAAACAATAAACAGACCACAAATATAGCATATTTTTCTTATTTTCCATGAAAACACTTCTTGGTATTTCGTTGTCTCCAAGGAGACAATTCTAATGAAATGCGAAGATGTGTTTTCATGGAAAATAAGAAAAATATGCTATATTTGTGGTCTGTTGATGTGTAAACAGTAGTGTGATTTTATTTTACCCAATTAATATTTTGAAATACCCAATTGCTTCAGAAATGATGGAGTGACAATACTCAATTACAGAAATGATGGAGTGACAATACTAAATTACAGAAATGATGGAGTGACAATACTCAATTACAGAAATGATGGAGTGACAATACTCAATTACTAATTCCTTATATGGAGCCTGGTTTGTACTCAAAATCTAGCAGTTGGATTGGCTGAAACTGAAATAGCTCAGTCTTGACCAAATAAATATCATTATTACGAGCATGAGATTCTAGTACGTTTTATAATCATGAGTGTCAAAATCTAGCTGTTTGATTGACCTAAAGTTCAGCTTTGACAAGCTCAGCTTTGACCAATCATGACTACATGATATGAGAACCGAGTTTGTGCACAGAAACCATCGTGGCCGCATGGATATGGCAACCAGACGCTGTATGACCTCTATACATTCTATATGGTACCGGCAGTGTAAGCATGTTGACCTTGGCAACGGTCAAGGTCGGGAATGTCAACATTCATCCATTAATGCT
>CM055270.1:11331511-11481511 GCA_029237695.1 Conchocele bisecta | reverse complement strand
TTCTTAAAAACTCTTCTTCTCAAGAACCGCCAACCGGATTTCGACAAAACTTGGTAGGAATGATCGATGTACATTGCTCATTCAAAGTTGTTAAAATGGTGACCCCGGGGTCAAAAATGGGCATAGCCTGTGGGCTCAAATTAGGGTCAAATTTTATTTTTGACTGAATATGGTCATGTCATATATCAAATTGAAGGTATCAATGAGGCGATCACTCTGGTGCATTTGTTGTCGAAATCGGATTGTTATGTCATCCAAGATGGCCGCCGAAAGGTCAAAAGGTTGTTCTTTTATTAGAGATTTCAAAATTCTTCTTCACATGAACCGCTTGGCCCATGGTAGCCAAACTTAAAAGTTGTGGTCCATGGTTGAAGCCTTTTCAGATTTGTTAAAATGGAGGTCATCGCTAATCCAAGATGGCCGCCGTCTAAAAATAGCATAAATTCTTAAAAAATCTTCTTCTCATGAACCGCTAGCCGGATTTCGAGGAAACTGGGTAGGAATGATCGATGTACAATGCTCTTTCAAAGTTGTTAAAATGGTGACCCCGGGGTCAAAAATGGGCGTGGCCCGTGGGGTCAAATTTTATTTTTGACCGAATATGGTCATGTTATATATCAAATCGAAGGTATCAATGAAGCGATCACTCTGGTACATTTTTTGTCGAAATCGGATTGTTATGTCATCCAAGATGGCCGCCGAAATGTCAAAAGGTCGTTCTTTTATTAGAGATTTCAAAATTCTTCTTCACATGAACCGCTTGGCCCATGATAGCCAAACTTAAAAGTTATGGTCCATGGGTTAACCCTTTTCAGATTTGTTAAAATGGAGGTCATCGCTAATCCAAGATGGCCGCCGTCTAAAAATAGCATAAATTCTTAAAAAATCTTCTCATGAACTGCTGGCCGGATTTCGACTAAACTTGGTAGGAATGATCGATTTACAATGCTCTTTCAAAGTTGTGAAAATGGTGACCCCGGGGTCAAAAATGGGCATGGCCCGTGGGGTCAAATTGGGGTCAAATTTTATTTTTGACCGAATATGCTCATGCCATATATCAAATTGAAGGTATCGATGAAGCGATTGCTCTGGTACAATATTTGTCGGAATCGGATGATTATGTCATCCATGATGGCCACCAAAAGGTCTATTTATTCAAGATTTTGAACGTCTTTTTCTCAGGAACGACATGGCCGATGCTGGCCAAACTTCATAGGAAGTTAAGATCCTTGGGTGAAGCACTTTCAGATTTTGTAAAATGAGAGTCATCGCTTAATCCAAGATGACCGCCATCTAAAAATAGCACAATTTTTTTAAAACACATGAACTCAATGTCACATTCTCCTCTGGTGTTCATGGAGTCAGGTGAGCGAATTAGGGCCATCATGGCCCTCTTGTTTATTATCAAGGCTGCCAGCGAGGGGATAAGCTTCGTTTAACAATGCCATTTCGTATTAGGATTAAAGCTTATTCATTTTGTGCCATTATTATGGATTCTCATAATGCCTTGGGCATTCACTAGAGTCGATATACTATGCTAATTATCCACAGATTAAGGCTTGTTCAACAAAAGAAGTTTAACCGACCCTCGTCTAAACCCCTGACGGATGGAGACGGTGATGATAGTATGACGAACACGACGAGTAAACAGGGCAGTGATGACGAGGGTGACAAAGATAACGAAGACGACGGCAGTGGGAACGAGAGTGATCCAGAAGAGAAGGACGATAATTTTAGTGAAGCGGACGTAAGTTTCGAATGCAGTGCTGGATAGCTTGATAGTGTAGAGGCTACAGCATCATTGGACTTCAGTAATGGAGGTTGTGGGTTCAATCCTTGCTCTTGGTATGAATAAATGTTAGTATTATTGGAGCTCATGGGTTCAGTCGGTCTCCGCGAAAGTCGTCGGTTAAAATTGCCGCCTGACCGAATGTCCAACTACATAAAAAAAAAAAAATATATATATTTTTTTACTTTTCTCTTCTAAGCTTCAATGAAATCACCTTCCTTTGGTATGTGCTTCTGGTGCTAGCGAGCTTTTCTTATATGACTGATATACTTAAAAACGCTCTTAAATATCACACAAAATCAATTTTATTTTTATAAATGTTTTTTTTCGGTCGCATGCGGCCATGGCCGATAAATTTTTGTTCCTTCTGGTAAATATTTCAAGTTTACTAGACCAAATGTGCTGTAAATTTTGGCAGTTTCGCGGCCTAGGTATGAACAAATACTTTAGTTGTGTATATAATGTGATATGCACCAGAAGAATCAATATTGATTCTTCTGGTGCATATCACATATACACAGCTAAAAAGTCCATATTTGCTTTATTAGCTCACCTGAGCAAAGCTCATGTGAGCTATTGTTACCGCAATGTGTCGTCGTCGTCGTCGTCGTCGTCGTCCGTGAACATTTTCAAACGTCTTCTCCTCGGTAACCATTGGGCCT
This sequence comes from Conchocele bisecta, assembly GCA_029237695.1. NCBI lineage: Eukaryota > Metazoa > Mollusca > Bivalvia > Lucinida > Thyasiridae > Conchocele > Conchocele bisecta. The sequence continues at coordinate 11,479,060 of CM055270.1, read as the reverse complement.
ATAGTCACCAAACTTAGGTAGGGGGATTACAAAATTGTTAAAATGACGTCATTACGTAATCCAAGATGGCTGCCGTCTAAAAATAGCACAAATTCTTCAAAAATCTTCTTCTCAAGAACCGCCAACCGGATTTCGACAAAACTTGGTAGGAATGATCGATGTACAATGCTCTTTCAAACTTGTTAAAATGGTGACCCCAGGGTCAAAAATGGGCGTGGCCCGTGGGGTCAAATTGGGGTCAAATTTTATTTTTGACCGAATATGGTCATGTCATATATCAAATCGAAGGTATCAACGAGGCGATCACTCTGGTGCATCGAAATCCGATGATTATGTCATCCAAGACGGCCGCCGAAAGGTCAAAAGGTCGTTCTTTTATTAGAGATTTCAAAATTCTTCTTCACACAAACCGGTTGGCCCATGGTGGCCAAACTTCACAGTTATGGTCCATGGGTGAAGCCTTTTCAGATTTTTTAAACGGAGGTCGTCGCTAATCCAAGATGGCTGCCATCTAAAAATACCACAAATTCTTGAAAATCTTCTCATGAACCGCTAGCCGGATTTCGACGAAACTTGGTAGGAATGACCGAATATGCTCATGCCATATATCAAATTGAAGGTATCGATGAGGCGATTGCTCTGGTGCAATATTTGTCGGAATCGGATGATTATGTCATCCATGATGGCCTCCAAAAGGTCCATTTATTCGAGATTTTTAACGTCTTTTTCTCAGGAACCACATGGCCGATGCTGGCCAAACTTCATAGTAAGTTAAGATCCTAGGGTGAAGCATTTTCAGATTTGGTAAAATGAGAGTCATCGCTTAATCCAAGATAACCGCCATCTAAAAATAGCACAATTTTTTTAAAACACATAAACTCAATGTCACATTCTCCTCTGGTGTTCATGGAGTCAGGTGAGCGAATTAGGGCCATGATGGCCCTCTTGTTAAAAACAACATGATGGCTGTGACATTAGAGCTGGCCATAGTTTTCTGTGTATCTATTTTTAGAATAGGTTTCCGTAAGAATGCATAGTGCGGTGCTACTGGTGTGTATATATAACCTTTTATGAACCGAGAATGGTTTATTTGTGTTATATAACAATGTACTGACAAATATTTACACTTTCCATAAATTCATAATGCATGCGCCCGTTCAACGTATTACGCTTATATCCCAATACATTGCATTAGCCCCACGTGACATGCGACGTTGATTCGTTTGTTCGGCACCATTAATCTCCATGCTGTTCCATGAATTGCGACAAAATAACGTGAGAAAATTATTCTTAATTTTAACGCCATATTTGGCTATTTACATTTTTGAAACTATCAGAACGTTCAATGTAAGTATAAGTAATACAACCATGGGCTGTTATATATAAACCATATACATGGGCTGTTATATATAAACCATATACATGGGCTGTTATATATAAACCATATACATGGGCTGTTATATATAAACCATATACATGGGCTGTTATATATAAACCATATATATGGGCTGTTATATATAAACCATATATATGGGCTGTTATATATAAACCATATATATGGGCTGTTATATATAAACCATATATATGGGCTGTTCTATATAAACCATATACATGGGCTGTTATATATAAACCATATACATGGGCTGTTATATATAAACCATATATATGGGCTGTTATATATAAACCATATATATGGGCTGTTATATATAAACCTATAAACCATATATATGGGCTGTTATATATAAACCATATACATGGGCTGTTATATATAAACCATATACATGGGCTGTTATATATAAACCATATATATGGGCTGTTATATATAAACCATATACATGGGCTGTTATATATAAACCATATATATGGGCTGTTATATATAAACCATATACATGGGCTGTTATATATAAACCATATATATGGGCTGTTATATATAAACCATATATATGGGCTGTTATATATAAACCATATATGGGCTGTTATATATAAACCATATATATGGGCTGTTATATATAAACCATATATATGGGCTGTTCCTTCGCAATCCACACACTTTAAAGAAACAAAATTATTTTCTTACTACAGTAAATACAACAAACAGCCCATGGTTTTATTCCTTAAATATGGATTGTTTCCAGGAAGAGGAACCCACCAGTGTGGAAGACTGCGATAAGCAGATGGAAAAACTACAGAAACAGCACATGCAATATCGCGCAAACGTCTTTGCTGCATCCCACCACGTACGCGGTATTTGTCTCGGTCAGGATCGCTATAAACGAACCTACTTCGTGCTTCCGTGTGCCGGGCGGATGTATCTCGAGGGAATCGAATCTGGAGAGCCGCCGCAGTCAAAGTTCAAGGTCGTAGAGCATAAACACAACCCGATAATAGTGAAAGGTCGAATTGTGAAGAAAGAACGTAAGTTCCTGGATTGTGATCGAAGGAATGAAAGGGTTAGTGACCAAGGGGCGGTTGGTAGTCGGTTAAATCCATCAGTTAAGTCAGAAATGAATACGGAAACTGATGGAGATAAAGTAACAAATGCTGAAAACGGTGCTAAGGATAATCAAGTATTGGAGAAAGAGATAACAGCGGATTCTAATGGTAAGCAGGTGAACGGGGATGTTGAAATGGAAGAAAATGATGTTCATGACGATACACACGTGTGTAACAATAAAAATGGTGTTAATAAGGTTAGTGAAAATGACATACACATGGAAAATGATGACAGTGATAATGATGGAGGAAATGAAATGGATGAGGTTTCAAATGAAGCAGACGTGTGTAGAGATTTTGTGCCTCCAGAACAGGAGAGCGACTCAAGTGAACCTCCAGCACTGAAGAGTGTTTCTAATTCTGTGAGTGAGAAGAGTATTAACGGGGAGAGAACTCTGTATGACCAGAAACCACCTCATTGTAAAAGTGTCTCAGGAACGCCGGATGTTATGAAGAATACTAGTAGTCCTCGTGGTGTGGAGTTGAAAATTCCCACCATCAAGTCCAGTGCAATAGAAACTAACGGCCAGGTTTCAACAAACCTATTCCTCCAGGTGCCTAGCTCGGCCAAGCTGAGTGATTTCTGCAATATCTCCATTGACTCCACAATCAAAAGTGAAACAGACTCGGCATTACACAATCACCACCTATCCTCACTGTCATCGCCCACATTGTCACACTCATCAAACGATGTGACCAACTCATCCAATCATATCGCGTCTCTGTCTAGCCCACCGCCCGCCCACTCGGGACACAGACTTGACTCGAAACCAAACTTCATGAGCATCGACAGCTTCCTGAAGAAAGAAACCGCCACCGCCTCCAGCCAATTGGACAGCTTATTCTCGACCAGTTCGATACCGCCAGCTTCGCACATGAACAACATCAATCCCGCTTTGAAAACGGAGCACGGAATAGATGGGAAACCGTGGTTCAGTATTTTACCCAGGGTTCCCTGTGATAGTATGAGTCTCACTCGTGGCCAGAACCAGTCATTCTCGGCATTTATGTCGCAGTTCCGCCAGTATCCAATCCACAGTCCATCGTTCGCCTCGTTCCAAATGGGCCAATTGTTCTCCGAGTATTCCAAGGCCTCCGGATCGGGGAAGCCGTTCCCGATCGGTGAATCGTTCAAGGTTCCCGACGTGCCGGGCTCCCCACACCCAGACGACGTGCTCAAGTCACTGCAAGGGGCATGTCAGCCGATTCCAGAAGGTAATTGTTACATAGCTTACCATATTTATTCTAATAAACGCCCCCCGGGCTATGCAATTCGTGGGGATCAAAACGTGGAAAATATGATCAAAATATGTTATTTTCACATACAAAAGCCGTTTAAAACAATGTTTTAAATGGCTTTTGTATGTGAAACTAACATATTATGAAAATATGTCTTCAAATTTCATTAGAATTGTTTTCATGGTAAAATAAGAAAAATATGCTGTATTTGTGGTCTGTTTATTGTTTTCTGTAGCATGATAAAGATACCACACATTTTTCATTGCTTTTTGATGCTCGCTACTTCTGATTATACCCCCTGCAACGAGTTGTGGTGGGGGTATACTGGAGTCAGGTTGTCTGTCTGTCCGTCCGTCACTAAACTTAACATCAGAGAAATATTGTTAGAACTTATATTTCCTTCATCTAAAATGCTTAATATTTCACACATGCATTCCTGTAAGGCTCTACTACCATGCTGTGCCCAATCCACGACCATTCAACCCCCGCTGATCCCAAGGTCAAGGTCAAATACTTAGTCTCTTTTATACAAAACTTAACATCAGAGAAATATTGTTATAACTTCTATTTCCTTCTTCTAAAATGCTTAATATTTCACACATGCATTCCTGTAAGGCTCTACTACCATGCTGTGCCAAATCCGCTACCGTCCAACCCCCACTGAACCCAAGGTCAAGGTCAAATACTTAGTCTCTTTACAAAACTTCTATTTCCTTCATCTAAAATGTTTAATATTTCACACATGCATTCCTGTAAGGCTCTACTACCATGCTGTGCCAAATCCACGACCGTCCAACCCCTGCTGATCCCAAGGTCAAGGTCACATACTTAGTCTCTTTACAACACTTAACATCAGAGAAATCGGTTATAACTTCTATTTCCTTGCTCGGATCTGCTTCACATTTCAGACTCGCATTGCTCCAATGGACCTCTACCACCCTGTGACAAATTCACGTTAGTGCCGCCCCCGCTAAGCCCAGAGTCAAGGTCACAAGCCGACACACTTGGAAAATTTTACATATTTAGGGGTACCTGGGCCCACGCGGGGGGTATTCCGTAAGCCTCGCTTACTGACCAATCTAGTTTCAATTGGGTTGTTGGCAATGTTAATTGGGTATTTAAGAAATACGCACCTTATCTGGAGCTCTGGGTACCTATGTTATTTTGACATATAGGAGGGTATGCATATCTTAACGATGAATCCATTCTTAACGATTCATTTAACAGGTAACCTGCCCTGTATTGACTGAATACATACCGACTGATAACATATTGTTGTATCAGGCATTGACCTGATACAAACATCCGGGTTACAACAAAGTGAAAACTGATGTTCCATTTGTCGAATGACGTCAGTGTAAGGACACTACGTAAACAAGTCTGCGTTCTGTCCATAGATAGCGACGTCATCTGTGGTTATTTTCGAGCATAAAACCAATTCTCCCCCTTCTACAGACATGCAGAAAGGCTGGTGGCGACTGGACAAACTTCAGGTACTCCAATCGCTACAGAAGTGCCTTCACCCACGCGGCATTCGGGAACGCTACCTACAGAAGAACTTGTCCAAATACGCCGACCATACCACCACCTCTTGTTCCCAGGCGACTAACGAAAGTAAGTGTAATGTTTGGAGTATTGTCATTTTGTTTGTGAAAAATTATAAATGTTTTCTTTATATGTGCTTAGAAATATAGGTTGTGACCACCATTTGAACCGTCTCATCGAGATGGTTCAAATGAGTGGTCACAACATATACTTTCATTGAGAAATAAGAAAAAGAAAAATTAAATATTTTAAATATTTCATACGCGTAATGGTGTAATGCGAATGTAATGGGTTAAACAAAAATCAATCAACCAATATACCAACCAGTCAAAGCAAGCAACCAACCAACCAAATAATGGTCCAAATACACCGATTAGACAACCACCTCGTTTTCACAGGCGTCTAACGAAAGTAAGTGTAATGTTTGGAGATAAAACTCGGTCCAAATACGCCGACTATACCACCACCTCGTGTTCACAGGTGACTAATGATTCAGTTTCTTCTTATTTCTCTATGTAAATGTGTCTTTCATTAGAATTGCATATTTACAGGGAGAATTAAAAGAAAATATAATGAATTGTCGTCTGCTATTTTTTAACTATTTATAGCCCACAAATTTCCCGGCATGCAAAAAGTTATGTAACTTTAAGTAGTTTTGTGATGAAGATCTGTCAAATATGCCAATTATACCAAGACATCATTTGAGGACTAACACAAATAAATCAATCCATCAATAAATCAATCAACCTTTTGTTATGCCTCATTTGAATCATAATGTGTAATGCACCATATACCAGCGATATAACATAAATTTCTTCTCGGAGCAATCATGTAACAAAATCATGCACTTCCAATAAATTTTACTACAGTTGTCTCGTGGCAGTTTTGAAAGCCTATAGTCTGTTTCACGAAAGCTGCCCAAATTTTACAGCCATATAAACAATGCAAAAACAATCTTTTTTGTGATAATATTAAATTAAAGGAAAATTTAAGAATGAGCCTTCTTTTTATTTCATGAAATTCGGTCAAATATTGATTTTATTAAGAAAAATTGATTTGTCTATGGGAATTTAACATGGGGGAAAAAGAGGTAAGGAAGTGTGGGAGGAGTCAAAAAACGAAAAAAAATTGAAATTGACTCCGAAACCTGATTAGAAGAAAACAAGTTAAATTTTAAAAATCGGTGCAGTATTTCTGAAATTCAAAAAAATTCCCCATGTTAAATCCCCATAGACATCTTCACTCCGTGAAGATGTCTATGGGGATTTAACATGGGGAATTTTTTTTTCGCAATAAAATCAATATTTGACAAAATTTCACGAAATAAAATGAAGGCTCATTCTTAAATTTTCCTTTAATTTAATATTATCAAAAAAAATATTTTTTTTTAATTGTTTATATGGCCGTAAAATTTGGGCAGCTTTCGTGAAACAGACTATAGTTGTGTGTTAATTATGTCTTGTCTAAATCAATATTACAGGCATGACGGGTGATTCATTGTGACGAACAGTGCAGATCCTGATCAGATTGCAAATGCACAGGCTGATCTGGGTCTACATTGGTCGAACCCCCATTTCTCCAGGCACAGCCAATTATTGAGGAATCCGACAACAAAATCGTGAAATTCCAATTAATTTTGTTACAATTGCCTTATTTTCTTTCCAGTTGTCTCCCTTGAGTCATCTTCTGAGTCAGAATCGGAGTCGGATTCGGATGAAGAAACCGCCACAGATGAAGCAAATGACACTGAAACGGAGCAAACTGAGCAGAAATTGGACAAATCGTCAGAAATGAAAGAGAAGAATCCATCAGAAAAGGGTGATACTGAAAAATCGGGTAAAGACACAAACAAAACTGTTGATGGTAAAGATAATGATGAAAGTAACACAAGTGATAGCAAAGTGGAAAGCATGAAAGACTTGGATGGTAAAGTAAAGAAGAAGAAGAGGGAGCACGAAATGCCGGTAATAAATATTGAGGAAAAATCTCACGAGGCGGACTTGCTGGCGTTGGAAGAGGTGGAAATGTTGGAGGACAGGATTGCGAATGCTAGCTTGCAAACAAAGGTTAGTATTGAGGATGGGATTATAAAACTTGCTGAAAATTGTCTCGATATATCTAAATATGTGGCTGTGACTGGAGAAATGGGGCTTATTGGTTTTGCGACCAGTGTAGATCCAGATCAGCCTGTGCATTAGCAGTCTGATCAGGATCTACACTGTTCACCGTTTCATCGATATAACACCCGTCAAACAAGCAATTATCAGGCTACATGCGTATGTTATTTGACCAGGAGCTACGTTAGTCACAAATCCCATACGCCCCATTTCTCCAGTCCATGTTCGCCATTTCATAAATGTAACGCCGTCGTGCTTCTAGCAAACAATATACAACTATTTCATTGCCATTCGAGGCCTCGGGCAATAGTCCACAGCATCTCGGGGCAATAGTTTTGACTGTTCCCCGAATGGCAATGAAATAGTTATTTTATTACCCAACAAAGTTCTAAAACGCTAAAAAGCTTGTTTAAATCCTGTTTACTTAATGGCGACTTGTGCTGCACGTTACACTTTCCTTCACCTTTCAGTTTCACAATCATATGAAGGTAGACTTAATTAGCAAATTTTAAATCTTCACATGTGACAATATTTACGTTTCTAGTGCTTTCAAAATGTTTGTGTAGTCCGTAACGGAGTGATTGCAAAGATTTCTTCAAATAAAACTCGCCCTTCTCTGTTCTCGCACCTGCGTAAAACTTTTGCAGACAACTTGCCAGCACTTCATTTGTAACACCGTCGAAACAAATATATTTTTCGTCACAAAAGGCCTCGAACACCCAGACTGCGTGCTTTATCACATGTTTCGTGTTTACCGCATCCTTCTTTTTAATTAATTTGTTTAATTCCGCAACACTAACACTCGCAAAGCGCGACATTTTCTCCTTTTTGTTGACGTTTGACAGTTCTGTGCAATACCAATGTTTACATCTGTCCGCGTTCCATGAAACGGAAATGATGATTCGCGTGCTCAAACAAACGCGTTTTCATTGGCTCGATTTATCATGTGATTCGATCTGAAGCAAAGCAAGTCACATGACCAGTCAATAGTAGGGTGAAGAAATTAAAGTACTATTGCCTGCACGTGAAACTGTTTCATAGTCAAGCGGTCGAATGCAAAAAAATGAGGAACAGTCAAAACTAACGAATTACAATTTATATAGGAGGTTGGGTAATAATATAGATTGCTATCAGGTACAGATGTGTGCTATCAGGCTACAGATGTGTGCTATCAGGCTACAGATGTGTGCTATCAGGTAAAGATGTGTGCTATCAGGCTACAGATGTGTGCTATCAGGCTACAGATGTGTGCTATCAGGTACAGATGTGTGCTATCAGGCTACAGATGTGTGCTATCAGGGCTACTGATGTGATGCTATCAGGTAAAGAAGATGTGTGTATCAGGCTACAGATGTGTGCTATTCAGGTACACATGTGTGCTATCAGGCTACAGATGTGTGCTATCAGGGCTACAGATGTGTGTCAGGACGATGTGCATCAGGTACAGATGTGTGTATCAGGACTACAGATGTGTGTATCAGGTACAAGATGTGTGCTATCAGGTACAGATGTGTGCTATCAGGCTACAGATGTGTGCTATCAGGTACAGTAGATGTGTGCTATCAGGCTACAGATGTGTGCTATCAGGTACAGATGTGTGCTATCAGGTACAGATGTGTGCTATCAGGCTACAGATGTGTGCTATCAGGCTACAGATGTGTGCTATCAGGCTACAGATGTGTGTATCAGGGCTCACGATGTGTGCTATCAGGTACGATGAGTGTATCAGGCTACAGATGTGTGCTATCAGGCTACAGATGTGTGCTATCAGGCTACAGATGTGTGCTATCAGGTACAGATGTGTGCTATCAGGTACAGATGTGTGCTATCAGGTACAGATGTGTGCTATCAGGTACAGATGTGTGCTATCAGGTACAGTGTGCTATAGGCTACAGATGTGTGTCAGCTACAGATGTGTATCAGGTACGATGTGTGCTATCAGGTACAGTGTGTGCTATCAGCTACAGTGTGTGTATCAGGCTACAGATGTGTGCTATCAGGCTACAGATGTGTGCTATCAGGTACAGATGTGTGCTATCAGGCTACAGATGTGTGCTATCAGGTACATATGTGTGCTATCAGGTATCAGGTACAGATGTTGCTATCAGGCTACAGATGTGTGCTATCAGGTACATATGTGTGCTATCAGGTATCAGGTACAGATGTGTGCTATCAGGTACAGATGTGTGCTCAGATGTGTGCTATCAGGTACAGATGTGTGCTATCAGGTACAGATGTGTGCTGTTTGATTAGCAGGTAATCACTAATCCCAGAGCTCCAGATAAGCTGCGTATTTACTTGCCAAAAACCCAATTGAAATCAGAAATAGTGAGTATCAAACAAAAGCAATAACAATTTTGTGGTACCTTTATCATGCTACAGAAAACAATAAACAGACCACAAATATAGCATATTTTTCTTAAAAATATGAAATGCCAAGACATGTTTTCATTTCGAAGCAAACTATTCAATAATTGCTGTCTGTTGATGTGTAAACAGTAGTGTGATTTTATTTTACCCAATTCAAATTTTGAAATACCCAATTGCTTCAGAAATTATTCAGTGAAAATACTCAATTATTAATTCCTTATCTGGAGCCCCATTCCTCCAGTCACAGCCAAATATGAGGATTGGAGTGTATGCATTTTTGAGTGATGAAAACATTGTTAAGGATTCGTATTTTAATAGTGACACTGGGCCACATGTTATTACGGTGCCTGGCACGAGATCAGGATACAATTTTTCAGTCCTGAAAGTTGTCTTTGTAATTTCCGAGTGCTCCCTCCACCCATACAGGCACATTCCATCCTGTATATATATATGGCCTTGCTGTTGAACGAATGTAACATCCGAATCAGTCAATCAATTTATTTTGTTAATTAACCTGTGGACACTCATTAGCATGGAGGCAACAGCCAATCAATCAACCAATCAATTAATCAATAAATCAATCAATTTTCAGTGAGCATTGGAATGTCTTATATCTATGTCCCAACATATGAAATATGGGATTCGACCTCGTCAACCCGGCCTATTATGACCGTAGCTGTTGAAAGGCTGTTAAACACAATTAAGTAAACAAATCAATATTTCTCTTCAGGGGTGGAAGTTGGCTCCCAAGACTGGGTCAGACCAGTCCGAGGTGAAAATTATCCCACGAATCACACTAAAGACATCGGACGACGAACTAAACCCGATTGAAGCGGCCGGCGAGAGATTACTACAGCTGGAGTCAAACATCGAGAGACGATATCTGAAACCCCCGCTCTCTAAAGTGTAAGTACATTGACAATATCGGGCTAGTGTCTTGTGATACCGAGTTTATCAGACAAGGATAAGAAACGCATATGAATTCCGAGTCTCGCAGTTTTCAAACAAAGCCTGATGAGCTTAATATTTATTGCATAGAGAATTAACCCATAAAGACTACAATTATAGTAGTATGAAACTTTTATGAGAATAAAATCGCTATTTTCTTTATTTCATCTCAAAAGTATATGTTATTACCACTCATTTGAACCGTCTCGACGAGACGGTTCAAATGAGTGGTAACAACATATACATTCATGGAGAAATAAACAAAATAATGAGATTTTTTGTTTTTAAATTATTGTATACTTAGACTGAAATGGGTTAACAGAGAATCGAGAGGTGATACCTATAAAACTACCACTCTCTAAAGTGTAAGTACATTAGGGAACATCGGGCTAGTGTCTTTTAATACCAAGTTTATCAGTGATGGCTGGGAAACGCATATTAATTCCGAGTCTCACCGTTTTCGAACGAAGCCTCATGAGCTTAATATTTCTTGCATAGAGAATTAACCCATAAAGACTACAATTATAGTAGTATGAAACTATTATGAGAAAAAAATCGCTATTTTCTTTATTTCATCTCGAAAGTATATGTTGTTACCACTTGTTTGAACCGTCTCAACGAGACGGTTCAAATGAGTGGTAACAACATATACCTTCATGGAGAAATAAACAAAATAATGATATTTTTATGCCCCCGCTACCGAAAGGTACGGGGGCATATAATGTTACCGGCGTCCGTCCGTACATCTGTCCCGTCCGTCCGTCTGTCCGTCCCTCCGTCCGTCCGTCCGTCCGTCCGTACGTCCCGATATTACCATATTCTTTAGTAACTTCTACATGGCTTCACATATTATGTCAATATTTATACATGTGATACATATGAACATGCCTTACACACTCCACCCCCCAGTACTTTGACCTTGACCTTTGGCCTTGACCTTGACCTTTTCCACTTTAAATGTTTGCTTGGCACTTTGGGACAAATCTACGTGCACGTTTCTCAATCCTACACTAACTTCTCAATACTTTTGCCAATCGCTTACATATTTATACACATGATACATATGAACATGCCCTACACACTCCACCACCTAGTACTTCGACCTTGACCTTTGACCTTCACCTTTTCTACTTTAAATGTTTACTTGGCACTTTGGGACAAATCTACGTGCACGTTTCTCAATCCTACAATAACTTCTCAATACTTTTGCCAATCGCTTAAATATTTATACACATGATACATATGAACATGCCCTACACACTCCACCACCCAGTACTTCGACCTTGACCTTTGACCTTCACCTTTTCCACTTTAATTGTTTACTTGCCACTTTGGGACAAATCTACGTGCGCGTTTCTCAATCCTACACTAACTTTCACACACGCATTGCTCCAATGGTCCACTACCGCCCTGTGACAAATCCACATTCGTCCTGCCCCGCTAAGCACAGGGTCAAAGTCACAGACTTGGTGCGTTTGAAACCTTAACATTCAGTTAAATGGCTTATAATTTGTGTTTCCTTGCTCGGATCTGCTTCACATTTCACACACGCATTGCTACAATGGTCCTCTACCGCCCTGTGACAAATCCACATTTGTCCCGCCCCCACTAAGCCCATGGTCAAGGTGCGTTCAAAACCTTAACGCTCGGGTAAATGGCTTATAATCAAATATGCCTCGTTTTCTTTGGCTGCCAGCGGGGGCATTCATGTGCCGACAGGCCACATTTCTAGTTTAGATTTCTTTTTACAAAATTTGTGTATGCTTAGACTGAAATGGCTTAATATAGAATCGAGAGGTGATACCTAAAACTACCACTCTCTAAAGTGTAAGTACATTAGGAAAAATCGGGCTAGTGTCTTTTAATACCAAGTTTATCAGTGATGGCTGGGAAACGCGTAGGAATTCTGAGGCTCCCGAGGAATTCCTACAGTTTTCGAGCCAAGCCTGATGATCTTAATAGAGAATTGAGAGGCGATACCTAAAACCTCCGTTCTATAATGTGTAAGTACATTGAGAATACCATGCTAGTATATTTTGATATAAAATTTATCAGGCAAGGTTAGGAAACCCGTAGGAATTCCTACCATTTCCGAGTTGAGACTGCTAACAGTCATTTGTCAATTTGGTCAGTACATAGAGAGTTACCTGATAAGTAGCCTTTATCAGGTACCTGGCTGCGAATTGACCAAACACACACGGACTGATAACTAAGTGCTATATCAGGCATTGCTGCTGATACAATATATCATGGTCAATCCAAATTCAAGAACTACCGTTTGTCGAATGACATCGTGTAAGAACAAGACCATGTTTCTTTCAACAAACACTTGTATGTTTCATAGTACAGAATGTTGCCTGTTAACTGTGGCTGTGACTGGAAAAATGGGACTTTTGTGTTTTGTGCTTTGCGATCAGTATAGATCCATAGCAGCCTGGGTATCCATCAGCATCTGCACTGTTCGCCATCAATGAAACACCCGTCATGCTTCAAATTAGCACTACATGTACATATCATAGGGGGATTCTGGGGGCGGGCGGGGGGGGGGGGCGGGGGGGGGGGGGGGATTTCATTAACAGGGGCCCGTTTCACTAAACTTCTTACGACTAAAATGTTTGTAAGTGCAAAATTATGATAGTCTGTAAATTGCACATCAACACTATTTTCTTGTAAACAATTATTGGATTTACATTTATTGAGCATAGGCTGCATATGTAGCCTATGCTCAATAAATGTAAATCCATAAATTGTAATTTACAGACGATCTTAAATTTGCACTTACGAACATTTTAGTTGTAAGAAGTTTAGTGAAACGGGCCCCAGTAGTGTGCTATTTGATCGCGGCTAATATATTTTGGTTTAGACTGTTTCGTTCAAACGTATTGTTATACCCCCCCCCCCCCCCCCCCCCCCCACCCCCGCAACGAAGTGGGGGGGGGGGTATACTGGAGTCAGCTTGTCCGTCCGTCTGTCAGTCCGTCCATCTTTCCGTGTTTCCATGTTTCCGTCCGTCACAAAACTTAACAATTGTAAATTTCCTATTAACTTCTCTTTCCCTTTGCGGAAATCTACGACCCCCATTTATGCCAGGGGTCAAGGTCACGGACTTAAAAACTTAGAAAAAAACGAAAACTTAACAATTGTAAATTTCCTTTTAACTTCTCTTTCCCTTTGCGGAAATCTTTCATATTTTACCCACCTCTTCTCCGACACTCATACATCATTCTGCAACAAACCTACGACCCCCATTTATGCCAGGGCTCAAGGTCACGGACTTATAAACTTAGAAAAAAACTAAAACTTAACAAATGTAAATTTCCTTATAACTTCTCTTTCCCTTTGCGGAATGCAGTGATATTTTACCCGGCCCTTCTCTGACACTCATACATCATTCTGCAACAAACCTATGACCCCCATTTATGCCAGGGGTCAAGGTCACGGACTTAGAATGTCTAGTTTGCTTTTTTCAACTGGAACCACCATATCGCACTCTCCATATGTGCTGACATAGTCTTTTATCTGAAAATGATAGTATGCGAGCTGGAATTCATTCTAGGTCAGGGCTGACGTGGGGCGGGGGGTATTCCGTAAGCCCCTGCTTACTGACAAATCTAGTTAACACTGGAGACTGCTTTTCTAATATTTGCAAACAGTGTAGATCCTGATGAGCCGGCTCGTAGCGAGCCATCTCATCAGGATCTGCACAATTTATATTTTATTAGGGATGGGTTGTGGAGTAGGGGTGAGAACACCTGTCATTTCAATCTGGAAGTTGTGGGTTCAAACATTAGGCATCAAAAATGAGACTTGAAACTGGTCCCGTCCTTAAATGACATTAGCTGTTGCAGGAACCCATTCAAATTCACTTTTTATTTTTTACAAAATGACCCCCTTTTCTGCATAATGGAACAGTCTCAAACATAACATGAACTAGTCCATGTCAGTTACTTAGGGGTGAATGGGTAAATCATCTTCCACCTTTTACAGCCAGAAGATTAGCCTGACAAACATGTCGAGCCAAGATCACGATCCACGTGATGATGACAGAGACGATTCTCATGAGTCGCTGCCCGTTGGTCTCCAAGCCTGGCGCATCGCCGTGGCAACCGCGACGTCTGCAGCACAGATCATGCTCTGTATGATCCAACTGATCAAATCTATCTCCTGGGAAAAGTCCATCATGAAAGTGGTACGTGACTTTTATCAACCCCGCTTGCGGAAAACAGGACACTTTCATCACTATATTTTGTGACCTCCGTGTGTCCATGTGCATCCTAAATACATGTTAAAAGTTTTAAATTACTTCTCAGCAGCCGAAAAATCGATTTTTGCAATGTTCATTTTAAATTATTCAATATCCTATGTCACCCCAACCAGAAGTCATATTTACTTGGTATTGCGTATGCTTGTTTATCATTGTATTTTCATTACATCACCCACCCATGTGGCCTGCATTCACAACGTCATTGTCAGAAAACTTAAATACCTTTAACAAGGTGCATGATCACGTGGTTACAACAACAACAACGTCGCCCACTCCAAAGTAAGTATTCTTTGATATTTTCCTTAATATGCAACAGATTTTGATGAAATACCGGTATGGCACAGCAAACGCATCTTCATGAGCTGCATTTGGTGGTCTAGTGAGTTTGGCACTAACTTATGTCATTTTTGCGAAGAATCCGATTCTTCGCAAAAACGACAGAAGTTTGGGCGAAAATACAGAGACCACCAAATGCAGCTTAACAAGACGCGTTTGATGCGCCATATTTCATCAAAATCCGTTACGTAATAAGGTCACTATAAAAGAATACGTACTTTGAATCGGTACTTGTTGTTGTTGTTAGTACCACGTGATCATACACCTTGTTTAAGTTCATTCACCTGCAACCATCAGTTGGATTAACTTCACATGCTTATTTATCATCCATAACTTAATTCAATGGGCCACTCATGTGACCCTCATGTCCAAGGGCTTGTTGTGGTTCACGTTTGACTTTGCAATTAATTATTTGACTTTGCAATTAATGATTCCAGCTGTGCCAGATTTGCCGGAAGGATGACAATGAAGCTCAGTTGTTGCTATGCGACGGTTGTGACCGTGGTTACCATACTTACTGTTTCAAGGTGAGTACCATAGAGTTTCTCATAAGTGAAAACTGGCTGGGCCCTTTCAATAGAGGTGACACCATAATAAACAACACTTTAATTTGTGTACAATGTATGCCATTTATTTAACCAGATGAGCTGAAATAATGCACAAGTGAGTGGGTCCTTATGCTAAACAAATGAGTGAGCACAGTGAAATGAGTTTGTTTATCGAGAGGACCCAATCATGAGGGCATTATTTTACGCTAATCAGCTGATTAAATGAAAGTTTTCTTACATTTCGCACATGGTAATTTATAAAAACAAAGCAAATCAAGCGTAAAATATGGTTAAGAGGTATGGATAATTGTGGCTGTGACGAGAAATTTAGCTTATGGCATTTGTAACCAGTGTAGCTCCTGATCAAATAGCACACTCTTGTTGCCTGATAATGATCTATATTCCTTCTTAGAAGCATGACAGCTGTTTCCGTGATGGAATTGCAAACAGTACTGGTCCTGATCAGATCGGACTGCAGATGCACAGGCTGATCTGGATCTAGACTGCAGATGCACAGGCTGATCTGGATCTAGACTGGTCTCAAAACCCATAAGCCCCGTTTCACAGCCAAAAGTACCATATTATGTTCTGTTTCAGCCGAAGCTGGAGAAAATTCCCGATGGTGACTGGTACTGCTATGAGTGTATATCAAAGGTAATTATCCCATGCACAATATATTTCATGGAGAAACTTTGATTGTTTTCCTTATTTCTCACCAAAAGTCTGTCTCTCCATCTGGCTGGCGATTGGTTGGCAGCATGCGAAGCGTAATTTTAAAGCTGGGCCTGGGGTTCATCCTTGCCGGAATCCTGGTATCCAAGCAAGCAACCAACCAACTAAAACCACAAACCAAATTACCAACCAAACCAAACCAAACAACCAGCCAAGCAAACCAACCACACATCCAACCAATCAGTCAAACATCCAACCAACCAAACTAACCAACCAAGTATACAACCAACCAATAAACCAATACATCAACCAATCAGTCACCCAACCAACTAAGCAATCAAACCAACCAAACACACATCCAACCAACCAACCATTCAACCAACCAACCAACCATTCAACCAACCAAACAAACATCCAACAAACCAACCAATCAAACAATCGACCAACCAATCTACTGTATTTACAGGCGGTGGGAGAGTCATGCTGCCTGGTCTGTGGTCGCAGGTTCGGGCGTATGGCCGAATGTCACACGTGTCCACGCGCACTACATATAGAATGTCTCGACCCACCATTGTCAAGGTAACCATTGTAAACACCAAATGCCAAATTGGAGCTTGAATTGCTGGTCCCATTGAAACTCTAGGGCCCCATTTCACGAAACCTGCCATAAATTTATGGCCATATAAGCAATGCAAAAACATTTTTTTCGATAATATTAAATTTCATCAATATTTAAGAATGAGCCTTGTTTTTATTTCGTGAAATTTTATTACCAAAAAAATGAGTTATCTATGGGAATTTAACATGGAGAAAAACAAGAGGTGGAGAACCTGGAGGAGGAGTCGAAAAACAAAATCTAGCTAGATAGCTTGGAAATTACCTAACAAAGAAAACAAAAGTTACATGTTGAAAATTGGTCCAGTATTTCTGAAATTATAAAAATTTCCCCATGTTAAATCCCAGTAGACATCTTTACTCTGTGAACATGTGGAAATTGTTTTTTCGCAATAAAATCAATATTGGACCAAATTTCACGACATACAAAGTAGGCTCATTCTTAAATTTTGCTATAATTAATATTATCGAAAAATAGAATGTTTTTGCATTGTTTATATATCCGTAAAATTTGGGCAGGTTTCGTGAAACAGACAGTAATCGAAACCACATTACACTACCTTATAGTGACGACCCAACTTTTCCAAGGTATCGCTTGTCCTGCAAAGATTATATGTGGCTGTGACTAGAGAAATGGGGCTTATGTGTTTTGCGAACAGTGGAGGTCCAGATCAGTTTTTAAATCACGCTATGGAGTGAGCCAGCAGTGAGTTGAACCTATATGACGGGCACAGTGATACGCATACCCAGACTTTTAATTTGCGTCGCAACATCTGATAATATCCTTTTTGGACGTTCTTCCCTTACTGAGATTCAGGCCGAGCATCAAGTGCTCTTGTATTGTAAGGATATCTGGCACCAGTAGCCGATTTCACAAACATTGCAAAGTATACCTATGTACAACCTTGAGGGAGAAATTTTCAATTTTAGGATAAATTTATTAATTTTTAGCCAGGTTTTTTGAAAAAAAATCCAGGCTATTGGATTGGCGAAAGCCGAGCGGGCGGGCGGACGGCGGGCGGCGGGCGGCGGGCGGGCGGCGGGCGGGCGGCCTCCACAATCAATGTTAAGTTTTCGTGTTCGAGTCCATTTCTTTGTTACTGTACCACCTAGGACCACCAAACTTTCACAGCTTCATAATCAAGGGGTGCCCACCACATATCACTATCCAACATGTTACTTTTTTTTTAACTTCACCCATTTTTTCCCATTTTTTCCGCGTAATCGACTTAGCCATTTTCAATGTTAAGTTTTCGCGTTTACAATGTTAAGTTTTCGTGTTTAAGTCAATTTCTTTCGTACTGTACCACCTAGGACCACCAAACTTTCACAGCTTCATAATCAAGGGGTACCCACCACATATCACTATCCAACATGTTACTTTTTTTTTTTAACTTCACCCATTTTTTCCGCGCAGTCGACTTAGCCATTTTCAATGTTAAGTTTTCGCGTTTACAATGTTAAGTTTTCGTGTTTAAGTCCATTTCTTTGGTACTGTACCACCTAGGACCACCAAACTTTCACAGCTTCATAACCAAGGGGTGCCTACCACATACAACTATCCAACATGTGACCATTTTTTTACCTTCACCTATTATTTCTACGTAATTGACTTAGTCATTTTCAACGTTAACTTTTTAACGTACGTCTGGTTAGAGTTTTTTGGTTAAAACTTTTTCGTTATACAATATCTCTGCAACTGCATCGCCCATTACCTTGAAACTTCACATGGGTGTTTATCATCATCCATATTTTCATTCTAACCCCCAACCGTGCGGTCCCTGTGCCCAATGTCAAGGTCCAATTACTTTGAATTTTTTTGAAAAAAAATCCAGGCTATTGGATTGGCGAAAGCCGGGCGGGCTGGTGGGCGGGCGGCGGTGGGCGGGCGGGCGGCTGGCGGGCGGCGGGCGGTGTCCACAATCAATGTTAAGTTTTCATGTTTGAGTCCATTTCTTTGTTACTGTACCACCTAGGACCACCAAACTTTTCACAGCTTCATAATCAAGTGACTGTACACCTCCCAGGAAACACCAAACTTTCACAGCATTCATAATCTTTAGGGGTGCCCACCACATATCACTATCCAACATGTTACTTTTTTTTTTAACTTCACCCATTTTTTCCGCGTAATCGACTTAGCCATTTTCAATGTTAAGTTTTCGCGTTTACAATGTTAAGTTTTCGTGTTTAAGCCCATTTCTTTGGTACTGTACCACCTAGGACCACCAAACTTTCACAGCTTCATAACCAAGGGGTGCCTACCACATACAACTATCCAACATGTCACCATTTTTTTACCTTCACCTATTATTTCTACGTAATTGACTTAGCCATTTTCAACGTTAACTTTTTAACGTACGTCTGGTTAGAGTTTTTTGGCTAAAACTTTTTCGTTATACTATATCTCTGCAACTGCTTCGCCCATTACCTTGAAACTTCACATGCGTGTTTATCATCATCCATATTTTCATTCTAACCCCCAACCGTGCGGCCCCTGTGCCCAATGTCAAGGTCAAATTGCTTTGAATTTTTTTGAAAGTTAAATTTTTCGTGTACTATATCTCTGCAACTGCTTCACCCAATACCTTGATACTTCACATGGTGCTTATCATCATTGTCGCACTGCTTGCGGAAAGCGCGATCCTGTGCCCTATGTTCAAGTTTAAATTACAATTTGAATTTTTTTGTTAAAGTTTTTTTCGTGTACTATATCTTCTGCAACTGCTTCACCCAAATACCTTGATACTTCACATGGGTGTTTATTTTCATCATTGTCACACCTGCTTGCGGAAAGCGCGATATCGTCAGCATTTTGGCATACGTCCGTCCGTTCGTCCGTGTGTCCGGTTAAAGTTTTTTGGTTAAAGTTTTTCCATCTACTATATCTATTTTTTTAGTGTCCATGCCTCGCCCCAAGGCGCGACATGCAGGCCACGGCCATCTAGTCTACAAAAAGTGGGTATAATTATGTTATCCAATTGTCTATGCTTGGAAAAAACCTGGCCTTCGTGGCTTTGCCTCGTTTCTTGTTATTATACTGAATTTATTACATTATCTAAATTCAGTATAATAATTCTGCATACTTTTAATCATCAAATATATGCAGTTGTTAGTTCTATATGACATAATGCATTTCGGGAAAAATAAATGATTACTCCCTCAAAGTTTACATTGCTAGAAAAGTATACTTTGCAATGTTGGTGAAATCGGCTACAGATATGGATAATGAGGGGGAATGTGTCTTAAACTTCCACATAATTCCAGCACAAAAATATTTACACAATTCCCTAACATTTGATTGGTCCGTAGCAAGTCTCTGTCCAAAGTTTATATCCCAGTAAACTCCCACGCTAAACTACTTTCCGTAACCGTCAGGCGCAGTTAAAATAATTCTTAAGAAAACGGAAAATAAACACATGTTCTTGATGAATTTATTTAAAATGCTGGAATTATAAGGAATGAATGGCCTTTTTGTGGAATTTATCGGGGATATAAACTTGGAAAAGTCGCGGGAATACTGGACGAGGCCTTCCGGCCTTCATCCAGTATTCCCGCGACTTTTCCAAGTTTATACCCCGATAAATTCCACAAAAAGGCCATTCATTCCTATATTGAAACCCTGTCTCCCTTATATGGCCTTAGCTGTTGTTGGAACATTGAACCCAATAACATTTTCACATTCCATCTTTCAGAGTCCCACGAAAATGGTTTTGTGCCTCGTGCGAAAGTGAAAAAACGCACGGGAGAAAACGAGTACGGAAGAACTCGTGTGCCAGTACATCTTCCCCCGCCACCCCAGCCACACCTACACCCACCCCGACGTCTACCTCCACCCCAACCCCCACCCCTACGCCGACGAAAGATCTCACTCCCTCGGGGCGTAAACGGCGATCAGACTTTGGAATTCCTCGGAAGCGAAAGAACACAACGGACACTCCCGGGTCTGAGGCGAATAGTCCGGAGAAGAAGAAAGAGGCGATTGACGACAATCAGAGCGAGATAGATATGGTGAAGGCAGCGGAGGCATCGACTGACATGAACATATGCAAGTAAGTTAGTCAGGCTAAAAATTAACCATTTGAAACCGAACACTCACTATAGCTGTGTTGCAAACAGTGCAGACCCAGATGAGCTGGCTCGTGACGAACTGTCTCATCAGGATCTGCAGTTTTTGCAAGTAATTTTCATATTTTTGAGAACAAGAACACCTCCTTTTCATAAATGGACTATCCTGAAAATCATTTTATGACGATAGGTTTCGCTCTTTCTGTCTGTCTGTCTGTTACCAACCAAGCAACCAGTCAGCCAAAAACCAACCAATCAATCAATCACTCAATCAGTAACCCAACTAACAAGCCTGACCAACAAACCAACCATCCATCTATCAAACCAAACAACCAACCAACCAACCAACCAATCAACCAACCAACCAACCAACCAACCAACCAACCAACCAACCAACCAACCAACCCAACCAACCAACCAACCAACCAACCAACCAATCAATCAATCAATTAACCAATCAATCAATTAACCAATCAATCAATCAGGTCGTTGCTGACTGAGATGATGAAGCATGAGGATGGCTGGCCATTCCTGTTACCCGTCAACTGTCGACAGTTCCCGTCGTATCGTAAATTCATCAAGACGCCCATGGACTTCGGCTCCATGAAGGTCAAACTCCGAGACTTTGTGTAAGTAGAATAAGGGATCGTAGCTAGTTATCTCCCATTTAATTTATTTACAGAAATTCGGTCCAAATTGTGTAGTTTGGGGTCTTATTGCTCGTACAAAGGGCAAATGTAGCATGATGTGTTGTGAAAAGTAGCAATTATAGTGATCTGGGACTACATTATTTGTCAGATTTATATTTTCACACTTATTACTGCTGTTGTAATCAGTGTAGACTCAGATCAGACTGCACGGATGTGTGTGCACAGATGTGCAGTCTGATCTGGGTCTCTGGGTCTACTCTGTTCACAAATATCATTTTTTGTGCTATTTTGTGCTATTCAGTAAGAAATAAATGCTGAAATACAGCACAGGACAGGTTAAAACTGTCCGGCATTACAAACAAACAAACAAACAAAAAACAGCATAGGACTGAATCTCTATAAATAGATTTTCAAAGGGACATAACTGGCTACGATCCATCATTGGAAAACGATTAACCCTTTCAACACTACAGACCTTCTGCAGTGTTTGCAAACAGTGTAGATCCAGATAAGCCGACTCGTAATGTGCCGTCTCGTCAGGATCTGCACTTTTTGCAGTAATTTTCATATTCTTTAGAGAAAAAACACTCCCTTCTTATAAATGGACTAGTCTGAAAATCATTTTGTGATGATTGGCTTGGTCCTTAAATTAACCCTTTACATGCTATCTGTGAAAATATCAGCCAACAAATTAGGAGTATTTTTCTTATTTCTCTCTGTAAATATGTCCTTCAATTTCATTAGAATTGCATCCTCTGGACTCAATTCTGATAAAATTCAAAGACAAATTCATAATATTTACGGGAAGAATTTAATCATGAATTGTCGTCTGCTATTTGTGAACTATTTATAGCCCACAAATTTCCCAGCATGCAAAGAGTTAACAGTCCATTCCAGTTATTTAGGGTTGAACACAGGTGATGGGAAAAACTAATCTCATAGTCTCTCATTGTATAAATATATCTTCAGCTTGTTTACAATCCTTATAAAGTACATAGTTAAACGTAAGTGGCAGGTGGCATGCGGTGGGTAATTTAACGATCGCGATTCATCCTTACCCAGGGATTCCGCTGGGGAATATAAAAAAATCGTCACTTCAAAAAAAATAAAACAATTGGCGATAAAAAAAATTACAATTTTGGAAAAAAAAATCAAAAAATATTTTTATATTTTTTTTCGATTTTTTTTCGGAAATTGTAATTTTTTATCGCCAATTATAATTTGTTATCACCAATTGTTCATTTTTATCGCCAATTACGAAAGTGGCGATCGCCAGCGGAATCCCTGCTTACCGGAATTTCAACCGGAGACTTGGTTTGGTCCTCGTGTACATCTTTGGTTTTCTTGTATGTGACAGTTAAATCTGGTTATACCCCTGATATGAGTAATATGATTATTCTTAATCCTATTACTTTTATGGGAAGGAGCCAAGTGGCTTTGGGTGTGGTCTGATCAAGTTATTCTAATTTCAGGGCTGAATATATTTTTTTTTGGATGTACCATTCTGATTCTGGGATTTTCCACCTTATGCAGGAGGTTGAATATGGGATCGAACCCATTGGCCTGGCCTTAAATGACTGTAGCTGTTGATAGACCGTTAAACACTAACAACAACAAACAACATAGTTAAACTTTTTTTTATTTCTTCAGGTACAAGCATCGTGGAGAATTTGTCTCGGACGCGTACCTTGTGTTCGACAATTGTAAAACATTCAACGAGGATGATTCAGAAGTCGGTCACTGCGGCCACGTGATGCGTGACTTCTTCACGACCCGATGGCGGGAAGTGGTCAACCCACCTCCACCTCCAGTGGAGGACGATTTGTCATCATCGTCAAACTCAAACAGTGCTAGTCCATCATCATGATCGTCATTTTGATTTCATCATAATTATAACGTCATCCATCGTTGTGATGTCATAATTGTAATTTCATTATTTTGATGTCATATTAATAGTGATGTCATCATCGTGTATGACCGACTGGAGAGATTGGGATTATAGCACATACGTGCAGTCTGATCAGGGTCTGCACTGTTCTCTATTTAGTTTGAGTCAATCAATCAATCAGTGAACCACATTTCATGTTCTAACACACAATATAAATCCTTATCAGGGGCCGTTTCACTCAACTTCATACGACTAAAATGTTCGTAAGTGCAAATTTAGGATCGTCTGGAAATTTCAATTGATGGATTTACATTTATTGAGCATAGGCTGCATATGCATATCCAATGATTGTTTTCAAGAAAACATTGCTAATGTGTCATAATTTTGCACTTACGAACATTTTAGTCGTACAAAGTTTAATGAAACGGGCCCCCAGGCTACTAGAGTGTTGTATAGCTCAGGAGCTAGACTGGCCACAAATACCATAAGCCCCATTTCTCCAGTCACAGCCACAGGTCAGGAGCTAGACTGGTCACAAATGCCATTGCGGTCAAAAATGCATTATGGCAATTTTCTCCCTGTGGCATGCGACATCACTATCCATAATAGATATTGCGGAAGTTCCTACATCACTGTACATACTTAGTTAAGTTTTATTCGGTATTTTCTAAAAGCTAGTCCTTCATTATAAGAACGTGTATAGCTGTTGTTTCCATATTTATAAGTTGAATTCTGTGTATATGTGATTCAGGCACTTGAAGTGGTAAATGAAATACAGTAGAAACTTGATAACCCGATAACTCGATAACCCTGCCACCCTGGGAGGTCCACTGGGTGTCCGTTGTAGAGAGATTTCACTGTAATTCTCATATGATTGAAAAGCACACATCTTAAAGTGCTCATAAATGTATGAGCACTTTAAGATGTGTGCTTTTCAATCGTCAGCTCTGTAGTATTAAACACTATGACCGTAATTATCATCAAAATTCTAAATATACTGGTTGTATACCCAAAATTGGACTTGGTGTGGTATGGACCTGTAGCCGATTTCACCAACATTGCAAAGTATACTTTTCTAGCAAAGTATACTTTGAGGGAGTAATCATTTATTTTTCCTGAAATGCATTATTTCATATAGAACTAAAAACTGCATATATTTGATGATTAAAAGTATGCAGAATTATTATACTGAATTTATTACATTATCACAGCCAAATTGGCTGTGATAATGTAATAAATTCAGTATAATAAAAATTAATAAATTTATCCTAAAATTGAAAATTTCTCCCTCAAAGTATACTTTGCTAGAAAAGTATACTTTGCAATGTTGGTGAAATAGGCTACAGGCACCAGGTCAGGTTATTCTAATTTCAGGGCTGAATATATTTTTTCTCGATATAAATATTCCGTTCTGATTTTGGGATTTTCTCCCCAATGCAGCAGGTTAAAACGGGATCGAACCCGTTTGTTCTATATGAAATAATGCATTTCGGGAAATATCATTGATTACTCCCTCAGAGTACACTTAGTTAGATAAGTATGCTTAGCAATGTTGGTGAAATCGGCTATTGGTGTAGTATGGGTGACTGACACCGGATGAGGCCTTTCAGTGCTTGTAATTACAGTGCTGACTACACCCATGCAGGCACAGGCATTCGGCGTCTTTCTACGTCTTTCGGCTGTCATCGGTATAACTATATACATATGAACAAGGCTTCTAACTTTGGTCGGACACGACCTCGTATCATAACAAATTCCGCGATTTTATTAACCCTAGTGTGAATATTTTGGTGGAAACTGCACATGTTCATTTGAGAATTATTGTTATCTGGCTAAAATAACATAGTAATTTCCAATAACCTCCGAAGGGAAGCACATTTAATACACATTGTTTTAAAGTCACTCTTTTTATTGAATTTTCGACCACATAGTCTTTATTAAAATAGTGTTAAAATGTTTTGGCAGTCCTACATGACGTCCATAGTCTAGCCTTTGGCCTTTGGCTAGACTATGGACGTCATGTAGGACTGCCAAAACGTTTTCACACTATTTTGATGAAGACCATGTGGTTGAAAATTCAATGAAAAGAGTGACTTTAAAACAATGTGGTAAAATAACATAGTTAGAACATAATTATGCAAAGAATATCGAATTACAGTTGATTTTCCTAGGTCGGACACAACCTCGTATCATAACAAATGAAACAACGTGTTGAGGCTGTAACGTCAATATTGTAGTGACAAGTTCATATGATCATTTGAGAATTATCGTTATCCTGCAGAAATACATAGAATGCATAGGAAATTACAATTTTAAATATGTTATTTTGTTATGATACAAGGTCATGTCCGACCACAGTTCGAAGCCTTGTTCATATATATAGAGTTACACCGATGACAGCCGAAACACGCCGAATGCCTATGCATACAGGTGCATGCCCATTGTTATGTTACTTTTGAATGGATGTAAAACTCCAATCAATCAATCAATCAATCAATCAATCAATCAATCAATCAATCAATCAATCAATCAATCACAGTTTGTATTCACAGTCATGAATCTAGGTGTTGTGCTACAGTGTTGGATACTTGTATATTTAGATCAATTTGTGTTGTGAGAAACATATCATAAATATGTGTATATTTTGTTCCATTTTCCGTTCCCATTTGTGAGGTATATACATGTAGGACACCGGCTGATAAAACGTAAAGTTTGTGACCAGCATATGGCCAGATCAGCCTGCCCATTTGCACAATCTGATCAGGGCCTACGCTGTTCGCCATTCACTCACTAAAGTAGCTTTAGTGTCCTAAGCAAGTCAAATTTATGTTCTGTTGAGAAAAGACACTTTATGACCTATGCGACCAATGTAGACCCAGATCAGCCATCGTCTCTGGACAGTCTGATCAGGGCCTACACTGTTTGCCATTCAATCACTAAAGTAGCTTAAGTGAGAAAAGGCACGTTACGACCTATGCGACCAGTGTAGCCCCAGATCAGCTTGCGCAGTCTGATCTGGGCCTACGCTGTTCACCATTCACTCACTACGAAAGTAGTTTTAACGTCCTCAGCAAAACAATTAGACAATAATCTATGCTCTGTTGAGAAAAGGCACGTTACAGCTATTCGGACATGCGTAGCCCCAGATCAGCCCGCACATCGTCTCTGGACAGTCTGATCAGGGCCTACACTGTTTGCCATTCAATCACTAAAGTAGCTTAAGTGAGAAAAGGCACGTTACGACCTATGCGACCAGTGTAGCCCCAGATCAGCTTGCGCAGTCTGATCTGGGCCTACGCTGTTCACCATTCACTCACTACGAAAGTAGTTTTAACGTCCTCAGCAAAACAATTAGACAATAATCTATGCTCTGTTGAGAAAAGGCACGTTACCAGCTATTCGACCAGCGTAGCCCCAGATCAGCCCGCACATCCGTGCAGTCTGATCAGGGCCTACACTGTTTGCTATTCACTCACTAAAGTAGCTTTAGTGTCTTCAGCAGAACAATTAGACAATAAATTATGCTCTGTTGAGAACGTTACGACCTATGCGACCAGCGTGGCCCTAGATCAGCCTGCACATCCGTGCAGTCTGATCAGGGCCTACACTGTTCACCATCCAGCCACAGAAATAATAACCTTTATATTATCAGCAAGACTACACGACTGTGCAAGATGATCATACCGGTATCTACTCTTGTTTCAAATGTCATAAGGTTCTTTTTCTCTTTCGATGACCCACATATCTCATTCCGAGAAAAAGAATCTTAGAACATGTGGGACAAGTGTAGCTCCCGATAATCATTTGTACTCATTTTGATTTGATGTATTTGTGTTTAATGGCCTATCAACAGCTAAGGTCATTTAAAGCCGGGCCAACTGGTTCGATACCATTTGTAACCTACTGCATTGGGTAAAAATTCTAATTTCAGGGCTGAATGTACCGTATTTACCCTATGTATTGGGACAGTAAAAAATAAATAAAATTCTACGTGTCCCAATACATAATATAAAATAAATTAATTATTTTTTTTGGTGTCCCAATTATTAATATTGAAAGTTTGTATCCTCGAAATTTCGGTTAGTACACGGTTGTGCCTTGGCTCCCGAATTGTTTGCCTATTTGTATATCAAAATCGTGTTAAATTTGTAACACGACTATTGTCAGAAATCGTGTTAAATTCGCGATTCTTTCCCAAATTAGACCCAAAATGGATGATTTTTTTTTTTTTTTTTTTTTTTTTTTTTTTTTTTTTTTTTTTTTTTTTTTTTATGGACGCATAGCCTCCTTTTATCTCACCTATGTGAATGTGCAGCTGGTCATGTTTGCACATTTCGTAAATTAATCCGAGCAAACTGGGAATAACATCAATTATTGGTCCCATTAACAAAGCAGTGCTAATTGTTATGTGCTCGATTTAATCTTTCCGGCATGCGTTCGCGCTCACCATTGGTGGAATATTAATTAGGTGTAAAAGGCTGACCAATCGGAGATCGCGTATCAGTGGCGCAGATTAACTCAACCCAGATTAACTAAATTGTTACAGCACTGCCCACGCCCCCGGCGCATGTACACAAATGTGTACGTGACAACTGGCCTTGTTTCGCTATGTCATAATTGAGCCAGTGCATGAGATAATCAACTTTATTATATAACCAAGATTTTCGCCGAGAATTTCGCCGAGAATGATTTTACTTTTTTCTGCAAATATATCGGAAAGTTGATAACATTTTCAGAGCAAATGCGTAATAATTACTAATTTAATATTCGTCAACATTCGATATCGTTTACAGAAAATGTACACTATTATCAGATTCATCTTCGTCGAAAATCTCACGTGATAAGCCTGATTACCTCATGAACTGGCGCAAAATTATAACACGTCGGGCAAAACTTGTCTATGCAGGTCTGTGGTGTTGAAAGGGTTAAAACTCTGTGCGTACTCAAACCCACAGGTGGAATAGTCGGATGTGTGACACAAAGAAAATGACCATTACAAAAATATCCATTACCCCACCCACTTGATCTCATTCTATTATTAACGTCATGTACAGTACGATACCAGGTGGGTGGGATAATGGGATTTTTTTAATAGACATTTATTTTGGTGTCATAGGTCCGAGTCTTCCACCTGTGCTCACCATATGAGTAAACACAGTTTGCAATGCACGTTGCAGTTGATGGAACAGGATATCGGTCATTGGGTCATTGCGTCATCGAATGATGATGGCTTCACGTGTTTACTACACTTTTTTCTACACGCGTTTACAATAATGGATTGCACGGACCTGCGTAGATCTACATTCTACATGAACATGATGAATAAATAAAACATGACGTTAACAATTCTTGGATTCAATATATTTATTACATGCGAAGATAACAGTGAAAACTTATGGCATATTATAGGCATTGGCGACATCGTTCATTCGCAGTGTACAGTGTACATGTATTTTGTGTTGACATTATGATGCGTCTTGGGCGAGAACGGATATAGCACGGTTCGGACAAGCAACACGGAAGGTTGTATGTCGCCGGACTTCTGTGTACTAACGGGGTCGCACTGTACTATACTTTCCACCCAGTTGTCACGATCGAAACGCCATCCCTCGGTAGTGTCTGGATATAATAGCATGGAGAGCATGCCGTGACCGGATACATGTCCGTACTTTAAACTTACCTCGTGAATATTGATGAGAGGGCGGGGCGATGTATCGGGAGTATTTCCGTGTGAATTGAAATAATTTTCGCAAATAAATCACATTCCGGCATTGACAGGCGGCATTGTCGATGTATACAGTTTATTGGTAATCTATTTAATCAACATAGCTCAGATTTACCATCAGCACTGTGTTATATTAGTTAATCAGCGACGGCCTCTGTTTATAGCGAGACGTGCCAATAGTCGGCATGACCAGTAGCCGGTGAAATTTTTAAAAAAAAATTGGAGTAGCGATTTTTTTATTTTCCCCAGCGGAATCCCTGACTCTGTTTAAAAGTATTTAAAAAAAAGAAGAAGAGATGTCCCAATACTTAAGGTGCAGAAATTATTGATTTTTTTTTAAAATTGTGATGTGTCCCAAAACTTGTTTCCTAAAAAATAATTATTTCTCCCCAAAACGGGGATGTCCCAATATAAAGGGTGTCCCAATACATAGGGTAAATACGGT
Source organism: Conchocele bisecta (assembly GCA_029237695.1). Taxonomy (NCBI): domain Eukaryota; kingdom Metazoa; phylum Mollusca; class Bivalvia; order Lucinida; family Thyasiridae; genus Conchocele; species Conchocele bisecta. The sequence continues at coordinate 11,449,137 of CM055270.1, read as the reverse complement.
AGTACACGGAAAAACTTTAACAAAAAAATTCAAAGTAATTTGACCTTGACATTGGGCACAGGGGCCGCACGGTTGGGGGTTAGAATGGAAATATGGATGATGATAAACACCCATGTGAAGTTTCAAGGTAATGGGCGAAGCAGTTCCAGAGATATAGTATACTTATTTTGATGCAAATATTCCGATCTGATTTTAGGATCCCCCCCCCCCCCCAACCCCCAATGCAGCATGTAAACCTGTTGGCCCAGCCTTAAATTACCTTAGCTGTTGATAGGCCGTTAAGCAACATTAAACAAACAAACATTAACCGACACACTCTGATCTGGGTCTGAGTTGGCAACAGATATTTGTCACTTTTCTTGCATAAGCCTTAACATTTGGCTTCATATTTTTTGGTAACACAAAGCTCCAGATAAGCTGCGTATTTGCTTAAATACCCAATTCAAATTGCCAAAAACCCAAATGAAATCAGAAGCAGCGAGTATCAAAAAAGCAATCAAAAATTTGTGTTACCTTTATCATGCTGGAGAAAACAATAAACAGACCAAAATTATAGCATATTTTTCTTATTTTCCAGGAAAACGCATCTTGGTATTTCATTAGAACGAGACAATTCCAATGAAATGCCAAGATATGTTTTCATTTTGAAGCAAACTATTCAATAATTGCTGACTGTTGATGTGTAAACAGTAGTGATTTTATTTTACCCAATTAAAATTTTGAAATGCTCATATTGCAATTGCTTCAGAAATGATGGGCGTGACAATATTCAATTACTAATTCCTTATCTGGAGCGCTGGTAACATTTGTGTTCAATTTAAGTGTGTTCACATATTGGTGCTAGTACATGTAGTATTTCACATGCACCATTGAAGAACTCTACCTACCAATCTCGAGAACATATGTGGAAAGATTTCCTCTATATAAATTCCAATCTTTTGCTTGAAATCAGGAAGTTTGATTGGCTGAGGCTGAGCTGTGCTCAGTCTTCGCCAATCAAACTTCTTGATTTTGTTTGAGTTTCGAGAATGTGCTAGGAAAATTTGATAATCATGGGCGCAGTCTTCACGTCAAACGATAGCAATAACACAGCCATGTTAAAGGAACATAAGACGTATATAGACAAATGTTACATATATTCCATTTATATGTCATTGTTTGATGGTGTCAATTTAATATTCTGAAAAATGTTTTGATTTTGACATCTGGAATTTGTTTTCCTTCCACTCTAAGGTCACGACTGTCAATAAAAAATAACGAATCTGCATGTTGTGTAGGACAGTCTTGTAAATATGTTACCAGACTTAGAAAATCACAAGTAACGGTCCCATCCCTTAAAGAATAGATTTCAGGGCATCAGTGACATTAGAAGTGGCGGAATTTGTCTATTTTATGTCACAGTATGTTTGAATGTAGCCCTGGTTGCCTGTAAATGTGCGATCAAATTGTGATAATTCCAGCACAAACATATTTACACAATTCCCTAACATTTGATTGGCCCGTAGCAAGTCTCTATGCAAAATTTATATCCCAGTAAACTCCCACGCTGGACTATTTTCCGTAACCGTGAGGCGCAGTTAAAATAATTCTTAAGAAAACGGAAAATAAACACATTTTCTTGATGAATTTATTTCAAATGCTGGAATTATAAGGAATGAATGGCATTTTTTTGGAATTTATCGGGGATATAAACTTGGAAAAGTCGCGGGAATACTGGACGAGGCCTTCCGGCCTTCGTCCAGTATTCCCGCGACTTTTCCAAGTTTATACCCCGATAAATTCCACAAAAAGGCCATTCATTCCTATAATATTATTCTGCTGTTGGCTGTTTGACATGGAAGTGCGTGTGCCCACAATGTGCGTCTCGTGAATTTCTGACAACAAGGCGTGCGTCTGGTCTAAATATAACATGGCACCTATTGCAATCAATTAAGACAAATTCTCTATAAAACAAAAAAGATTGCCATAGGTGTCAGGTACGTAAAGTCTCCGATTTTGTTCAAACTTTCACCCTTTTTCTAAAATTATCCATAATTTAATAGATATTGATGAAAGAGTTGCAATATGCAATTGAGATAAAATGCTGTGCTTTCATTGGTCGAGAAAGTAGGGCAAACAATAAAAACTCACCTATAGTCTGTTTCACGAAAGCTGCCCAAATTTTACGCCCATATAAACAATTCGAAAACAATATTTTTTTCGATAATATTAAATTAAAGGAAAATTTAAGAATGAGCCTTCTTTTTATTTTATGAAATTGACTCCGAAACCTAGCTAGATAGCTTGGAAATGATCTAACTAAGAAAACAAAAGTTAAATTTTAAAAATCGGTCCAGTATTTCTGAAATTCTAAAAAATTTCCCCATGTTAAATCCCCATAGACAGCTTCACTCCGTGAAGATGTCTATGGGGATTTAACATGGGGAAATTTTGTTTTCGCAATAAAATCAATATTTGACCAAATTTCACGAAATAAAAAGAAGGCTCATTCTTAATTTCTCCTTTAATTTAATATTATCAAAAGAAATCTTGTTTTTGAATTGTTTATATAGCCGTAAAATTTGGGCAGCTTTCGTGAAACAGACAGTAGGGTGTGTATGAGTGCATTAAACAATGTCTGTACTGTGTAGAGCTAGTTCGTATATTTAGGATACATATGTGGCTATGACTGGAAAAATAGGGCTTGTGGGTTTGGTGACCAGTGAAGATCCTGATCAGCCTGTACATGCGCACAGTCTGATCAGGATCTGCACTGTTCGCCATTCCATCATTGAAACACACATTATGCATCTAACAAGCAATACAAATTGTTATCGTGCTACAGTAGTGTTGTATTTGATCAGGAGCTACACTGGTCAAATGGGGCTTATGGCTTTTGCGACCAGTGAAGATCCAGATCAGCATGTACATCTGCACAGTCTGATCAGAATCTGCACTGTTCACGATTCTATCAATGAAACACCCATTATGCTTCTAACAAGCGATATAGATCATTATCTGGCTACAGGAGTGCGCTATTTGATGAGGAGCTACACTGGTCACAAATCCCATAAGCCTAATTTCTCCAGGCACAGCCATTTTTAGAAAAATAAAATGAAGCATTGCAAAGCATTGCCTGCCATTGGTTATGTTTTCCCAGCCATTTGCCCTAATGCTTGTATTATTGCCAGCTAAGTTATTATATTTAATGTTCTCACACCCACCACATCCCACACCAAGCCCACCACCCCACTCAGACATGTCACATCCACCAGACATCCCACCACCAATCCAGACATCCCACCACCCACCTAGACATCCCACTGCCTAGACGATCACCCACACCCACCCAGACATCATACAACCCACCCATTCATAGCTTACCAATTTTTTTCTATTTTCTTCATTTCTCAATGAATGTACATGTATATGATGTTGCCACTCGACGAGACGGTTCAACTGAGTGCTAACAACATATACACGGAAACCATTGCCCATCGTAGTAAGAGCTGTTAAATGGCTGTTAAACACCTCACTTCTATTTCACACTTTGGCCAGTACATGTCGTATTGCTTCAGTATGTCGTGTTATAAATTGTATAATTGTAAAATGTCTGACTAATTTCGTTCAGTGTATGAGAAAATGTTGGTATTTGGTAAGAATTTCTACTTCGAGTGGTTTGCCAGAAATTTACAACCATTGAAGACGAGATACTACCTTGTGTCGCATTTTTTCATATGTTGGCATGTATTATTATTTCTTCCTGTCGTTTAATACACAAATATAACGGTGAATTACACCACATGGTTCTGTAGAGCGACAATAGTTATACCACTCCCGTGTTTCCCATATATGGAGAAATTACCTCAGTAATGTCACAATGACACGTTTCCTTCGACCAATCCAATGATGTTCTTGACAGTTGCCTTCACTAGGCCTGTTTCCAGAAATTAATGTGCACAACTCGTTGCTATGTTTTACACGTAATTTGCTATGTATAAAGTATCATGCGTGAAATGTAAAACATATTTATTTAACCAGGTGAGCTGATTATCTTGAAATAATGCCCTTGTGATTTGGTAAACCTCTAATACACTCACGCGTTTGTTTAACGTAAGGACCCAATCACTTATGCATTACTTCCAGATAATCAGCTCACAGTGCCCAGTTGATCAACACCTCCATTAGCTTAATGGACTGTTAAATCCTTAACAATGTTAATGATTTAACAGTCCGTTCAGCTAACAGAGTTTTTGAGCAAGTGGTCGCTGGTTAATAAACAGTATTTAATCTATCATTTATCAGAGACCGGCTGCTTGTTTACCAAATTCACTCTGGCCAACAACTAGAAATCATTGGGAAAAGATCCAATTTTGTTATATTTGGCGATAATATTTTAGAAGAAAATTATGATGTACACAATGATAAAAAAACTAAAAACAGTTGTTGGAATGGAGCGACATGGAGGATGAAAATTCATTGAAAAATATCTGCTTAACTGGTCAGTATGTCAAACATGTCGGTTGGTCCATATCTGATAAATGGGACATTATCTGAGAAAACCAGGCTTATTTAACTTCTTACCAGTGTAGATCCTGATCTGACATAACGCACACTGGTCAAAATTGGTCACAAGCTACATTGTTCATTCGATGAATATTCCATTTTCGCTGAAGAAATAGCAAACAGTGTAGACCCTGACCACACTGCGCAGACGCGCAGACGCGCAGTGTGGGCTGGGTCTACACTGGTCGCAAATGCAATAAGACCGATTTTGTCAGATCTTGGCCCAAGAATATTGTTTTGTCAAGAGGTATGCAAAGTTAGGTGTTCTATTATAGTTCATGGTGTAAGAATGTGACAATTTTCATTTCTCCAAATCATTTTGTAAACTGTGAAAAATGTTACTATTGTAAAATATGAAGCAATAAAATGATACTACTGTATGTATTACTGTGTATTTTCATTTACATACCATTTATATATAGTGGGCGGTTGGTTGTGAGCATGCAGGGTACATCTAACTCTTACACTGCTATCTTTTTTTTTTGTCGTCTGCCGTTTATTTTCCAGTTTTATCATCAAAAACATGCTTTGACAGCATTTTAGAATAATTTACAACATGCTTTGACAGCACTTCAGAATCATTTCCATTGGAAATGATTCTTAAGTGCTGTAAAACCATGTTTTTATTGAGAAATAAGGCAAGATATAAAAGCAACAGCAGATGACATTTGTTGTGTGTAGCGGTGTAAGGGTTAACAAGGGGATTCATCCTTATCGGAATCCTGAAATCCCTGGTTTGGCCCTCAGGTACATTTTTGTCGCGCCCGTTTGCGGAAAGCGCGATATAGTCGGCCGTTTGGCGTACGTACGTGTGTCCGGTTAAAGTTTTTGGTTAAGCTGTAAGGTTAAGTTGTTTGGTTAAAGTTTTTGGTTAAGTTCTTTGGTTAAAGTTTTTGGTTAAGTTTTTTGGTTAAGTTGTTTGGTTAAGTTTTTTGGTTAAAGTTTTTGATTAAGTTCTTTGGTTAAAGTTTTTGGTTAAGTTTTTTGGTTAAGTTTTTTCGTTAAAGTTTTTGGTTAAAGTTTTTCGTTATACTATATCTCTGCAACTGCTTTGCCCATTACCTTGAAACTTCACATGGGTGTTTATCATCATCTATATTTTCATTCTACCCCCCTCCCGTGCGGCCCCTGTGCCCAATGTCAAGGTCAAATTACTTTGAAGTTTTTGGTTAAGTTTTTTGGTTAAAGTTTTTGCTTAAGTTTTTTGCTTAAGTTTTTTGGTTAAAGTTTTTCGTTATACTATATCTCTGCAACTGCTTTGCCCATTACCTTGAAACTTCATATGGGTGTTTATCATCATCTATATTTTCATTCTACCCCCTCCTGTGCGGCCCGTGCCCAATGTGAAGGTCAAATTACTTTGATGTTTTTGGTTAAGTTCTTTGGTTAAAGTTTTTGGTTAAGTTTTTTGGTTAAGTTTTTTGGTTAAAGTTTTTGGTTAAGGTTTTTGGTTAAGTTTTTTGGTTAAAGTTTTTCGTTATACTATATCTCTGCAACTGCTTTGCCCATTACCTTCAAACTTCACATGGGTGTTTATCATCATCTATATTTTCATTCTACCCCCCTTCCGTGCGACCCCTGTGCCCAATGTCAAGGTCAAATTACTTTGAAGTGTTTGGTTAAGTTTTTTGGTTAAAGTTGTTGGTTAAGTTTTTTGGTTAAGTTTTTTGGTTAAAGTTTTTGGTTAAAGTTTTTCGTTATACTATATCTCTGCAACTGCTTTGCCCATTACCTTGAAACTTCACATGGGTGTTTATCATCATCTATATTTTCATTCACTAACTACCCCCCTTCCGTGCGACCCCTGTGCCCAATGTCAAGGTCAAATTACTTTGAAGTTTTTGGTTAAGTTTTTGGGTTAATGTTTTTGGTTAATGTTTTTGGTTAAGTTTTTTTGTTAAGTTTTTTGGTTAAGTTAAGTTTTTTGGTTAAGTTTTTTGGTTAAGTTAAGTGTTTTGGTTAAGTTTTTTGGTTAAGTTTTTTGGTTAAAGTTTTTCGTTAAAGTTTTTCGTTATACTATATCTCTGCAACTGCTTTGCCCATTACCTTGAAACTTCACATGGGTGTTTAATCATCATCTATATTTTCATTCTACCCCCTTCCGTGCGGCCCCTGTGCCCAATGTCAAGGTCAAATTACTTTGAAGTTTTTGGTTAAGTTTTTTGGTTAAGTTTTTTGGTTAAAGTTTTTGGTTAAAGTTTTTTGGTTAAGTTTTTTGGTTAAAGTTTTTCGTTATACTATATCTCTGCAACTGCTTTGCCCATTACCTTGAAACTTCATATGGGTGTTTATCATCATCTATATTTTCATTCTACCCCCCTCCCGTGCGGCCCCTGTGCCCAATGTCGAAGGTCAAATTACTTTGAATGTTTTTGGTTAAGTTCTTTGGTTAAAGTTTTTGGTTAAGTTTTTTGGTTAAGTTTTGTGGTTAAAGTTTTTGGTTAAGTTTTTTGGTTAAGTTTTTGGTTTAAAGTTTTTTTGTGATGCTATATCTCTGCAACTGCTTTGCCCACTTTACCTTGAAACTTCACATGGGTGTTTATACATCATCTATATTTTCATTCTACCTCCCTCCCTTGCTGCGGCCCTGTGCCCAATGTGAAGGTCAAATTACTTTTGAAAGTTTTTATTTGTTTTTGTTTAAGTTTTTTGTTTAAAGTTTTTTGTTATTTTTTTTGGTTAAAGTTTTTCGTTATACTATATCTGCAACTGCTTTGCCCATTACCTTGAAACGTCACATGGGTTGTTTATTTTCATCATCTATTATTTTTCATTTACCTACCCCTTCCGTGCGGCCCCTGCGGCCCAATGTCAAGGTCAAATTAAACTTTCTTTGATGTTTTTGGTTAAGTTTTTTGGTTCAAGTTTTTGGAGGTTCAATGTTTTTGGTTCAAGTTTTTGGTTAAGTTTTGTGGTTAAGTTTTTTGGTTAATTTTTTGGTTAAGTTTTTCGTTATACTATCTCTGCAACTGCTTTGCCCATTACCTTGAAACTTCACAGGGTGTTTATCATCATCTATATTTTCATTCTACTCCCTCCCGTGCGGCCCCTGTGCCAATGTCAAGGTCAAATTACTTTGAAGTTTTTGGTTAAGTTTTTTGGTTAAAGTTTTTGTTAATTTTTTTTTGTTGGTTAAGTTTTTTTGGTTAAAGTTTTTTTATGTTATACTATATCTGCAACTGCTTTGCCCATTACCTTGAAATCTTACATGGGTGTTTATCATCAATCTAATATTTTCATTCTCACCCCCCTACTCCCGTGCGCCCTGTGCCAATGTGCAAGTCGGTCAAATTACTTTGAAGTTTTTGGTTAAGTTTTTTGGTTCAAGTTATTGGTTACAAGTTTTTTGTTAAGTTTTTTGGTTCCCCAAAGTTTTTTGTTAAATTACTTATGTTTTTTGGTTAAAGTTTTTTGTTATACTATATCTTTTTTTTTAGTGTCCATGCCTCGCCACAAGGCGCGACATGCAGGCCGCGGCCATCTAGTTGGCTTCCTTGTTACTGGAGAGTTGACGCCGGTTATGCCCGTTATAAAAGTAGTACGACTAGTACTAATTGTAGTAGGGAAAAGTGATAAATAATTCTGGTGAGGTGATGACCTGGCACAAGGTCAGGTTATTCTAATTTCAGGGCTGAATACATATTTATACAATGATCAAGAGACTATCAGATTAGTTTTTCCCATCACCTGTGCCTCGGGCTAAGTGGTGAGCAGTGCAGCTCCTGATGAAATACAACACTCCTGTAGCGGGATTTATACGATCCATATTGACTGATGTTTCATTGACGGAATGGCAAGTTCAGTAGCCTATTTCATCAACATTGCAAAGTATACTTTACTAGCAAAGTATACTTTGAGGGAGTAATCATTTATTTTTCCTGAAATGCATTATTTCATATAGAACTAACAAATGCATATATTTCATGATTAAAAGTATGCAGAATTATTATACTGAATTTATTGCATTATCACAGCCAAATTGGCTGTGATAATGTAATAAATTCAGTATAATAACAATTAATAAATTTATCATAAAATTGAAAATTTCTCCCTCAAAGTATACTTTGCTACTAAAGTATACTTTGCAATGTTGGTGAAATAGACTACTGATCCTGTTCAGACTGTGTGGAATCACAGGCTGATCTGAATCTACACTGGTCGCAAATCCCATAAGCCCCATTTCCTCGGTCACAGCCACAAGTCGGTACAAATATTGCCTGTTCCAAATTTTGTTGCCGACATAATTTTGGCTATTAAACACATTCAATCTAAAAAATATTAAAATGTAAGTACTTTATCATCAATAACAAAAAAGGCACCCTCATGAAATTCCGTCAAATATTGATTTTATGCGAAAAATAATGAAAAAAGTGGCGAGGGTGACATTTTTGTTATTGATGGAAAAGTACTTGCATTTTAATATTTTTTAGATTTGATGTGTTTAACCCTTACACTGCCATCTTAATTGTGGAACAGACAGTAGGATCTTACATGAGTGGTGAATGATTTAACACGATACTTATTGAACAAGGTTACTATACAGACTCCTGACACAGGTTGAAGTAATGGACCGAGGTCTATAAATACATTAAATATGCCTAAAAGCATCAATAAATGAATACAAAAAATAAGCTAAAAAATTTTTTTTTCATCCCTTAAAAAGATTTTAATAACCATTTCACCCCTAAGTAACTGGAATGGATTTTGGTATGTAAATTTTCAAACTAGTCCATTTATGAAAAGGTGGGGGGGGGGGTGTTTTTGTTCTAAAAAATAAGAACAATTCTTGCAAAAAGTGTCGCGAGCCGGCTCATCTGGATCTACACTTTTTGCCAATACCACTATACAGGCATGTGGTGTTGAAAGGGTTAACCCTTCCTACGCTGTTGACGGAATTACCGTCGGCTGTTTTTCATTTTTGCTTTAATTCTTAACAAAAAACTGATTTCGACAGCACATGAGAATCGTCTCATGTGCTGTAAAAACTAGGTTTTTGTCGAGAAATATTGAAAATATAACATTTCCAGCAGACGATAACATTTAATTCAGCGTAGTAAGGGTTAACACGATACTTATTGAACAAGCTAAGGTTACTATACAGACTCATGAGGGTGCATCTCATGAAATCAGTCAACAATTTTAATAACGCTTTCACCCCTAAGTAACTGGAATGGATTTTGATATGTAAATTTTCATCTAGTCCATTTATGAAAAGGGGGGTGTTTTTGTTCTAAAAAATAAGAACATTACTTGCAAAAAGTGTCACGAGCCGGCTTATCTGGATCTACACTTTTTGGCAATACTACTATACAGGCATGTGGTGTTGAAAGGGTTAAACAGGTTTCCTGAGTCTGTAAGAAACAAGGTTACCATATGTTGAGTTTATTATGAAATCAGTGAACATGTATTAATCACGAAATATATTAGATACTAATATTTGCATAAGCACAACATCATACATTGGCCTTGTATTGGTCACAGAGTATTATTACACTAGTGTATCATGTTTTTTATAATCAGTGAAACCTGAATTCATAAGAAACGAGGCTATGTCGAGTTTCTTATGAAATTAGTCAATGAGTTTAATAAACACGATATTAGTTTAAATAATATTTATTTCAAGTTATGACAAGTGAGATATATATATACAATTGAGAACAGGATTAGAAAACAAGCTTTTACACTTATGTGAATTCTCCTGAAATACCATATTAAATTGTCACAAATGTTAGATTTTATTTATTGCATAAGCACATCAACATAGATTGAAGCTGTACTAGTCACCAAGCCTGTTTTCTGTAACAGGCTAATTTGCATATTTATTACACTTAGTCTAGTGTATTATGTTCTATATTACACTGTGTTAATACACTGCGAGCGCCCATTTTATGCAATCTGCTCTATACAATGATATTTCTTGTCTCCATCTCTCGATAGCTGTGTAATTTTGTGTATGGATGGTGAAACAAAAAAAAGAGTTGGATTCCAATTACCAAAACATCGTGGCGAAATTGTTGCCAAAGTAATTTCTATTCATTACATGCGGTATATCGCTATTAAATTGCCCATAGGCAACATATCTGGTTATTTAGATGGAAAAAATGAATATGTTCAGTTCTTAAAATTATGCTTCAATAGCTTGGCTTTTCTATGGATTTTCTCCGAACTCTAAACACGTTTTCAAGAGGTAGTTACTCCAAGAACCAAATCGTTCCTCATTTTAGCTCCGAGCTAGGCACTGACACATAACTCACTGTTGGTGGTGGTTTGGGCGACTTTGGCATACATTTAACGAATGAAACCATGGGCTTTGCATTTACTGTGGTTACTATACAAAATATTTGGTCTTAAGGTGTGTGGAGTCTGCTATTGCATAACAAGTAATGCGGAGAGCAAAATAACGGTGGGTATTGTATGTCATGCAAACCTGCTTTTTAGATCCGTTACCATGGCACCTACCTTTACTTACACATCTCAGCAACTGATAGGGCAATTTTTATGTGATAAAGAGCAGCTACCCCGGTAATTGACATACTAGTATCTACCAAAGATGACATTCTAATAGCCGTAGCTGTCTCGGATTAATTTGATTGATTATTGGTGTTTAACGGCCTATCAACAGCTATGGTCATTTAAGGCTGGGCCAATGGGTTCGATCCCGATTTAACCTGCTGCATTGGGAGGAAAATCCCAAAATCAGAACGGAATATTTACATGGAGATAGTTATCACAATAAATCGCTAAAAGAGATATTTAAGAAAATGTTGATTGGAAGGGGGCTAACATTTGATTTGATTTATTGATGTTTAACGGCCTATCAACAGCTAAGGTCATTTAAGGCCGGGCCAACAGGTTTGATCAACAGGTTTGAACCTGCTGCATTGGGGGGAAAATCTCAATCAGAACGGAATATTTATATCAAAATAAATATATAACACAATAAGTCGCTCGTGTAGTTTCTAAGATATTTAAGTAAATGTTGATTACAAGGGGGCTAAAAAGTGAGTGCACATGACGTACTACACCCACCATGAAAATGATATGTGGCTGCGACTGGAGAAATGGGACTTATGTGTTTTGCGATCAGTGCAGATCCAGATCAGCCTGTGCATCCACAGTCTGATCAGGATCTGCACTGTTTGCCATTCCATGAAACACCCGTCTTGCTTCCGACATGCAATATAGATCATTATCAGGCTACACGAGTTACACTGGTCACAAATCCAATAAGCTCCATGTCTCCAACAACAGCCACATATTGGACATAGCATGGCAAAATTGAGCTTGTTCAGGCTGGGCAGAAGAAATGGAGATTATTGTGTTTGCGACCAGTGAAGATCCAGATCAGACTGTGCATCCGCACAGTCTGATCAGGATCTGCACTGTTCGCAATGCAATCAATCAAACAGACACCGTGCTTCTAAAAAGCAATATAGAATCATTATCAGGCTACAGGAGTGTGCAATTTGATCAGGAGCTACACTGGTCACAAATCCCATAGCCCCATTTCTCCTGTCACAGCCACATATTTGAAAATACCATACTGTCCCTTTTCTTGGCCAAAGATGAAATTCCAATATAATTACTGCAAACGAGATGATATACTGCGTCCAATAGACGGATAATTGCCAATAATATACCAAGCTTTATATAGTTGTTTTTTATATGAATAAATTTGATCCGTGTCTGACAACAGGGACATTATGACATTTGCAACCATGGTATATTCCTGTCCTCTTGCTGGAGAATCACGAAGTACGATTATGATTTAGTATACATACACACTTTTTAAAACAAAAAATGGGTACCGGCATATTTTTGTCACGGGTGTTCGTTCGACCTTCGTCACGGGTAACCATTCATACTCCGTCCGTCATGTTTCTTGTAAGATGTAAACTTTTTAGACATTAATAGCTGCAGACCTGATGTTTGGTACGTGGCTTCTTTATCCTATGCAGGTGCGCAAAGTGCCTGTTAGGTTGTTTTGCTGAAGGCAGTAAAGCTACTTCACTGACTTATGACAAACAGTGTAGGCCCCGATCCGACTGGGTTGCGCAAATGCGTAGGCTGATCTTGGGCTACGCTCGTTGTGGAAACAATAATGTACATATAGTCACCACCCTGTTCGCCTGTCTGTGTAAGATTTTTGTTTGACTACCCCACTACCTTTGTTACCATAAGTCGGATTGGCTTAGAACTGCATATATTTATTTATCATCATCCATATGTTCATTATATAGTCCACCGTGTGCTCAGTCAATGTCACACAACTTAGAAATTTGGATAAAAGTTTTTGAGGGGTAGATCCTCAATCAGCTTTATTGATTTTTTTATACACATGTCAAAAACACAACAAATAATTCCGGATACATATAATCGCCACCCTCTCCGTCTGTCCAAGTTTTGATACGACTGATTTGGGGTTACCAGGTCACAAGGTTTCTTTTCTCAGCCGGCTGACCAATTACCGTGTGCAATTTATTTAATGGAGTTTAACAGCCTATCAACAGCTATGGTTACTTTAAGCCTGGTTTTAAAACTGGGTCAATTCCCATATTTCACCTATATGGATTTGAGGAAAATCCCAAAATCAGAACTGAATATTTACAGAAAAACATATATTCAGTCCTGAAATTAGAGTAACCTGATCTGGTGCCAGGTCTTTACCACACAAGAATCAGTTAGCCTCGTTCCCTAAAAGTAATACTCATCTTACTACTTTTTATAATGGGTATAACCAGATTCAACTCTCAAGGAACATGAACGCCACAAATAAAACGTTCTAGAGGATAAAACCAGGTATATCGGGATTCCGAAAAGGATGAATTCGGTCGTTAAATTTACCCTTTGCATGCTCCCAACCAGTCACTCACCCACCAATAAAGTAAGGTACCATCAATATTCTAATAGGAGACCCCTCCCATATTTGTATTCTAAATATGCTATTTTCACATACAAAAGCCATTTAAAACATTGTTTTAAATGGCTTTTGTAGGTGTTTGTTTGTTTGTTGGGGTTTAACGGCCTATCAACAGCTAAGGTCATTTAAGGCCGGGTCAATGGGTTTAGTACTAAATCCCACCATATATTATCTGTACAAGTACATGTACATGTTCAAGTACATGTACAAATGGGGGGGGGGGATCCCAAAATCAGAATTGAATATTTACAATAACAAAACTATATATTCAGCCCTGAAATCAGAATAATCATGATCTGATGCCAGGTCCTCACCACACCAGAATCACTTGGCCCCTCCCAAAAGCAGTAGGATCAGTAATAATCTTACTACTTTTATAATGGGCAATAACCCAATTCAACTCCCAGGTAACTAAAGAGCCAAAGCCAAACCAGGCAAATCGTGATTCCTATAAGGAGGAACTCATACCGTTAATTTACACCGTCCTTTTGTAAGTGAAAATAACATATTTTGATCCTGTTTTCTACCTTTTGATCCCCATTAATTGCATAGCCCCGGGGCGTTTATTGGAATAAATACGGTATGGTAAGTTTTCTCATGAAGGTAGATGTGATTTATTACGTGGCTCAAAATAATAACGCAAACAAGTTATAAATAAATAATCTCATTTTATTCTCATACTATTTAACCATGTAGAATTACAAAATTAATACTGTTATAGGAACACTGCATTTCATGAACACAAATGTGTAAATATAAAAACGAGCAAAGCTTTGTAACACAATTATCACAACTTCTCCATTAATTTGATTTACAATGCAATCACACTACTGTCCGTTTCATATAAAATGAGCCAATGAGTTTTGGGCTATTATAAGGTAGAATTACAAAGACTGTTTTGGGAAAATTGCATTTTTAATTAACCAAAAATGAAAAAATAAAAACAAGCAAAAAGTTGACGTGGCGGTGACTGGAGAAATGGAGATTATGGGTTTTGCGACCAGTGTAGATCCAGATCAGGATCTGCACTGTTCGCCATTACATCAATGAAGCACCCATCATGATTCTAACAAACAATATAGATCGTTATCAGGCTGCAGGAGTGGAAAATTTGATCAGGAGCTACACTGATCACAAATGACATAAGCCCCATTTCTCCAGTCACAGACACATGTCTTTCGTATCAATTTTATCTGGCTCACCAAGGAATTCCTACCGCTTCCAAGTCAAGCCTGATTAACCCTTACAATGCTGAATTAAATTTTGACGTCGGCTGTTTTTTTTTTATTTTCCTTTTTTCTCATCAAAAACATGCTTTGACAACACTTTAGAATCATTTCCATTAGAAATGATTCTAAAGTGCCGTCAAACCATGATGTTTTTGAGAAAGAAGATAAAATATAAAACAACAGCAGCCGACAGTTTACATTTTTGCGTTCAAAGGATTAACTTGGTATGAAAAGGCATACAAGGTATTCTATTTATCAGGTAACGTTTTATGCTACAGAATTCAGCATATATCGTGTGTGTTTAGTTGAAAAGAATGCAGATTTGTTTACGCTGACGTCTTTCAGCAACGTCATGTGACATCATGAAATGTTGGGGTAAGTAGATCAGAATTTGTTGCAACCCAAATGTATCACGAAAGCTGCCCACATTTTACGACCATAGAAACAATGCAAAAACTAGAAAAATTAGGGCCCTATAGGTAATTTAAGAAACTGTACAAGAACTTAAAAAAAAAAAACGGACAGGCAGGGCGAAACCTATACAATATGTTTTTCGATATAAATTTTATTTTTATTTCGTGAGATTTTGTAAAATATTGATTTTATTCCGAAAAATTTATTTGTCTATGGGAATTTAACATGGGGGGAAAACGAGGTGAATCAGCTGTGAGACGAGTCCAAAAAAGAAATTTTTGGAAATTGACTCCGTAACCTGGCTAGATAGCTTGGAAATGATCCAAGAAAACAGATTAAACTTTGAAAATCGGTCTAATATTTCTGAAATTAGAAAAATGTCCCCCATGTTAAATCCCCATAGACATGTGAAGATGTCTGGGGATTTAACAAGAGAAAAAAATTTTTTTCGCAATAAAATCAATATTGGACCAAATTTCACGAAATAAAAAAAGGCTCATTTATAAATTATGCTATAATTCAATATTATTGAAAAAAATATTGTTTTTGCATGGTTTATATAGCCGTAAAATTTGAGCTGGTTTCGTGAAACAGACAGTAGTCAATTTCCCCCTGGAAATTAGAATATCCTGATCTGGTGCCAGGTCCTCATCACACTAGACTCACTTAGCCCCGCACCCTAAATGTAATAGGAATACTAATCTTTCTACTCTTATAATGGGTATAACTGGATTCAACTCTCATTTGCAAAAAGCCAAAACTGTACATTAGAGATTTGTTGTTTCATTGATGGAATGACAAGCAGTGCAGATCCTGATCAGACTGTGCGGATGCACAGGCTGATCTGGATCTACACTGGTCACACAACCCATAAGCCCGATTTCTCCAGTCACAACCACATTTGTGCTTGTGGTTATAAAAACTTCCAAGCAGTCATTGATTGGCCGAGACTGAACTGTGTCTTAACATACAACAAAGTGTACATTCTTGAAACCAGATGACTGGAGATTCATAAAATGAAATCATACTGGTCCCTTTTTCCCTCGACAGGTCCCATATGTGTCGGTGACTGGACAGTGTAGATCCAGATCAGCCGGTGCATCTGAGGTTCTGCACCGTTCCTCATCGAGCAATGGAACACCTGTCATGCCTATAATAAGCAATATAGATCATTTTCAGACTACTGGATTTCATTGGATTTGATTTAATGGTGTTTAACCGCCAGTCAACAGTAAAGGTCATTTTAGGCCGGGTTAATGGGGTCGAATCCCATATGTTACCTGTTGTGATGGGGGTAAATCCCAAAATCAGAACTGATTATTTAAAGAAAAAATATACATCCAGCCCTGAAATCAGAATAACCTGATTGGGTGCCAGGTCCTGACCACAACTGAGCTCCACTCCCTAAAAATAATAGGATTAGTACTAATCCTGCTACTTTTAACACGAGTATAACAGGATTCAACTCTCAAGTAACAAGAAAGCCAAAAATAAAATGTGCACGAGGACCAACCCAGGGAAATCTGGGGTGCGTTTCACTAAACTTCGTACGACTAAAATGTTCGTAAGTGCAAAATTATGATCGTCTGTAAATTTCACATTAACAACGTTTTCTTGTAAACAATTATTGGATTTACATTTATTGAGCATAGAACATTTTAGTCGTAAGAAGTTTAGTGAAACGGCTCCCTGGATTCCAGGAAGGATGAATCCCATCGTTAAATGTACCCTAAGCATACTCCCACCTGCCGCCCACTCTATGAACAATCTCACGGTTTTTATAAGCGGTTCGTAAGTTATTGAAAAACAAAACATTTTACTAACATACACACGCATATGGACTAACGCTATATCCCATCTTGTCTATCGGTGAGGGGATAATAAGCCCCTTTTTGTCATGGCGAGTTTCATATTCGTTATACATGTAATGGCTATTGCGATAGATAAACTGAAATAAACAGTTAGTTCCCAAATTTCTCCATTCTGTGATATGAAAAAAAATAAAAATAAAAATACATTCCACAGAACTGTTGACTTGCAAGACGTTTCTCTTAATTTTTGGGATAAATAAGGAAAACAATGCTGCTTATCTAGATCTATGTGATATGAAAAAAGCACATGTCAATGAGTACATTCTACAGAACTGTTAACTTGTTTGATATTTCTTAATTATTTTTTTAAGATAAATCATAAAAAAAATGCTTATCTAGAAATTTGAAACTTCATGAAAGACATATAAGGAAAAAGCTACATACATGTATCTAGAGATTTGAAACTTAACAAATAAAAAGAAAAAAATCATGAAAGACAGAAAAGAGATTTTTGAAACAAATTCCCTGAACACTTTTTATTCAATAAAACATTCACGGTAGCATGTGTACACCAAGTCATTAACCTAACAGAAATATCCATCAAAGCTATCCCCAGCACAATAAATGAAAGTAAACGTTAGTCAGTCGTACTATCCGTCTTTGTTCGTGCAATCGGTTTCTTCTTTTGTAACTGGTGTCTCTTCCTCCTGTTTTTGCGTATCAACTTTTTGCTCATCTTGTTTTTCATCATTTGTTTCTGTCGTTTCTTTTTTGTCCTCCACTCTCTCGCTCTCTTTTATATCTGTGAAAACAAAAAATAGAAATTTGGATGCATGAACGGATACACAAGAAACAAGAGCTGTAGGAGAACAGCATAGCTCGACTACGAGGGTTGTCGATGTACACATAGCTTGACAAAGAAGGAGGCTGCGGCCTGCATAAAAACCTTAACCAAGGTTGACTAAAAACATTAACCAAGGGAAATTAAGTAAGTAATTCAAGGTTAAATGTAGGTCAATGTGAGATATAGGTCAGGGGTTATTGATGTACATCACTAGGAGATAAAGTTTTCCAAGTATGGTTGCTGTAGGCCCAGGAGTATTCCATATACAAGCTTGAGTAAAAACCGTAACCAAGGGAAGATAACTAAGTAATCCAAGGATAAAAGTAGGTCATGGTGAAATATAGTTTAGGGATTATTGATGTACATCACTAGGAGATGAAGTTGTCTAAGTATGGTTGATGTAGGCCCAGAAGTATTCCATATACAAGCTTGACTATAAACATTAAGCAAGTAATTCAAGGTTAAATGTAGGTGAAGGTAAAATAAAGGTCAGGGGTTATTGATGTACATCCCTATGAGAAAAAGTTATCCAAGTATGGTGTCTGTATGCACAATAGTATTCCATGTACAAGCTTGACTAAAAACCTTAACCAAGGTAGAGTAAAAACCTTAACCAAGGGGAATTAAGTAAGTAATTTAAGGTTAAATGTAGGTCAAGGTCAAATATAGGTCAGGGGTTGTTGATGTACATCACTAGGAGATGAAGTTGTGCAAGTATGGTTGGTGTAGGGCAATGAGTATTCCATCTACAAGCTTGACTAAATAAAAACCTTAACGAAAGAGAATTAAGTAAGTAATTCAAGAGGAAATGTAGGTCAAGGTAAAATATAGATCAGGGGTTATTGATGTACATCACTATGAGAAAAGGTTGTCCAAGTATGGTGTCTGTATGCATTCCATGTACAAGCTTGAGTAAAAAGCTTAACCAAGGTCGAGTAAAAAGCTTAACCAAGGGGAATTAAGTAAGTAATTCAAGGTTAAATGTAGGTCAAGGTCAAATATAGGTCAGGGGTTGTTGATGTACATCACTAGGAGATGAAGTTGTCCAAGTATGGTTGGCGTAGGGCCAGGAGTATTCCATCTACAAGCTTGACTAAAAACGTTAACCAAGGGGAATTAAGTAAGTAATTCAAGAGGAAATATAGGTCAAGGTCAAATATAGATCAGGGGTTGTTGATGTACATCACTAGGAGATGCAGTTGTCCAAGTATGGTGGGTGTAGGGCCAGTAGTATTCCATATAGAAGGTTGACTAAAAACCTTAACCAAAAGGAATTAAGTAAGTAATTGAAGAGGAAATGTAGGTCAATGTCAAATATAGAGCAGGGGTTATTGATGTACATACCTATGAGAAAAGGTTGTCGAAGTATGGTGTCTGGATTCACAATAGTATTCAATGTACAAGTTGAAAAAAAAACCTTAACCAAGGTTGACTAAAAACCGTAACCAAGGGGAATTAAGTAAATGTAGGTCAAGGTCAAATATAGATGAGGGGTTATTGATGTGCATCACTAGGAGATGAAGTTGTCCAAGTATGGTGGGTGTAGGGCCAGTAGTATTGCATATACAAGCTTGACTAAAAACCTTAACCAAGGTTGACTAAAAACCTTAACCAAGGGGAATTAACCAAGTAATTCAAGAGGAAATGTAGGTCAAGGTCAAATATAGATCAGGGGTTATTGATGTACATCACTAGGAGATGAAGTTGTCCAAGTATGGTGGGTGTAGGGCCAGTAGTATTCCATATACAAACTTGACTAAAAACCTTAACCAAGGCGTGACGCCGACGCCGACGCCGACACCAGGGTGACAACATAAGCTCTACTTATTCTTCGAATAGTCGAGCTAAAAATATGTATGCCCCCCACCCCTCCCACACCAACGTCGGGGCATAATGAGAATAGATTATTTACTGTATATATGTAAAACTATGCAAATCTTCTGGAGCGGAAATGTTGCACGACTTTAGGAGCTCAATATTTCTGCTCCAGAACGAGTGTCTATTTCCCGTCTTGAAAATCAAATGGAAACAACGATACAGTGGGGTCAGCGTGTAGTGCACACACGAACAAACACGACAGGTTGGAACCAACCTGTCGTGTTCGTTCGTGTGTGCACTTACATGCTGACCCCACTGTATGTGGCCTGTCAGCACACAAATGCCCCGGTGGCAGTTTGGAGAAACAGTTGAGGTCATTTAGGGACGGGAATTCGGTTTTAAGTCTCATCCAACGGACCAGAGGGATGGAAAAGCTGTGAATGTATTTTTCATGCCTAGGGCGGGGATTGAATTCACAACCTCTACACCACAATCCATCCCTTCTATATGGATAATTAATGAATTATTGGTGTTTAATGGCCTATCAACAGCTACGGTAATTTAAGGCCGGGCCAATGGGTTGGACTATCCCGTATTTAACCTGTTCATAATGAGGGAAATTCCCAAAATCATAACTGAATATTTACAGAAAAATATATATTCAGCCCTGAAATTAGAATATCCTGAGCCGGTGCCAGGTCCATTCCACACCAGAGTCACTTAGCTCTAACCCCAAAAGTAATATGATCAGCACTAATCTCATTACTTTTTTATATGGAGAAATATGCACAAGCTCTTGAGTGGAAATATTGCGCTCATAAAGTCGCGCAATATTTCTGCTCCAGAACAAGTGCATATTTCTCATCTGGAAAAGCAAATGGAAACAAGAAAATGTGGCGTGTCGGGACACAAATGCCCCCGGTGGCAGATTGAAGAAACTCCAGCAAACCGTCTTGTTCTTAACCGGACCCATGCATGCATTCACAGACAAACTTACATTACAAATATTATGGAGCACATCCATTCCAATGGAAATGATTCTAAAGTACTGTCAAACCATGTCTATATTGAGAAAGAAGAAAGATTATGAAACAACAGTAGATGACAATTTTTGGTTCCCACCTTTTAAAGGGGCATATAAGGATTTTTTGAAAAAAATACTATACAAAATAGATAGAAAATCTGATACTTATGTACCGATATCGGTGAAAATTGAAACAAGCCAATAGTCGTAGCATCGTCATATATTTTAAAATAAACCACTTTACACAGGGCCATGATGAAAAAACATTGTAATTTTTTCTATTATTTTTTTCAAAAAAATCCTGAAAACTAAATAAATAAAATATTTCCACGGCCCTAGTATAGTCATATATCTTCAATTAAACCACTTTACAACGGGCCTTTATGAAAACAGGCTTTTATTTTTTTTTAGTATTTTTTCAAAAATTCCTGATATAATAAGGCTTAATGTATATTCAGCAAAAATAACTGCGTAGAATACATCAATCAATACACGCCTTATCTAGAGCTCCAGCAGAATAATCCCATTTTTGTTGTGAACAGTCACATTTAGCCCAGGGAATTTCCTCCTCATCACAGAACTATTAGCACTCGTTACACAAAATCGAAGAACAAAATACTTGAAATCATGAAAATTGCTCAAATAAACAGAGAATAATAACAAAAAGCTAGTTACAACTACAAAAGTTGGCCTAAAGGCAGTCACAGATGGCCATTGTTGGAAACTAATTTCATTTTATGGCAATCTGTCAATCGGAACTAGCGTAATAAATTAGAATAAATTGTGTCCATTTACTTAGGGTTATTACTCTAGTTTTAATAGAGGCATTACTTCCAAGTATCAGCACTAACATGAAAGGCACATGCCCAGTCAGTAGGCACAAACTGTTCTTTATAGTAATTAAATAAGTGTATAATTGTGTCACTATTTCACCAGTTCTAAAATTTAAGAGTGCCCGCTATTACGGGGCGTCATGCAGGACAGGTTAATTATGTGTACAAAATTGAGTTTTGTAACACTAAAAATCACAAAATTCAATTCTGTGTCACAAAATTCAATTCTGTGTCACAAAATTCAATTCTGTCAATTCTGTGTCACAAAATTCAATTCTGTGTCACAAAATTCAATTCTGCATACGTTTCGTATACAAAATTCATTTTTGTTATAAAGGATTCAATTTTGTAAGACAGAATTGAGTTTTGTTCACAAAAATTAGTTTGCGTAGGATAGTCTATGTCATCTCTACGTTGATTGGTTGAGATCGGTCTTAGTCCATTTTACTAGATGGTGGAGTACACTTGCAGGTTTAAATATTTCAATGCGAAAATATAACCCAATATATCAATATTATACTTCTTTATGGACAGTTATTTTGGTTATATTATGATTACAAATGAGTGGTCACACCATATAAGCATATATATACTTTGTAGGAGAAATAAGAAAAATATTCAGAATTTTCCCTCAATTATGTAAACAGGGTCAAACATAAAGTAGTCGGGACATAGCTAGACCTGAGAGCATGCCCATATATAGAGAATACCAGGCTAGTGTATTTTGATATCAAGTTTATCAGGCAAGGCTAGGAAATGCGTAGGAATTCCTACCGTTTCCGAACCGAGCCTGATAAACTTGATATTAAAATACACTAGCCTGGTATTCTATTTATCAGGTAACGTTTTATGCTCGAAAATGACATTAGATGACCTCGTATTCTAACAGTAGATCTAACCTTGTGAAACAAATGGTATTGGATCTGTGTCTACTAGTTGCGAAGTTATGTGTTCGCAACTATGTGTCTACATGCATTATTTACAGTATACACCATCTTAGTATCCATGGTATCTACACAAATACTACAAATGGTTTCCTCAAATGGCCCAATACACACATTCTGTTTATAAACACAGACAGCAGTCAGAACACAGGCCACAGCGCGTGTATTATTGATTTAACTGGGGCAGATGTACCTTGCGATACACAATAAATGACGTCAGTACTCGCGGGAGATCTACATGTACATGAATTATGTGTACAATTATAACGCAAATGAGTTTAAATACGAATGGGTTTGTCAACGTTCGACTGTTTGGAGATAGTTGAAGTAAAATGGCAGAATGAGAAATGAATCGTCGGCAGAATGAGAAATGAATCATCGACATTGAATGTGTAGATCGGCGACCGTGACCCATTTCTCCAGTGCAGTTTCTGACCAATGGTAGTCCTTCTTACATGCGTGTGCAGAATTGAATTTTGTGACACAGAATTGAATTTTGTTACACAGAATTGACAGAATTGAATTTTGTGACACAGAATTGAATTTTGTTACACAGAATTGAATTGTGTGACACAGAATTGAATTTTGTGACACAGAATTGAGTTTTGTGGCACAAAAATGAATTTTGTTGACAAAATTGAGCCATGTCCCACTTGGCGCCCCGTAGCTATACATATACAGCTGAATCTCGTTTTCTCGATATACCTGCTTATCTCGATATACGTCCCAGGTCCCGGCAGAATTCCCTATATATATCATATATTTTACTCCTGATAACTCGATATCGGATATGTCGATATATCGGTTTAGTTGAAGTGGAAATCGAGTCCCAATAGTATGTTACCTTCACATTTGTATTCTGATATGTCGATGGGAAAATTAAGCGCCCGGCGCCACCAAGTCTGAACCAGCACGATTATCTCAGGTAAGTTATCACACGTCTATAGAAACCAAAGACACCGCCGCCGCTAAAATGCGTTTAAAGTTGCATGACCAGTTAAAGCAGTGCACATAAAACCATAATTAATCATTTAAACTTAATGTGATATCAAATCTCTTTTAACAGAAAAATTAATTAAACGGTGTAGCAATAAGTAAATCGTCTGTTAATTACGAAAACAGCTTAGAATAAACTCAAGCCGCAATTTATGAAAACCCGGAAATAAAGTAGAGGCATTTCTGAAGCGATTTTGTTCAGATTTTTTTCGAGAAATTTGGCGAATTGTTATCTCGAAGTTCGGATATGTCGATATATTTTCATCAGTCCATTCGACTTCAAGATAACGAGAATGACCTGTATAATCATTCAGTAATATTCATTTTACTGACAGTGACTCGCGGTGGCATCAGGCTATTTTCATATGCAAATGAGTCTTGTTACTTATTTTATTATTTATACTAATTAAATGCGTCACCTGGAAAAATAATATTTTCGACAGATTATGTATGATCATTGCACATTAAAATATAAATACAGAGAATCAATAGTAATGTCCGTTAACATTTTAAGGAAACACGGTTTTCGCACCCTGATATCAGTGTGGAAATTTACGTCTGATATAAAATGTATAATAATACCATCAATTCGTGGGGTAATGGTGAATGAATGTTTATTTTGCCAGAAAATGTTCCAGATGATGTCTCTGATATAAAGAACATGTTTTGCCTACTGAGTGGGCATGTACCTTCAAGGAAAATTCAAATAAATGAAAAAGTACGTTACCGGACGACGATGCAATGAAAATACACAGACGGTCATAAACAGAGAAGACATTAAAATATAAAATATGTAATATTTATTCCCATAGATTATGGAACCTTGTGTAAACTTGTAAACTATTTGACCTTGACCTTAGACCTGGGAAGCTGCATGCTTAATCACTACATAGTCATAAATATTTCAGTGACTCTAGACCTATTTTGATTGAGAAAGTGCAGTTGAGAAAGTGCAGATAAAATACGTCAATATGCGCACCTTCTCAGTAGTCGATTTAATCAAAATTGCAAAGTATACTTATCTAGCAAAGTATACTTTGAGGGAGTAATCATTTATATATAAAATAGTTAGAAACTGTACTGTCAGTCCGATGTGACGTCCTTATTGACGCCGTGAACTGGATGGTCATAGCTGCAATATGGACGTCACATAGTACAGTGGAACCTTTCTAAACTTGACACTAAGAAACATCTGAGATCTTATTTTTGATGAGTTTCTTGGTCATTTATCACAGGTGATAATGTCAGCTCATGATCGCATAGCACACAGCTATGTCTCAGAATTTTCAAATGCCTGATTTACAATGAAACCTCTCTAAACCGGACACCCTGGGGACCTCCCAGGGTGTCCGGTGTAGACGTTTCACTGTACTGCCAATACAGTTTCTTAACTATTTTGATAAAAACTACGTGGTCAAATATTTAACAAATGAAAATGTCTATTTAAGTAATTGATCATGACCCAAGACTTCAGTACCTTCTTTTTCCTTTTCAACATCCTTTTGCTGTTCATCTTCAGACTTGATGTTTTCATCTTCCTTCCGAGTTTCTTCCGTCTCTCCATTGGCTGTTACGCCCTCTCCAGCAATTATCCTTGCATTCACGTCATTGATCGCTTTCTGAATAGCCGCTTCAGCCGTCGAATCACCTGGATGGAAAGTGAAAGGTTTTTAAAGTCCCAGCTCTAGCTCAGTAGCCTACTTCACCAACATTGCAAAGTATACTTTTCTAGCAAAGTATACGTTGAGGGAGTAATCATTTATTTTTCCTGAAATGCATTATTTCATATAGAACTAACAAATGCATATATTTCATGATTAAAATTATGCAGAATTATTATACTATTATTATACATTATTATGTATTGCATTATTACAGCCAAATTGGCAAATTGGCTGTGATAATGTAATAAATGCAGTATAATAAAAATTAATAAATTTATCCTAAAATTTAAAATTTCTCCCTCAAAGTATACTTTGCTAGATAAATATACTTTGCAATGTTGGTGAAATAGGCTACTGGTCATACAAGGCTGTGACTGGAGAAATGGGTCTTATGAGATTTACAATCAGGCTAGCTGCTGAGTCTTCTAGCAACAGCTAAGGTCATATAGAGAGGGCTCGTCCGAAAGATCAGTGGAATAGAAATACCGTGTGATAAATTACATGTTTTTTTTTATTTTGTTAATTTCTCCTCGAATGTGTACACCATATACTTCTATGCATGTGAAAGGTGAAACATGGAAGGGTTTAATGTCCCAGCAATAGCTACGGTTACATGAGGCTGTTACTGAAGAAATGGGGCTAGTGTGACCAGCCACATTTTTCTACATTTCTCCACGAATGTGTATGTTATGACCGAACAAACGAACCGTCTCAATGGTAGATTGTTATTTCTAAGGTCATATAGAGAGGGCTCGGTTTCAAGTCTCATCAGAAAGATCTGTAAATACCTTGTGACAAATTACATGTTTTTTTTTATTTTGTTTATTTCTCCTCGAATGTGTACAACATGCAAGGGTTTAATGTCCCAGTAATAGCTACAGCTACATGAGGCTGTGACTGAAGAAATAGAGGATATTCATATTTTTGCAACGAATATGACATATATGTTCATCGAGTGGTGTGAAATGTGGACATTGTGGACATTTCACACCACTCGATGAACACATATGTCATATTCGTTGCAAAATTATGAATATTCTATTTATTATATACCGCTCCATGGAAATTAGCAGTTTGTTACACTGTATACAGTAATGAATGTGTATTTGCAATCTATTTGCAGATGCGCGTTATGAATATACATGTAGATAGCGGAAGTAGTCGTATTTTCACCGAAAGTTGTTTATTTCATCGATGAGAACATATGACTTTTATTTACATCGTATAACTATGTATTTCATGGGAAGGTATATAATAAATGGGGCTAATGGCATTTGTGACCAGTGTAGCTCCTGATCAAATAACACACTCATGTAGCCTGATAACGATTTAATTGCTTATTAGAAGCATGATCGGTGTTACATTGATGGAATGGCAAACAGTGTAGATCCTGACTGTTGGATGCACAGGCTGATCTGGATCTACAAGTGCCATAAGCCCCATTTCTTCAGTCACAGCAACAGAAAGAGACGGGGCCTCGATTGCAAGTCTCATCCGAATGACCAGTGGGATGAAGTACCATGTGACTGTCTTGCAACTGGCTAACTATAGGATAGTAGCCAAATATGAATACATGTTTTTTTTTCTTTCTTTTTTTCATTTCTTCACGAAAGTGTATGTTGTGACCACTCGTTTGAAACACCTCAGTGAGGCAATTCAAATGAGTGGTAACAACATATACATTCGTGCAGGTTAAATGTGAAAGTTTAACGTCTCAACAACAGATTAATGTCATATAGTGACAGAGCTACATATAAGGTGCGTATTGGAGTATTTGACACACTTATTTTTGCAGAATACACATTGATTATCAAAAGTGGGAGTACAAAATACTAATACACATTGATTTTCAAATTGAGTTGTGAAAATACTGTAATAAAGTTGAAATTGACTTAGTTGAGCTGCAAAAAGTTTTTTTCAGCTCAAATAAATGAATTTTTAAACAGTTTTATTATTAATTTTTTTTTATCATTTGTTCCGTATTTAATAAGGAAGAAAATCTGTAATGCAGAGCTCCAGATAAGCTGCATATTTGCTTAAAATTTCTAAAAACCCAATTGAAATCAGAAGTAGCGAGTATCAAAAAGCAATAACAAATTTGTGGTACCTTTATCATGCTGCGGTACCTTTATCAAAAACAATAAACATACCACAAATATAGCATATTTTTCTTATTTTCCATGAAAACACATCTTGGTATTGCATTAGAATTGTGAGACAATTCTAACGAAATGCCAAGACATGTTTTCATTTCGAAGCAAGCTATTCAATAATTGCTGTCTGTTGATGTGTAAACGGTAGTGTGATTTTATTTTACCTAATTAAAATTGCTTCAAAAATGATGGAGTGACAATACTCAATTACTAATTCCTTATCTGGAGCCCTGGTAATACATTTGTAAAAGTCAAATACACATTGAATTTGAAATCTGGGGGTATAATAATCTGTAGATACAAAACATTTCACACATTATTAAACAAAGCGAATCAAGCGTAAAATATGGCCAAGAGATATGCAAATTAATTTCTGGAGACGGGCCGCTGTGACAGCAACTGTCTCGAGATTGTGAAGGTATGTCCGAGACTATGGACTTGATTGGTTGAAGGAAACACAATCATTGCGACGTTACTGGCGTAATTTCTCCATATATGGTAATCAAGAGAGTGGTGTAAATGACTGCTGCTGAGTGGTGTAATTCACCGTTATATTTCTATAAACGACTGGCTGAAATGTAAGAAAGAGGCAATAGCCCATTTGGGATATATAATATATCAGCTGTTATAGAGAGGGTATTGTTGTAGAGAGCTGGCCAATATATCAGCGTGGTATTGTTGTAGAGAGCTGGCCAATATATCAGCTGTTACAGAGAGGGTATTGTTGTAGAGAGCTGGCCAATATATCATGTTCTGTTACAGAGTGCGAGGGGTATTGTTGTAGAGAGCTGGCCAATATATCAGCTGTTACAGAGAGGGTATTGTTGTAGAGAGCTGGCCAATATATCAGCTGTTACAGAGAGGGTATTGTTGTAGAGAGCTGGCCAATATATCAGCTGTTATAGAGAGGGTATTGTTGTAGAGAGCTGGCCAATATATCAGCTGTTACAGAGAGGATATTGTTGTAGAGAGCTGGCCAATATATCAGCTGTTACAGAGAGGATATTCGTTGTAGAGAGCTGGCCAATATATCAGCTGTTACAGAGAGGGTATTGTTGTAGAGAGCTGGCCAATATATCAGCTGTTACAGAGAGGGTATTGTTGTAGAGAGCTGGCCAATATATCAGCTGTTACAGAGAGGGTATTGTTGTAGAGAGCTGGCCAATATATCAGCTGTTTACAGAGAGGGTATTGTTGTAGAGAGCTGGCCAATATATCAGCTGTTACAGAGAGGGTATTGTTGTAGAGAGCTGGCCAATATATCATCTGTTATAGAGAGGGTATTGTTGTAGAGAGCTGGCCGTTCAGAGAGGTTCGACTGTAATCATTTGAACTAACCTTGTGCTTTTGCTAGTTTTAATGACTTCTCAAACGTAGTTGATGCTGCCTGGAACTCCGATAATTTAACTGAAATAGAAAACGAAATGTAACATGGCAGGCCAATTTATGATTGATTGATCGAGGTTTTATGTCCATTCAACAGCAGAATGCTCAAAACCTCAATCAATCACGGCCATATAAACAATGCAAAAACAGTATTTTTTTTCGATAATATTGAATTTTATCAAAATTTAAGAATGATCCTTCTTTTCATTTCGTGAAATTTGGTCAAATATTGATTTTATTACGAAAATTTGATTTCTCTATGGGAATTTAACATGGGGGAAAAAGAGGTGAAGTAGCTGAATTGCTTCCGAAACCTGGCTAGATAGCTTGGAAATGATCTAACTATAAAGAAAACAAGTTAAATTTTGAAAATCGGTCCACTATTTCTGAAATTAGAAAAATGTCCCCATGTTAAATCCCCACCATATACATGTACAATGTATTTAATTTAATACTATCGAAAAAAATATTGTTTTTGCATTGTTAATGTGAAATGTACAGACTATTATACTTTTGCACTTACAAACATTTTAGTCGTACGAAGGTTAGTAAAACGGCCCCCTGGATAGTGGTAGAGTGGAACCCCTCTAAACCAGACAGTCAGGAAATTGTGGATGTTTAACTTGCATGTGTTTCGCTGTTGTATATCTATGATTACAGCAACATTTCATGATTGCAAAACACTAGAATGTGTCATGAAGTGCTAACATGTCTGATTTACAGCGGAAAATATCAAAACTGAACACCCTGGGGACCTCCGTGACGAACTGTCTCATCAGGATCTGCACTTTTTGCAAGCAATTTTCAAATCTTTGAGAACAAAAACACCCCTTTTCATAAATGGACTAGTCTGAAAATCATTTTGTGACGATTGGATTGGTTGGAAAATGAGTGTTTCAAAATCAATTCCAGTTACTTAATAGGGGTGAAAGGTTAATTGAGCACAGAAAGGATTTAATAGTCTGTACCCTCAGCCTGTGCGGTCAGTACGGTCGCCTGTAGCTGCCACATCTGGTCCTCGGCCTCAACTGCGGCGGTCAGAGATTGGTCGCCGTATTCCTTGGCCTGCAAATATTTGTCGAGCTCCAAATAACACCGACCGATCTCGTGGTATAACCATGTACTCTCCAGGGGTGATTTACTCATCGGGATTTTCCGCTCCCATCTGGAATAAATTGGATGATTGAAATATTAATTAAATAAAAACATGTCAACGAAATAAACCAGATGGTTGTGGCCCGCATGTGAAGCCCGCCGAGGCATTTGATGGTATTTTTAAGAACTTTAACGCAGATTTCGGACGGACGGACGGACGGATGGACGGGACGGACGGACGGACGGACGGACGGACGGACGGACGGACGGACGTCATTGTGATCATTATGTCTCGCTTTCCGCAAGCTGGCTCGACAAAACATAAATATTAATTTAGCCCATTGATATCTATGGATACAATAGTTTTTATTGATAAACAATTTGATTAGTTTGTTTATTTCTCTATCAAAGTATATGTTGCTACAACTCATTTGAACCGTCTCCTTGAGACGATTCATATCAGTGGTAACAACATATACTTTGATAGAAAAATAGAGCAAATAGAGCAAATAGAGCAAATAGAGAAATAGAGCAAATAGAGCAAATAGATCAAATAGAGCAAATAGCTAAAAGGTTCTGCAAATTTTAACACCACCTGATCTCGTGGTATAACCATGTGATCTTCAGTGGTGATTTATTCATCGGGATTTTACGCTCCCATCTAGAGTGAATTGATTATTTTGTTTATTTCTGCGTAAAAGTATATGTTGCTACCACTCATTGAGACAGTTCATATGAGTGGTAATAATGTATACATGTACTTTCAAACAAAAATATAGAAAATAGCAAAAATAGTTTTCCAAATGTTCATATTACTGTCATAGTCATCCTGACGATACGTATTGCGGTACGGTTTTCGTGAATCGCGATATTTACACCATATTCTCGGTCGCCATCTTGTGTTAAAATAATTGTGTAAAATTATTCAAAACATAATTTTTAATATGACAGAAGTCAATATTTGTAATAAACACGCCACAATTAGATGACTAATACATGTAGTGAGTAATCTCGGACGTCCAACACATCTGGAAGTTTTACAGCAAATTCCGTGTGTAAAGTTTGTAAACCGTACTGTTACCTGGGTTCATTTCCCACCCAGTGACCTAAATCTCGCTAATTGCAGGTCTGTCGAACTGTTTACAATACCATTTGTTTTACGACACCCGATTGTTTGACCAAATTTTCATCACATCATTATGCGAATCACTAAAATCATGCCTACCCGCTGTGACAACTAGAAATGTGGCCTGTCGGCACACGAATACCCCCACTGGCAGCCAAAGAAAACGAGGCATTTTTTATTATAAGCCATTCATCCTGAGAAACATTTGTGCCAAGGCATTTGATAATCCATGCATCGGTGTAGAAGATATAGAGCGGAAGGGAATTTCAATAGGTTTGACCTTTGACCTTCAACTGTGACCTAGACCTTGGACGTAGGTGTGTGGTTATTGATTGCGACACACCTTCTCATCATGAGAAACATTTGTGCCAAGCCATTTGATAATCCATGCATCGGTGTAGAAGATATAGAGCGGAAGGGAATTTCAATAGGTTTGACCTTTGACCTTCAACAGTGACCTTGAACGTAGGTGCGTGGTTTTTGATCGCGACACACCTTCTCATCATGAGAAACATTTGTGCCAAGCCATTTGGGAATTTCAATATTTTTGACCTTTGACCTTCAACTGTGACCTTGACCTTGGACGTAGGTGCGTGGTTATTGATCGCGACACACCTTCTCATCATGAGAAACATTTGTGACAAGCCATTTGATAATCCATGCTTCGGTGTAGAAGATATAGAGCGGAAGGGAATTTCAATAGGTTTGACCTTTGACCTTCAACTGTGACCTTGACCTTGGACGTAGTGCGTAGTTATTGATCGTAGGTGCGTGGTTATTGATCGTGACACACCTTCTCATCATGAGAAACATTTGTGCCAAGCCATTTGATAATCCATGCATGGGTGTAGAAGATATAGAGCGGAAGGGAATTTCTGTAGGTTTGACCTTTGACCTTCAACTGTGACCTTGACCTTGGATGTAGGTGCGTGGTTATTGATCGCGACACACCTTCTCATCATGACAAACATTTGTGCCAAGCCATGTAATCCACATCGGTGTAGAAGATAGGGGAAGGGAACAATAGTTTTGAACCTTTGAATTCAACCTGTACCTTGGTTTCGTAGGTCAATGGTAGCCATTTGATAATCCATGCATGGTGTAGAAGATATAGAGCGGAAGGGAATTTCAATAGGTTTGACCTTTGACCCAACTTGACCTTGAACGAGGTGTGGTGATCGGACACACTCATCAAGATTTGTGGCCAACCATTTGAATTTATAGACCTTTGACCTTCAACGTGACCTGACCTTGGACGCGGTGGGTTATTGATCGCGACACCTTCTCATCCAGATTTGTGTCAAGCCATTTGATAATCCATGCTTCGGTGTAGAAGATATAGAGCGAGAATTTCAATAGGTTTGGACCTTTGGGAATTCAACTGTACCTTGGACCTTGGACGTAGGTCGTGGTTATTGATGACACACCTTCCACATTCATTTGTGCAAGCCATTTGATAATCCTTGCATCGTAGTAGAGGGAAGGGAACGTAGGTTTTGTGACCTTAACTGAAGACCTTGACCTTGGACTAGGTGTCCGGATTGACGACACACTCATCATGGAAACATGTGCCAAGCCATTTGATAATCCATGCATCGGTGTAGAAGATATAGAGCGGAAGGGAATTTCCAACAGACCGACAGACCGACCGACCGACAAGCTGACTCCTATATACCCCCAACAAACTTTGTTTGTGGGGGTATAATAAGTCACGGGTTGATAGTTTCAATAATCCCCTAGCCAAACATTGCTTCTGGCTACTATAATTGTCAGTTCAAAATGCGTGTTATTCTCGTGGCGAAGTTATTTATACAGTACAGCCAATCGCTGGTAAGTAAAGGCAGCCCTTAGTGGCATGATTGACAGGTTACTGTTGCGAAAGACGTCGGCAATGGATCTATCAGCGATTGATCATGAACGAGGTAGAGTTAACTCCCTCCGAATACTCTCAACCAGACAAATAAACACATGCAAACACGTGTTTTAACGGGCGCCGGATGCGAGTCGTTTCTGGGTCGGGCTAGTAAAAATGTTAAGCTGGATCGCCCGGTGGCGAACAAATTTCGTAGTTGTCTACACACATTTTTGTCAGCTTATGACACTTTGTGGGATACCACTTCCGAAATAAAAATAGCATCCAATCGTTAGCTACGATTGTGGGTATATCCACTGAAAGCGCCACCTGACGAACCGAGTCGTGGCCTACACAGCAGATGCTTCCGCCCATGATTGCAACTTTCTTTTTCGCCGAAAAGTGTGAAAGAATTCAATACAAAATCGATATATTCTAATGAACTCCTTTCATGCCGAAAACAAGTATTGTTTATTACATTACTAACTGTTTATTTCAACCAAATATGACTAACTCTATTGTCAGAAAACATGAAAAAGTCTGTAAATATCATGGACAATTTCGGCGATTTCGTACCTACGCAGTTTCGTCCTTTTGCAACTTTTTCCAATCAATGTTATTTAATGTAACCCGATTTTTATGATAATTAATTCAGTTTGGTATTAAGTAAATATACAGAATTTATGCACATCCAAGTTCATAAACGATATTTATAGTAGGGTCATATTCCAGGATTCTGTGACCATTTTGTTCCTACCTTTTTTTTATCACTGATTTGACTACCCAAACCATTTTAGAAAAAAATTAGCTCCTATGCCCCTCCCAAAAATGGAGGCATAATCAGCTAGAGCGCAAAATCCAAGATGGCCACCATCCGCCATCTTGAAAATCGTTAGATGCAATATCTCAGGAGTCGGATGAGCTACAAGTACGGATGAGGTGTCTTTTTTCACTAATTATATCATGGTAAGCCCAATGGAATAATTGCTTTTCAGCTTGGATGTCATCTGATCTGAAAATCTAAGATAGGCGCCATCTGCCATCTTGAAAATTATAAGATGCAATATCTCAGTAGTCAGATAAGCTACAAAGAGTAAGTAGACGTCTTTTATGACTGATTTCGGCCTGATAAACACACTGGAATTGTTTATTGTTTAGTTTGGATGTCATCCTGACTTCTTAATCCAAGATGGCCGCCATCCGCAATCTCGAATAATTAAGTCTCGCAAAGAAAAGCAAATGGCATGAATTAGAAAACTTATGTTGTTGCGCAGTATATGCAATTCAGCTGATTAATGCCATTCAACTGCACCACTTTATTCCGTAAAACTCCATTGAGTTTAGCTATTATTCCGAAAACTTCAATTGGTTAAGCAAATTGAGTACACATGAAAGCAAATGGCGAAAAGTCATAACATTGCGATTTTGATGGGTAATAATCTATACTGCTTGTAATTAGAAGCATGATATGTGATTCACTGATGGAATGGCGATCAGTACAGATCCTGATCAGACTGTGCGGATGCACAGGCTGATCTGGATCTACACTGGTCGTAAAACCCGTAAGCCGCGTTTCTCCAGTCACGGCCACATACATTTATAATCTCATTTCTGGTACTTACACACAAACGGCCTTGTCGAACTGGCCATTCCTGGCATGGACGCGTCCCAGATTGTCCAACCCTCGTGACACCGCTTCCTGCATGTCGCTGCAACAGAACCACAAGATAGGGAATACAGTGTTCCTTAGTTTTGCAGGGCTCCAGATAAGGAATTTGACAGTGGGTACTGTTACTCCATACTTTTGATATCAATTGGGTATTCTCGATTTTCAATTGGGTATTTTAACAAGAGCTGTAGGAGAACAGCATAGCTCGACTACGAGGGTTGTCGATGTACACATAGCTTGACAAACAAGGTGGCTGCGGCCTGCATAAAAACCTTAACCAAGGTTGACTAAAAACCTTAACCAAGGGAAATTAAGTAAGTAATTCAAGGTTAAATGTAGGTCAATGTCAGATATAGGTCAGGGGTTATTGATGCACATCACTAGGAGATGAAGTTTTCCAAGTATGGTTGCTGTAGGCCCAGGAGTATTCCATATACAAGCTCGACTAAAAACCTTAACCAAGGGGAAATAAGTAAGTAATCCAAGGATAAAAGTAGGTCAAGGTCAAATATAGGTCAGGGATTATTGATGTACACCACTAGGAGATGAAGTTGTCCAAGTATGGTTGATGTCGGCCCAGGAGTAATCCATATACAAGCTTGACTAAAAACCTTAACCAAGGTTGACTAAAAACCTTAACCAAGGGGAATTAACTAAGTAATTCAAGTTTAAATGTAGGTCAAGGTCAAATATAGGTCAGGGGTTGTTGATGTACATCACTAGGAGATGAAGTTGTCCAAGTATGGTGGGTGTAGGGCCAGTAGTATTACATATACAAGCTTGACTAAAAACTTTAACCAATGGAAATTAACTAAGTAATTCAAGAGGAAATGTAGGTCAAGGTCACATATAGATCAGGGGTTATTGATGTACATCCCTATGAGAAAAGGTTGTCCAAGTATGGTGTCTGTATGCACAATAGTATTCCATGTACAAGCTTGACTAAAAACCTTAACCAAGGTTGACTAAAAGCCTTAACCAAGGGGAATTAACTAGGTAATTCAAGATTAAATGTAGGTCAAGGTCAAATTATACATCAGTAGTTATTGATGTTACATCACTAGGAGATGAAGTTGTCCAAGTATGGTGGGTGTAGGGCCAGTAGTATTACATATACAAGCTTGACTAAAAACTTTAACCAATGGGAATTAACTAAGTAATTCAAGAGGAAATGTAGGTCAAGGTCACATATAGATCAGGGGTTATTGATGTACATCCCTATGAGAAAAGGTTGTCCAAGTATGGTGTATGTATGCACAATAGTATTCCATGTACAAGCTTGAACTAAACCTTAACCAAGGTTGACTAAAAGCCTTAACCAAGGGGAATTAACTAGGTAATTCAAGGTTAAATGTAGGTCAAGGTCAAATATACATCAGGGGTTATTGATGTACATCACTAGGAGATGAAGTTGTCCATGTATGGTGGGTGTAGGGCCAGTAGTATTCCATATACAAGCTTGACTAAAAACCTTAACCAAGGGAAATTAACTAAATAATTCAAGAGGAAATGTAGGTCAAGGTCAAATATAGATCAGGGGTTATTGCTGTACATCCCTATGAGAAAAGGTTGTCCAAGTATGGTCTCTGTATGCACAATAGTATTCCATGTACAAGCTTGACTAAAAACCTTAACCAAGGTTGACTAAAAGCCTTAACCAAGGGGAATTAACCAGGTAATTCAAGGTTAAATGTAGGTCAAGGTCAAATATACATCAGAGGTTATTGATGTACATCACTAGGAGATGAAGTTGTCCAAGTATGGTGGGTGTAGGGCCAGTAGTATTACATATACAAGCTTGACTAAAAACTTTAACCAATGGGAATTAACTAAGTAATTAAAGAGGAAATGTAGGTCAAGGTCACATATAGATCAGGGGTTATTGATGTACATCCCTATGAGAAAAGGTTGTCCAAGTATGGTGTCTGTATGCACAATAGTATTCCATGTACAAGCTTGACTAAAAACCTTAACCAAGGTTGACTAAAAGCCTTAACCAAGGGGAATTAACTAGGTCATTCAGGGTTAAATGTAGGTCAAGGTCAAATATACATCAGGGGTTATTGATGTACATCACTAGGAGATGAAGTTGTCCAAGTATGGTGGGTGTAGGGCCAGTAGTATTCCATATACAAGCTTGACTAAAAACCTTAACCAAGGGGAATTAACTAAGTAATTCAAGAGGAAATGTAGGTCAAGGTCAAATATAGATCAGGGGTTATTGATGTACATCCCTAAAATGAGAGCTGTATCCAAGTATGGTGTCTAGTATGCCTTAACCAATAGTATTCCATGTACAAGCTTGACTACCTTAACCAAGGGAGTGATAAGCCTTGTTAAAAATTTCCAAGGGAATTAACTAAGGTAATTCAAGAAGGTTAAATGTAGGTCAAGATCAAATTAGTACATCAGGGGTTGATTGATGAATACATACACTAGGAGATGAAGTGTCAAGTATGGTGGGTAAGGTAGCCAGGGGTTATTAGTATCACTAGATAACCAATAAGCATTGACTAAAAACTTTAACCAATGGGAATTAACTAAGTAATTCAAGAGGAAATGATAGGTCAAGGTCACATATAGATCAGGTAATTGATGTACATTCTAAAAACCTTATTGAAAAGAAAAGGTTAGTCAAGGTTAGTAGGTGTCTGTTATGCACAATAGTATTCCATAGTACAAGCTGGACTAACTAATAACAAGGAAGGTGACTAAAAGGCCTAACCAAGGGGATTAACTAAGTAATTCAAGAGGAAATGTAGGTTCAAGTCAAATATAGATCAGGGGTTATTGATGTACATCCCTATGAGAAAAGGTTGTCCAAGTATGGTGTCTGTATGCACAATAGTAGTCCATGTACAAGCTTGACTAAAAACCTTAACCAAGGTTGACTAAAAACCTTAACCAAGGGGAATTAAGTAAGCAATTCAAGAGGAAATGTAGGTCAAGGACAAATATAGATCAGGAGTTATTGATGTACATCACTAGGAGATGAAGTTGGCCAAGTATGGTGGGTGTAGGGCCAGTAGTATTCCATATACAAGTTTGACTAAAAACCTAGGGCCAGTAGTATTTCATATACAAGGTTGACTAAAAACCTTAACCAAGGCGTGACGGTGATGCCGATGCCGGGGTGACAACATAAGCTGTAACTATTCTTTGAATATTCGAGCTAAAAACGTTACCCCATCATTTTTTTTCAATTGGGTATTTCCATATTTTCATTACAAAAACCGGTTTGGAAACAAATCATAATTTATTTCACGCTTGTTTTTTTTGGTTGCCATTTTGTTGCACCATGTGTCACCAGTTTTCTACGAATAAATCTGACACAATCTGAACACGAACAAACCTAGCAGTAAGCTACAGACTGAAAATACTTTGAGCAGTACGTCACAGAATAAAAATCTATTGCGTATCAGACATTTTAAGTGCTTTTTGGTACGCATTGGCTCTGATTTTAATCGAGTTTTCACACTTTTTAATTGCGTATTTACACCTTATCTGGAGCCCTCTGTTATTGTATTTCAGAAATGCTGTCTATTGCTTTAAAATTGGGATAATTGTTTAGTCCTAGTTTCTTGACTCTGAAAGCACTACTTTTTTATTTTATTCTTACAAATTATTGCATATTGTGACTCTTTCACCAATATGTATTAAATTAATCATTAATTGTTCACAATAAATACAATGTTATATTTAGTTCCAGACGTCACACCTTGTTGTCGGAATTTCACGAGAAATGCATCATGCTACCGCTTCTGTGTCAAACCGCCAATCACAGTTTGAAAGCATGCTTACGGGCAGGGTTACACCAAACAATAAAATAGTGAAATATATACATATGAAATTTTAATAAACTAATTACAGGGATAATAAACAAAAACAGCTTCTTATAGTAATTTCCAATAGTCTCCGCTACATTTAATAGTACTTGCCAAGTTGGGTGCCAAATTGGGTGCGTAGCAAATATATTTTTCCAGCCCTTACGTCCCTTTCCACGTGGGGCGACACTGACATTGTAACTATAAACCAACACTATACTTACTTTGCCTCGCCCATATTGAGGTCAGCCTGGTGGTTATCGAGAGCCTTATCGTACGATCCGATCTCGAGGTATGCGTTGCCGATACAGCTGTGCAGGTTGGCAGTCACTTCCGTCTTGTTTGTCACCTCGTCTTCCGTGAAGTTCTGCACCGTCGTCAGACATTTCTGTGACCTTTTGAGAGCTTCCTGGTATCTGCCATCAACTTGGGCTGGAAGGTGAAAAGGGCTTATTTGTTTGTTTTGTTTATTTATTTGTGTTTAATGGCCTATCAACAGCTAAGGTCATTTAAGGCCGGGCAAACGGGTTAAATCCCGCATTTAACATGCTGCATTTCAGCCCTGAAATTAGAATAACCTGACCTGGTGCCAGGTCCATACCACACAAAAGCCACTTGGCCATTCCCCTAACAGTAATACCAGTAGCATTAGACGTATAAGCGGTATAACCAGATTCAACTCTCGCATACAAGAAAGCCAAAGACGTACCTGAGAGCCAAACCAGGTCTCCGGTCGGGATTCCGGTAAGGATGAATCTGATCATTAAATTACCATCACATCCTCCCAACCCACCACCCCATGAAAAGGGCTTACAGTCAACAATTACGGTTACACAGTATAACCTCTCTAAACCAGACACCAAGGCAACCTATGGAGGTCTTGATCATTTATCCCAGATGTTAATGTATGTTCATGATTGCAAAGCACACCAATACATTTCAGAATGGTCATATGCCTGATTTACAGTGGAATCCCTGGGGACTTCGCAGGGTGTCAGGTTTAGAGAGGTTTCACTGTATGTGGATGTGACTGGAGAAATGGGGCTTATTGGTTTTGTGAATAGTGTAGCTCCTGATCAAACAGTACACTCCTCAAATCAACCCATGAAAAGGGCTTACAGTCAACAATTACGGTTACACAGTATAACCTCTCTAAACCCGACACCAAGGCAACCTATGTGACATTATTGTTGATGGAGGTCTTGATCATTTATCTCTAATGTTAATGTATGTTCATGATTGCAAAGCACACCAATACATTTCAGAATGGTCATATGCCAGATTTACAGTGGAACCGCTCTAAACCTCTCTAAACTGGTTTTGTGAATAGTGTAGCTCCTGATCAAACAGTACACTCCTCAAATCTACTAACGATCTATACTGTTTGTTACAAGCATGACGGGTGGTCCAATCACAGCCGCATATAGAGGTGGGACCTCGGTCTCTAGTCTCATCTGAGAGCAGGACTAGAATTTAACATATTTTAGTTACTAGCCAGCAGGACCAGTAGGTTCTGAAATATACTGGTGCTGCAGGAATTCTACTAGTCCGTCAATTAAGCAACATAAAAATATGCACACTCAGTAGGCACAAAATGTTCTGCACAGGAATTAAATAAGTGTATAATTGTGTCACTATTCCACAAGTTCTAAAACTTTTGAGTGCCCACTATACAGATATAATCATTTAGTAATATTTATTTTACTGATAATGACTCGCGGTGGTATCAGGCTATTTTAATATGCAAATGAGGCATGATACTTTTTAATTATTTATACTCAGGGCTGTTCCAGTTAAACATACACGGCACCCGGGGACGGCAGAAAAAAGAAAATACATGCCAGGGTGTCTGTGCCTAAAAATTGCATCTATGGGTGGGTGAGATCCAACTAAAATCACATCTATGGGTGGGTGGGGTGGGGGTTCTCACACTAAAATCACATCTATGGGTGATTTGTAGCATGCCTTCTGGTATTAAACGTCGTCATTCTTTCAAATCGCTATTCGCTATCGAAATCGAGATGCCGCATTAAATTGTGCAAAAAAAATCACGGAAATGCGTCGTTTTTTCCGGGAGGAGTGAAATATCAGCGCAGGGATCTCGCATACAACAACAACAACAATAAAATGGCGAGCCTGGCTTCAATGAACACCGAACAACTGATTGCCTGGCTCGGCAACGAGCAGAATGAATTAGTGTGCAACATATTGGGTAAATCAGCAGCGGCTTGCCTATAACAGTGTTTAGTATTTTGGGAATGGGGCCCGTGAGTTTAAAATTGGGAAAACTGCGTCGTATGGTCGATATACCGGTATTCGGCATGCCCCTATATTCGGCAGGCGCTTTGGTTATAATCTGAATAATGTCTCCCGCGAAATTTTTCTTTGTGTGTACGATCAGCAGAGTATGCGAAATACGTCGGTTCCGACAGGTAAAATGAAATATTGGGAAAATAATCCTAAAGTGCTTGTAAAAGTATAAACTTTCTTTGATATTTTTTTTAATTTTTGTTTTTTATTTTCTTGGTCGGTTTTCGTGTGTCCTAAAATTTCATTCGGGCTGGCAAAAATATTGTGTTCACCAGGACCTGTAAAGTTTGAGTCTCTTTTGCATACTCTGCCGCGGATCAGGGAAGATATTTTGCATCCACCCCCCCCCCCCCCCCACCCTTTGTATAAAGTTAAATGCCCACTCTCCGCCCCATCTACATGAAATGGTAACCTAAATTGA
Source organism: Conchocele bisecta (assembly GCA_029237695.1). Classification (NCBI taxonomy): domain Eukaryota; kingdom Metazoa; phylum Mollusca; class Bivalvia; order Lucinida; family Thyasiridae; genus Conchocele; species Conchocele bisecta. The sequence continues at coordinate 11,408,259 of CM055270.1, read as the reverse complement.
TAAATGCCTCTGGCTTAGGGGACACTCTGCCAAAAATTCCAGAGACTGCAACAACTCGTCTATTTTACGCCAACCCCCTCCCCCACCCTCTTCTAGTTCTATAAAGAAGTTAAATTCCAGTCCCCGCCCCATCCACATGAAATGATAATCTAAAATTGATAAATGCCTCGGGGTCGGGGGACATTCTGTCATTACGCACCACTCATATGCATGTGAACTGATTTTTGGATTTCATCAACAACGGAGACTCGTAAATCACTATAATTAAATCACATCTATGGGTGGTTGTTTTCACAACCAATTAAATCACACCTATGGGTCGGTGTTTTCAAGGTAAAGGCACATCTATGGGTGGGTGCCAAAGCTACTAATTCGCATCTATGGTAGGCTACCCAAATCTAAAAGTGGTGTCCCCCCCTCCCATGTATGTTTTACTGGAACAGCCCTCATGAAATGAGTCACCTGAAAAAACAATATTACCGACAGGTTATAAAGTATGATCATTGCACATCACAAAATGAATACAGAGAATAAATAGTAATGTTCGTTAACATTTTAAGGAAACACGGTTATCGCCCCTGATATCAGTGTGGACATTTATGTCAGTTATAAAAGTTTCCAATCAATACGTGGGGTAATGGTGAATGAATGTTTATTTTGCCAGAAAATGTCTCGGATGATGTCTTTGATATAAAGAACATTTTGTGCCTACTGTCTCAGTGGGCATGTACCTTTAAAACGTGCCATATTTAAAGCATGAAATTAGTATAATTTATTAGGAAATTTGAGACAAGTGTTAATTTCGAGCCCTGGATTGACCAGTGGAATGAAAGTATTTGTTCATGCCTATGCCGGGAATTGAACACACAACCTGCAGCATTCAAGTCCGATGTTGTAACAGTCAGTGTCCCAATTCATAGGTACAAATATAATGTCTTGCCATAACACACAGGTGATGGACAGAAATCACATGACAGTATATAGATTATTAGTAATATGTATACAATGAGAGATCATCAGATTAATTTTCCCCATCACCTGGTGCCTGTTTCACTAAACTTTGTACGACTAAAATGTTCGTGAGAGCAAATTTTAGATCGTCTGGACATTTCAATTGATGGATTTACATTTATTGAGCATAGGCTGCATGCAGCCTATGCTCAATAAATGTAAATCCAATAATTGTTTACAAGAAAACATTGTTAATGTGAAATTTACAGACTATCATAAGTTTGCACTTACGAACATTTTATTCGCACAAAGTTTAGTGAAACGGGCCTCTGTGCCATAAAAACTTGAAAAGTGTGTGCAAAACAAAATGCCGCCACTGGTGCCGCCATCAGGAGCAAAGCAGCAATGAAGCACTCGTGAGGTGATGAAGCCCACATTCAATACTGTTATTCGCATGGTTGATATGCATGTACATGTGAAGTATCACAAAGATCGGATCAACGGTAGTCGAGTTATCCCATAAAACAAACTAGAAATGTGGCCTGTCGGCACACGAATGCCCCCGCTGGCAGCTAAAGAAAACGAGGCACATTTGAAAACACAGAGGGCGAGAGAAGTGTGGATTGGTCACAATATGACAACAGACCATCAGAGCAATGGGTGTATGTGAAACATCAAGCAGATCCATGCAAGTATCATGTATGTGACCTTGACCTTGGGCTTAGTGGGAGCAGGACGATCATGGATTTTTCACAGGGCAGAGAACCATTAGAGCAATGCGTGTGTGAAATATTAAGCAGATCCATGCAAGGAAACGGAAATTATAAGACATTTACATTAAAGGTACATGCCCACGCAACAGGTTACACTGTACTACAGTAGAAACTCCGAATACCGGACCCTCTAAATACCGGAATCCTCCCGAAACCGGACAATTTTCATAGTCCCCGATTTAATTCCTTCTTTATTCAATGTACTAAAAAACTCTGAATACCGAATCCTCTGAATTCCGGAAACCGGACGATTTTCCAAAAAATAAAAGAAGACTTTTCAGCATAATTTTACCTCTGAATACCGGACGGATCAGAATTGCTAAAATTACCAAGCGCCCGCGGCAGGGGATAAATTTCACACAATGGTCATGTTGGATTTCCTGTCAGACAGGTGTGATAAGAGAGACGTGACACGGTTCACAAGTCAAGTCACATGTGGTCGGGGCTGTTTATTTTTAAAAGGATGTTACGCCGTAACTGGTTGCGTAGTGCGCACTCATTGCAATTTTGTGTCTTACAACCTACAAATATTTCCGAGCATGTGATCGACGCGTGATATTGGAAAACCGACCAATGAAAACAATTGTTTCTCCCGACTTTCGTCAAAACAAAGATGGATACTCGATATTTACATTTACAAATCGGGCCGTGTTTGGTCTTTTAGTAACAAACCCATTTACACACCGTATTATCGGCACATAGGCCACGCAGACTGATCAGGTGACCAGCGTAGGCCTAGTTCAGTCAGCGTATTTTTCATTGTTCCGGTTAGTGAAAAACCTCTAAAAACCGGAAACCTCTCTAAACCGGTCTTTTTGTCCGGTCCGGGGGCTGTCCGGTATTCGGAGTTTCTACTGTACTACTTTTCATTTTCTGTCATGCCTTATATGAGCCATTTGTCTACCCACTAACGAGTTATTTTTAATTACGGCGCGTGTTAATTGGTGTTAAATCTGCCTAGACCAGAAAGGGTATTTTCCGACCTCGTGCTATTTTTACCAACACGCGTCACGTGACACGGTCAATCATATCACATCTTTGACATGCGCAGTGAAGTATCGGAAGTTGAGAAGAAAAATCTCTGTTCGAGTCCAAATCTAAATCTCCACGTAACTCTTTCCATTTGGTAATCTGGTCGCCAATATTAACCACTCTCTCTATCTGTACTGCCTGTCCCTCAGGCATTTCGCCTTTTTTTTGGCCGACGCCGTTTCATACAATTTCCGTCCTGGACATGTTGATATTCTTGTTTACATATTGGGAAGCCTACTGGCGGGCATAGTATACTGCGCATACGCACCGCAAGCCGTGATGTGAAAGTCGTCGTCCCCGCACATTATCAAAATAGACTGTTACCGCCGCGCGTCGCTAACAGTAAATTGATAATTAATAAATGATTATATTTGTATAGCGGGCACTCGTAATTTTTAGAACTGGTGGAATAGTGACATAAGTATACACTTATTTAATTCCTATAAAGAACATTTTGTGCCTACTGCGTGGGCATGTACCTTTAAGGTTTCAAACGCACCAAGTATGTGACCTTGACCCTGGGCTTAGCACAATCAGGGATTTGCTGCAGGGCAGTAGAGGACAATTAGAGCAATGTGTGTGTGAAATATCAAGCAGATCCGTGTAAGGAAACAGAAAGTATAAGACATTTACCTAAGCGTTGAGGTTTCGGGACGGACGTAGAGGACTTACGGATGCCGGTAACACTATATGCCCCCCTCATCATTCGGTGGCGGGAGCATAAATATTAAATTGAGGAAGCATTCCAGGGGCCCGTTTAAGCTCCATACAACTAAAATGTTCGTAAGTGCAAAATTATGATAGTCTGTAAATATCACTGTTTTCATGTAAACAATTATTGGATTTACATTTATTGAGCATAGGCTGCATATATGCAGCCTATGCTCAATAAATGTAAATCCATCAATTGAAATTTCAAGAACATTTTAGTCATACAAAGTTTAGTGAAACGGGCCCCTGGTGCCTCGAACAAAAACAACATGTGGCTACTATTGGCACATCAATGCCTCCGGTGACAGATTGGAGAAACTCTTTAACAGTCCCCACGGACACACAGTCCCCATGGACACACAGTCCCCACGGACACAGTCCAAACACTATATGCATCCCAGTTCAACCGAGAACGGGGGCCTAAAAGCTTTGGATCCATATCCGGCTACAAACGGGTGCTAGCATAGTCATTTGACCTTGACCTTGGGCATGATTGGATCATGGGTATGGTGGGGACTGAAAATATGGATGATGATAAATATGCACATTAAGTTTCAAGGCAATTGTCGATACGATAAAGAAGTTACAGGAGAATGGAGAAACGCGAACTCATCTATTGAACCGGAAATTTAAAATAATGTGACCTTCACCTTTGGGACAGAGCACAGGTGGGATGAGGATTCAAAATATGGATGATAATAAACATGTATATGAAGCGATGGGATAATAAAATGGAGGCAGTCAGAGCTGCAGATAAGGTGCGTATTCACATATTTTACGCACTTATTTTAGCAGAATACGGATTGATTATCAAAAGTGGAAGTACAAGTACTCACAGTAATGTGAAAATACACATTTATTTTCAAATCGAGTAGTGAAAATAATGTAATAAAGTTGAAAATTTACTTAGTTGAGTTGCAAAAAGCAAACAGCGTTTGCTTTTTGCAGCTCAAATAAGTGAATATTTTTAATCTGTTTTATTTTTGTATCATTTGGAACAAATAATAAGGAAGACAAAAAATAAGACATTTGTAAAAGTAAAATACGCATTGAATTTGAAATCTGGGCGTACAATACTCTTTAGATACAAAACTTATCTGGAGCTCAGGGCAGTTATGTGGGGCATTGCTGTTGATGGTTACTGTAGAGTCGGACATTCATGGAGCTTCGACAGTACCCACCCTGATCAATTCTCTCGAGTTCCTTAATGATGTAATCATTAGGCGTCAGTTTGCTAGATGGCACCTCCCGTTTCCTCCGCTGCATGATCTTTTCGTGTTTACGGGCGTACATGGGCTTCTGTTGCCGCCAGAAATCTGATCGTGTGTCGAGGTACGATAGACCCTCAGTGACCAGTGTCGAGATTGTCTTGCCCATGTCAGAATTAGGATCTGAAAAAAGAAAGAGATAAAAAGTAAAGATTGTTTATTATAGCGTCACCCCAGTGATTTTTGTACTTGCGAGACATTGATAAAGCATGACATATAATACCCCATGTAACAATAGATTCAGATATATTTGACAATACCTCTCTCTTTAAGCAGTTCTGTAGGTATTGTCTTCATACAACTCCCCAAATACTGTAAAGATTCTAATAGACGCCCATGCTCTAATAGACGCGCACCCCCCACTTTTTAAATTGAAAATGACAAATTTTCACGAAATTAGTGCCTCTAATAATCGCCCAGTACTAACTTGAAACAAAATCGGAGGTATTTGTCGAACTAGATTTCTTTTCTTTCCAGTAATTCGAAGGTAATTTCCTTGAAAATCGGGAGAAAAAAACATAATCGCTACTTTCACTTTCAAAAGCGGAAGCGAAATTCAACTTCTTCCGGTGTCACAGTAAATTCCTCATCGGCAGTAGCTATTTGCACGATCAGAATTTACACGGTTATGGAGACGCCATGGTCCGAAACGGTGACAGTCGGAAACGTCCATATGCGTAAATCTGATCAGCATTAATGATTGACGCTGTATTAATATATACATTACAAGTATTTAAACATTTTTACCGAGTGTACCATAATGACCAAAGTGGGCCGAAAAGTCTTGGTCCAAAATGTCTATAAACTGACACTATGTACAATCAAGTCGGGTCAGAAGTAACGTCCCTTCGTTATGTTTTTGTTCAGATAGTAGAAAATCGTATATTTTTATCATTTTCCCTTCGCTGAATAATACATGCCTCTATTAAACGCCCACCCAGGACTTCGGAGCCAGTGGTGATTGTAATAGACGCACAGTATTTATAGCCCACAAGTTTCCCAGCATGCAAAGAGTTAAAGCTATTTCTCTGGATCTTGCTGATCGCCATACTACTCCCGATTATTTTGATCTGGTTACTCGTGGACAAAGAAAATGCTCAGAACTGCTGATTTGATTTGATTTATTGGTGTTTAACGGCCTATCAATAGCTAAGGTCATTTAAAGCCAGGCCAACTGGTTCGATACCCGCTGCATTGGGGAGAACATCCCAAAATCAGAACGGAATAAATACATCAAAATAAATATATATTCAGCCTTGAAATTAGAATAACCTGACCTGGTGCCAGGTCCATACTACACTAAAACCACTTAACTCCTTCACCTAAAAGTAATAGGATTAGGAATAATCATATAATTACTCATACAAGGATGTATAACCAGATTTAACCCTCACATACAAGAATGCCAAAGATGTACCTGAGGACCAAACCAGGTCTCCGGTCGGGATTCCAGTAGGGATGAATCCCGATCATTAAATTACCCATCACATGCTCCCAAGCAACTACGACACTCAGAATCATGTATATCAACATGGAGTTAGGATTATTCGTGGCTGCGACTGGAGAGATGGGGATTACGGCATTTGTTGTAAGTCTAGCTCTCAGGCATGCCATCACATTCATTCAACTACTGTCTGTTCCACGTTTTGTTGCCAACGAACCTTTGGCTATAGAAGACACACATAAAATCTAAAACATATTAAAATGTAAGTACTTTTTCATCAATAACAAAAAAGTAAACATCCCCAATTTTTTTTATTTTATGAAATTTCCATCAAATATTTATTTTACTGCGAAAAAACAACTTTTCTTTTAAAATGGGGCAAACAAGAGGCGATGGGTGGAAAGAAGGGTCGAAAAACAAAACATTTTGGAAAATGGCTCTGAAACCTGGCTAGATAGCTTGGAAATGATGTAACTAAGAAAACAAAAGATTTTGAAAATCGGCGCGCAAATTCAAAAATTATTTTAAAAAATTCTAATTTTAGCCCCCATGTTAAATTCCCATACAAATTCGCAATAAAATCAATATTTGATGGAATTTAATCAAATAAATATGTTTGTGAAAGGTGACTTTTTTGGTTATTGATGAAAATGTACTTGCAGACCAGGGGGCCGTTTCACTAAGCTTTGTACGACTAAAATGTTCGTAAGTACAAAATTATGATAGTCTGTAAATTGCACATTAACACTGTTTTCTTGTAAACAATTAATCAATTTACATTTATTGAGCATAGGCTGCATATACAGCTTATGCTCAATAAATTAAAATCCATCAATTGAAATTTACAGACGATCCTAAATTTGCACTTACAAACATTTTAGTCTTACGAAGTTTAGTGAAACGGGCCCCTGGACCAGACTGTCCCTGGACCTGGACCATACTCTTCTTTGAGGGAGTAATCATTTATTTTCCCCAAAATGCATTATTTCATATAGAACTAACCACTGGCTATATTTGATGATTAAAAGTATGCAGAATTATTATACTGAATTTATTACATTATCACAGCAAAAACGGCTGTGATAATGTAATAAATTCAGTATAATAACAAGAAACGAGGCAAAGCAACGAAGGCCAGGTTTTTTCCAAGCATGGACACTTGGATAACATAATTATACCCACTTTTTGTAGACTAGATGGCCGTGGCCTGCATGTCGCGACTTGGGGCGAGGCATGGACACTAAAAAAATAGATATAGTAGATGGAAAAACTTTAACGAAAAACTTTAACCGGACACATGGACGTACGGACATAAAACGATTTTTTAGGTGGCTAATTGTAACCAACCCTATCCTTTACTAAGTCCATAACCCTGTGGGGCTAGCCACATAGTACCCTAATGTCTGCCCGGACGGACGGACGGACGACGTACGGACGGACGGACGTACCAACATTTTGGGTTTATGGGACGGACGGACGCCAAAATGCCGACGATATCGCGCTTTCCGCAAGCGGGTGCGACAATGATGATAAACACCCATGTGAAGTATCAAGGTAATGGGTGAAGCAGTTGCAGATATATAGTACACAAAAAAACTTTAACAAATAAATTCAAAGTAATTTGACATTGCGCACAGGGGCCGCACGGTTGGGGGTTAGAAATATGGACGATGATAAACACCCATGTGAAGTTTCAAGGTAATGGGCGAAGCAGTTGCAGAGACATAGTATAACGAAAAAGTTTTAACCAAAAGATTTAACCAGACGTACGTTAAAAAGTTAATGTTGAAAATGGCTAAGTCAATTACGTAGAAATAATAGGTGAAGGTAAAAAAAATGGTCACATGTTGGATAGTTGTATGTGGTAGGCACCCCTTGGTTATGAAGCTGTGAAAGTTTGGTGGTCCTAGGTGGTACAGTACCAAAGAAATGGACTTAAACACGAAAACTTAACATTGTAAACGCGAAAACTTAACATTGAAAATGGCTAAGTCGACTGCGCGGAAAAAATGGGTCAAGTTCAAAAAAAAAAAAATTAACATGTTGGATAGTGATATGTGGTGGGCACCCCTTGATTATGAAGCTGTGAAAGTTTGGTGGTCCTAGGTGGTACAGTACCAAAGAAATGGACTTAAACACGAAAACTTAACATTGAAAACGCGAAAACTTAACATTGAAAATGGCTAAAGTTGACTGCGCGGAAAAAATGGGTGAAGTTAAAAAAAAAGTAACATGTTGGATAGTGATATGTGGTGGGCACCCCTTGATTATGAAGCTGTGAAAGTTTGGTGGTCCTAGGTGGTACAGTAACAAAGAAATGGACTCAAACACGAAAACTTAACATTGATTGTGGACGCCGCCGCCCGCGCCGCCCGCCGCCGCCCGCCCGGCTTTCGCCAATCCAATAGCCTGGATTTTTTTCTTCAAAAAACCTGGCTAAAAATTAATAAATTTATCCTTAAATAGAAAATTTCTCCCTCAAAGTATACTTTGCTGGAAAAGTATACTTTGCAATGTTGGTGAAATCGGCTACAGGACCGGACTGTGTGGATGCAAAGGCTGATCTGTGTCAGTACAGGGGGCCGTTTCACTAAAATGTGTGTAAGTGCAAATTTAGGATCGTCTGGAAATGTCAATTGATGGATTTACATTTATTGAGCATAGGCTGCATATGCAGCCTATGCTCAATGAATGTAAATCCAAAAAAAAGTGGGTATAATAATTGTTTACAAGAAAACATTGTTAATGTGAAATTTACAGACTACCATAATTTTGCACTTATGAACATTTTAGTCGTACAAAGTTTAGTGAAACGGGCCCCTGGTGTCTAGATTAACTACAATAATTTACCTCCGATATGTTATCTACGCGAAAGGTATGGAGCGGGGTAGCAATTTTGTTTCTCGTGTCTAGATATGGTGTTTTATTTCATGTACACCTCGCATCTGAACACTGAAGCTCAAGGTCCCTGAGGACTTATGTTCACCTTGTTTGTCAGGCAGATGCGTTCAATGTTTTTTTCTCTCTCTATAACTGCTTAACCCCTTCAATTTCAACAAATATTTCCCGGGCCACAATGTGTGTCTACTGTCTGTTTCACGAAACCTGCCCAAATTTTACGGCCATATAAACAATGAAAAAACAATATTTTTTTTTCGATAATATTAAATTTTATGGGGATTTAAAAAGTGGAAATTGTTCTTTCAAAATAAAATAAATATTGGACCAATTTCAAAGAAGGCTCATTCTTAAATTTTGCTAAATTAAATATTAAAAATATTGTTTTGGCATTGTTTATATATAGCCATAAAATTTGGCAGGTTTCTTGAAACGGACAGTAGGGATCGTGCAGCCCCGTTTCTGCAGCCATAGCCACATTTGACAATACCTGTCTCTTTCAGCAGTTTCTCAAGATATTGTCTATCCCCATACAGCTCCCCCAGTAGTTGTTTGATCGTTTTCTCGCTGCCAGCAGTCTTTCGATCGCTTGTCTTCGCCATTTGTTGCTGCACCAACTGTCGTCCGTACGTCTTTCCCTTCCGTTTCAGTTTCTGGTGATTGGTTGCAAAAGTGACCGTGTCTCAGTAGCCGATTTCATCAAAATAGCAAAGTATACTTTGAGAGATAATAATTTATTTTATTATACTGCATATTTTGATGATAAAAAGTATGCAGAATTATTATACTGAATTTATTACATTACCACAGCCAAAATGGCTGTGATAATGTAATAAATTCAGTATAATAAAAATTAATAAATTTATCCTTAAATTGAAAATTTCTCCCTCAAAGTATACTTTGCTAGATAAGTATATTTTGCAATGTTGGTGAAATAGACTACAGAAGATGACTCCACTGTGGCTGTGACTGGAGAAATGTGGCTTATGGGATTTGTGACCAGTGTAGCTCGTGATCACACAGCACACTCCTGTAGCTGGATAATGATCAACATTGCTGGTTATAAGCATGACGTATGTTTCATTGATGGAATGGTGAACAATGCAGATCCTGATCAGACTGTGCGGATGCATAGGCTGATATGGATCTACAGTGGTCGAATAGCCCATAAGCCCCATTTTTGCAGCCACAGCCACAAATATCAAGTATGCGGTTTTTCGCTTTATACACAGTAATTGACATATACATACACCAATCGCACCATTTTATTTGATCACATTCCGTACATGCTACATGTATCAACAAGAACTGTAGGAGAACAGCATAGCTCGACTACGAGGGTTGTCGATGTACACATAGCTTGACAAACAAGGTGGCTGCAGCCTGCATAAAAACCTTAACCAAGTTTGACTAAAAACATTAACCAAGGGAAATTAAGTAAGTAATTCAAGGTTAAATGTAGGTCAATGACAGATATAGGTCAGGGGTTATTGATGTACATCACTAGGAGATGAAGTTTTCCAAGTATGGTTGCTGTAGGCCCAGGAGTATTCCATATACAAGGTTGACTAAAAACCTTAACCAAGGGGAAATAACTAAGTAATCCAAGGATAAAAGTAGGTCAAGGTCAAATATAGGTCAGGGATTATTGATGTACATCACTAGGAGATGAAGTTGTCCAAGTATGGTTGATGTAGGCCCAGGAGTATTCCATATACAAGCTTGACTATAAAGATTAACCAAGTAATTCAAGGTTAAATGTAGGTGAAGGTACAATATAGGTCAGGGGTTATTGATGTACATCCCTATGAGAAAAGGTTGTCCAAGTATGGTGTCTGTATGCACAATAGTATTCCATGTACAAGCTTGAGTAAAAACCTTAACCAAGAGGAATTAAGTAAGTAATTCAAGAGGAAATATAGGTCAAGGTGAAATATATATCAGGGGTTGTTGATGTACATCACTAGGAGATGAAGTTGTCCAAGTATGGTGGGTGTAGGGCCAGTAGTATTCTATATACAAGCTTGACTAAAAACCTTAACCAAGGGGAATTAAGTAAGTAATTCAAGAGGAAATGTAGGTCAAGGCCAAATATAGATCAGGGATTATTGATGTACATCGCTATGAGAAAAGGTTGTCCAAGTATGGTGTCTGTATGCACAATAGTATTCCATGTAGAAAGCTTGACTAACAAGAGCTGTAGGAGAACAGCATAGCTCGACTACGAGGGTTGTCGATGTACACATAGCTTGACAAACAAGGTGGCTGCGGCCTGCATAAAAACCTTAACCAAGGTTGACTAAAAAACTTAACCAAGGGAAATTAAGTAAGTAATTCAAGGTTAAATGTAGGTCAATGACAGATATAGGTCAGGGGTTATTGATGTACATCACTAGGAGATGAAGTTTTCCAAGTATGGTTGCTGTAGGCCAGGAGTATTCCATATACAAGCTTGACTAAAAACCTTAACCAAGGGGAAATAACAAAGTAATCCAAGGATAAAAGTAGGTGAAGGTCAAATATAGGTCAGCGATTATTGATGTACATCACTAGCAGATGAAGTTGTCCAAGTATGGTTGATGTAGGCCCAGGAGTATTCCATATACAAGCTTGACTATAAACATTAACCAAGTAATTCAAGGTTAAATGTAGGTGAAGGTAAAATATAGGTCAGGGGTTATTGATGTACATCCCTATGAGAAAAGGTTATCTAAGTATGGTGTCTGTATGCACAATAGTATTCCATGTACAAGCTTGAGCAAAAACCTTAACCAAGGTTGACTAAAAACCTTAACCAAGGTGACTTAAGTAAGTAATTGAAGAGAAAATATAGGTCAAGGTGAAATATATAGCAGGGGTTGTTGATGTACATCACTAGGAGATGAAGTTGTCCAAGTATGGTGGGTGTAGGGCCAGTAGTATTCCATATACAAGCTTGACTAAAAACCTTAACCAAAGAGAATTAACTAAGTAATTCAAGAGGAAATGTAGGTCAAATCAAATATAGGTCAGGGGTTGTTGATGTACATCACTAGGAGATAAAGTTGTCGAAGTATGGTTGGTGTAGGGCCAGGAGTATTCCATCTACAAGCTTGACTAAAAACCTTAACCAAAGAGAATTAACTAAGTAATACAAGAGGAAATGTAGGTCAAGGTCAAATGTAGGTCAAGGTCAAATATAGATCAAGGGTTATTGATGTACATCCCTAGGAGATGAAGTTGTCCAAGTATGGTGGGCGTAGGGCCAGGAGTATTCCATATACAAGCTTGACTAAAAACCTTAACTAAGGAGAATTAACTAAGTAATTGAAGAGGAAATATAGGTCAAGGTCAAATATAGATCAGGGGTTATTGATGTACATCCCTAAGAGAAAAGGGTTGTTTCCAAGTATGGTGTCTGTATGCACAATAGTATTCCATGTACAAGCTTGACTAAAAACCTTAACCAAGGTTGACTAAAAACCTTAACCAAGGGGAATTAACTAGGTAATTCAAGGTTAAATGTAGGTCAAGGTCAAATATAGGTCAGGGGTTGTTGATGTACATCACTAGGAGATAAAGTTGTCCAAGTATGGTTGGTGTAGGGCCAGGAGTATTCCATCTACAAGGTTGACTAAAAACCTTAACCAAGGGGAATTAACTAAGTAATTCAAGAGGAAATGTAGGTCAAGGTCAAATATAGATCAGGGGTTATTGATGTACATCACTATGAGAAAAGGTTGTCCAAGTATGGTGTCTGTGTGCACAATAGTATTCCATGTAGAAAGCTTGACTAAAAACCTTAACCAAGGTTGACTAAAAACCTTAACCAATGGGAATTAACTAAGTAATTGAAGGTTAAATGTAGGTCAAAGACAAATATAGGTCAGGGGTTGTTGATGTACATCACTAGGAGATAAAGTTGTCGAAGTATGGTTGGTGTAGGGCTAGGAGTATTCCATCTATAAGCTTGACTAAAAACCTTAACCAAAGAGAATTAACTAAGTAATTCAAGAGGAAATGTAGGTCAAGGTCAAATGTAGGTCAAGGTCAAATATAGATCAAGGGTTATTGATGTACATGTCTAGGAGATGAAGTTGTCCAAGTATGGTGGGTGTAGGGCCAGGAGTATTCCATATACAAGCTTGACTAAAAACCTTAACCAAGGAGAATTAACTAAGTAATTGAAGAGGAAATGTAGGTGAAGGTCAAATATAGATCAGGGGTTATTGATGTACATCCCTATGAGAAAAGGTTGTCCAAGTATGGTCAAATATAGGTCAGGGGTTGTTGATGTACATCAATAGGAGATAAAGTTGTCCAAGTATAGTTGGTGTAGGGCCAGGAGTATTCCATCTACAAGGTTGACTAAAAACCTTAACCAGAGAGAATTAACAAAGTAATTGAAGAGGAAATGTAGGTGAAGGTCAAATATAGATCAGGGGTTACTGATGTACATCCCTAGGAGATGAAGTTGTCCAAGTATGGTGTGTGTAGGGCCAGGATTATTGCATATACAAGCTTGACTAAAAACCTTAACCAAGGGGAATTAAGTAAGTAATTGAAGAGGAAATGTAGGTCAAGGTCAAATATAGACCAGGGGTTATTGATGTACATCCCTATGAGAAAAGGTTGTCCAAGTATGGTGTCTGTATGCACAATAGTATTCCATGTACAAGCTTGACTAAAAACCTTAACCAAGGTTGACTAAAAACCTTAACCAAGGGGAATTAACTAGGTAATTCAAGGTTAAATGTAGGTCAAGGTCAAATATAGGTCAGGGGTTGTTGATGTACATCACTAGGAGATAAAGTTGTCCAAGTATGGTTGGTGTAGGGCCAGGAGTATTCCATCTACAAGGTTGACTAAAAACCTTAACCAAGGGGAATTAACTAAGTAATTCAAGAGGAAATGTAGGTCAAGGTCAAATATAGATCAGGGGTTATTGATGTACATCACTATGAGAAAAGGTTGTCCAAGTATGGTGTCTGTATGCACAATATATATTCCATGTAGAAAGCTTGACTAAAAAAACTTAACCAACGTTGACCAAAAACATTAACCAATGGGAGGGAATTAACTAAGTAATTGAAGGTTAAATGTAGGTCAAGTCAAATATAGGTCAGGGGTTTGTTGTTGATGTACATCACTAGGAGATAAATTTGTCAAAGTATGGTTGTGTAGGTGCAGGAGTATTCCATCTACAAGCTTGACTAAAAACCTTAACCAAAGAGAATTAACTAAGTAATTCAAGAGGAAATGTAGGTCAAGGTAAAATGTAGGTCAAGGTCAAATATAGATCAAGGGTTATTGATGTACATGTCTAGGAGATGAAGTTGTCCAAGGATGGTGGTGGGGGTTGTAGGGCCAGGAATATTCCATATACAAGCTTGACTAAAAACCTTAACCAAGGAGAATTAACTAAGTAATTGAAGAGGAAATGTAGGTGAAGGTCAAATATAGATCAGGGGTTATTGATGTACATCCCTATGAGAAAAGGTTGTCCAAGTATGGTCAAATATAGGTCAGGGGTTGTTGATGTACATCACTAGGAGATAAAGTTGTCCAAGTATAGTTGGTGTAGGGCCAGGAGTATTCCATCTACAAGGTTGACTAAAAACCTTAACCAAAGAGAATTAACTAAGTAATTGAAGAGCAAATGTAGGTGAAGGTCAAATATAGATCAGGGGTTACTGATGTACATCCCTAGGAGATGAAGTTGTCCAAGTATGGTGTGTGAAGGGCCAGGAATATTGCATATACAAGCTTGACTAAAAACCTTAACCAAGGGGAATTAAGTAAGTAATTGAAGAGGAAATGTAGGTCAAGGTCAAATATAGACCAGGGGTTATTGATGTACATCCCTATGAGAAAAGGTTGTCCAAGTATGGTGTCTGTATGCACAATAGTATTTCATGTACAAGCTTGACTAAAAACCTTAACCAAGGTT
This sequence comes from Conchocele bisecta, assembly GCA_029237695.1. NCBI lineage: Eukaryota > Metazoa > Mollusca > Bivalvia > Lucinida > Thyasiridae > Conchocele > Conchocele bisecta. The sequence goes on along the minus strand of CM055270.1, from coordinate 11,393,253 downwards.
AACTAAAAACCTTAACCAAGGGGAATTAACTAAGTAATTCAAGAGGAAATGTAGGTCAAGGTCAAATATAGATTAGGGGTTATTGATGTACATCACTAGGAGATGAAGTTGTCCAAGTATGGTGGGTGTAGGGCCAGTAGTATTCCATATACAAGCTTGACTAAAAACCTTAACCAAAGTGTGACGGTGACGCCGACACCGACGCAGACGCCGACGCCGGGGTGACAACATAAGCTCTACTTATTCTTCGAATAGTCGAGCTAAAAGCCGCAATAAAGGTTGACTAAAAACCTTAACCAAGGGGAATTAACTAAGTAATTCAAGGTTAAATGTAGGTCAAGGTCAAATATAGGTCAGGGGTTGTTGATATACATCACTAGGAGATAAAGTTGTCCAAGTATGGTTGGTGTAGGGCCAGGAGTATTCCATCTATAAGCTTGACTAAAAACCTTAACCAAAGAGAATTAACATAGTAATTCAAGAGGAAATGTAGGTCAAGGTCAAATATAGATCAGGGGTTATTGATGTACATCCCTAGGAGATGAAGTTGGCCAAGTATGGTGGGTGTAGGGCCAGGAGTATTCCATATACAAGCAAAAATTGACTAATAAAAACCTTAACCAAGGGGAATTAAGTAAGTAATTCAAGAGGAAATATAGGTGAAGGTCAAATATAGATCAGGGGTTATTGATGTACATCCATATGAGAAAAGGTTGTCCAAGTATGGTGTCTGTATGCACAATAGTATTCCATGTACAAGCTTGACTAAAAACCTTAACCAAGGTTGACTAAAAACCTTAACCAAGGGGAATTAACTAAGTAATTCAAGAGGAAATGTAGGTCAAGGTGAAATATAGATCAGGGGTTATTGATGTACATCACTAGGAGATGAAGTTGTCCAAGTATGGTTGGTGTAGGGCCAGGAGTATTCCATCTACAAGCTTGACTAAAAACCTTAACCAAAGAGAATTAACTAAGTAATTCAAGAAGAAATGTAGGTCAAGGTCAAATATAGATCAGGGGTTATTGATGTACATCCCTAGGAGATGAAGTTGGCCAAGTATGGTTGGTGTAGGGCCAGGAGTATTCCATCTACAAGCTTGACTAAAAACCTTAACCAAAGAGAATTAACTAAGTAATTCAAGAAGAAATGTAGGTCAAGGTCAAATATAGATCAGGGGTTATTGATGTACATCCCTAGGAGATGAAGTTGGCCAAGTATGGTGGGTGTAGGGCCAGTAGTATTCCATATACAAGCTTGACTAAAAACCTTAACCAAAGTGTGACGGTGACGCCGACACGCGACGCAGACGCCGACGCCGGGGGTGGGGTGACAACTAAGCTCTACTTATTCTTTGAATAGTCGAGCTAAAAGCCGCAATAAAGGTTGACTAAAAACCTTAACCAAGGGGAGTTAACTAAGTAATTCAAGGTTAAATGTAGGTCAAGGTCAAATATAGGTCAGGGGTTGTTGATATACATCACTAGGAGATAAAGTTGTCCAAGTATGGTTGGTGTAGGGCCAGGAGTATTCCATCTATAAGCTTGACTAAAAACCTTAACCAAAGAGAATTAACATAGTAATTCAAGAGGAAATGTAGGTCAAGGTCAAATATAGATCAGGGGTTATTGATGTACATCCCTAGGAGATGAAGTTGGCCAAGTATGGTGGGTGTAGGGCCAGGAGTATTCCATATACAAGCTTGACTAAAAACCTTAACCAAGGGGAATTAAGTAAGTAATTCAAGAGGAAATATAGGTGAAGGTCAAATATAGATCAGGGGTTATTGATGTACATCCATATGAGAAAAGGTTGTCCAAGTATGGTGTCTGTATGCACAATAGTATTCCATGTACAAGCTCGACTAAAAACCTTAACCAAGGTTGACTAAAAACCTTAACCAAGGGGAATTAACTAAGTAATTCAAGAGGAAATGTAGGTCAAGGTGAAATATAGATCAGGGGTTATTGATGTACATCACTAGGAGATGAAGTTGTCCAAGTATGGTTGGTGTAGGGCCAGGAGTATTCCATCTACAAGCTTGACTAAAACCTTAACCAAAGAGAATTAACTAAGTAATTCAAGAAGAAATGTAGGTCAAGGTCAAATATAGATCAGGGGTTATTGCTGTACATCCCTAGGAGATGAAGTTGGCCAAGTATAGTTGGTGTAGGGCCAGGAGTATTCCATCTACAAGCTTGACTAAAAACCTTAACCAAAGAGAATTAACTAAGTAATTCAAGAAGAAATGTAGGTCAAGGTCAAATATAGATCAGGGGTTATTGATGTACATCCCTAGGAGATGAAGTTGGCCAAGTATGGTGGGTGTAGGGCCAGTAGTATTCCATATACAAGCTTGACTAAAAGCCTTAACCAAAGTGTGACGGTGACGCCGACACCGACGCAGACGCCGACGCCGACGCCGGGGTGACAACATAAGCTCTACTTATTCTTCGAATAGTCGAGCTAAAAGCCGCAATAAAGGTTGACTAAAAACCTTAACCAAGGGGAATTAACTAAGTAATTCAAGGTTAAATGTAGGTCAAGGTCAAATATAGGTCAGGGGTTGTTGATATACATCACTAGGAGATAAAGTTGTCCAAGTATGGTTGGTGTAGGGCCAGGAGTATTCCATCTATAAGCTTGACTAAAAACCTTAACCAAAGAGCATTAACATAGTAATTCAAGAGGAAATGTAGGTCAAGGTCAAATATAGATCAGGGGTTATTGATGTACATCCCTAGGAGATGAAGATGGCCAAGTATGGTGGTGTAGGCCAGGAGTATTCCATATACAGCTTGACTAAAAACACCTAACCAGGGGAATAATAAGTAATTCAAGAGGAAATATAGTGAAGGTCAAATATAAGATCAGGGTTATTGATGTACATCCCTATGAGAAAAGGTTGTCCAAGTTATGTGTCTGTATGCACAATAGTATCCCATGTCCATGTACAAGCTTACTAAAAACCTTAAACCAAGGTTGACTAAAAACCTTAACCAAGGGGAATTAACTAAGTAATTCAAGAGGAAATGTAGGTCAAGGTGAAATATAGATCAGGGGTTATTGATGTACATCTCCCTAGGAGATTGAGTTTTCCAAGTAACTTGTAAGGTTGGTGTAGGGCAGAGTATCCATCTACAAGCTTGACTAAAAACCTTAACCAAAGAGAATTAACTAAGTAATTCAAGAAGAAATGTAGGTCAAGGTCAAATATAGATCAGGGGTTATTGATGTACATCCCTAGGAGATGAAGTGGCCAAGTATGGTTAAAAGGTGTAAGGCCAGGAGTAATTCCATCTACAAGCTTGACTAAAAACCTTAACCAAAGAGAATTAACTCAGTGCATTCAAGAAGAAATGTAGGTCAAGGTCAAATATAGATCAGGGGTTATTGATGTACATCCCTAGGAGATGAAGTTGGCCAAGTATGGTGGGTGTAGGGCCAGTAGTATTCCATATACAAGGTTGACTAAAACCTTAACCAAGGCGTGACTTGACTAAAACCTTAACCAAGGCGTGACGGTGATGCCGACGCCGAAGCAGACGCCGACGCCTGGGTGACAACATAAGCTCTACTTATTCTTCGAATAGTCGAGCTAAAAACTGTGATAAGCAGAGATAATTTGGCTTGGCATAATTTGGCATTTTTGTTATACATGTACAGATAATTCTTGTTATCTTGAAGTTGACTGGACAGAGCAAAATATATCGAGATAAACAATCGCCAAATTTAGCGACCACTCTCGAAAAAATCCGAACAGAATCGCTTAAAAATGTGGACATTACTTTACTTCCGGGTTTTCATAAATCACACTTTTTTTTTTCCACGAAATGCACATGTGCGCCGTTACTAAATACATGTCATCTCTTCTGACGATTTCAACATTATTCAATCGTATCATTTCGTCCCCAAACCACGTCGGACCTGGAGTCGTCGGCACAAACAAATTTGGCCCAAGTCACCGCATTTCTGCCTCGCAATAACTGATCCAGTTACCCACCCCTACAACTTATTGGACAGGGTCCTTCGCAATATTTCTATTTTGTTTAGACATTGCGAAACATGGTTTGATTGACCCAATTTTCGTATTCATAAGACGCACGTTGTATTCACTCAATCAATCACAGGCCAATCAATTTGTGATATTATTTTTATTATCTCAGCATTGAAACATTTTCTACAATCACACAGCACATGGGGACACGAGGACACAGTTCAGTAAATCACGTACGATCAATAATAGACTCGCTAAAGTTTGTGTATTATCTCCTCGTAAATATGGCCGAACTGTGATCTAACTGCGATTAATTACAGTTCAAGTTTGTGCAATATTTAACACATTTGAGTGGCAGCGTTTTAGATTTCTATAGATGTGTGTATGAGAAAACTTACCCGAGATATCTCGCTGATTCAGACTTGGCGGTACCGGGCGCTTAATTTTTACACTGATTCATCAGAATACTATTGTGAAGGAAACATACTATCGGGACTCGATTTCCACTTCGACTAAACCGAAATATCGACATTTCAGATATCAATTTATCAGGAGTAAAATACATGATCTATACAGGGAATTCGGCCGGGACATCGGACGTATATCGAGATAAGCAAGCGATATCTAGATAACGAGAATCAGCTGTATCAGTAAGGCGAAAAAATGAAATTTCTTTATTTTCTGTTGTGAAATGATAACACTGTAATACCAAATTTCGAATGAAATTATAGACGTTAAATTAATTTAACTAAAATAATTTTGTAACCATCATTTGAAAAACATGCTCGTAATATTACTGAAAAATCGCTATTACTTTTTACAATTACGTTCAGAAATACGATAGAAATCTAGAATTAAATTACTTTTTCCTATTCTGTTTCGTCACTTTATATGTATATATCTGAGACCCAGCGCCTTTAACCCTTCCTACGCTGTTGACAGAAATTGCCGTCTGCTGTTTTTCATTTTTGCTTTAATTCTTAACAAACAAGAGTTGTCAGAAGACAACGAAGCTCGCCTGTTGGCAGCCTTCACTCAAACTTGTCACAGTTGCATAAAAAAACATGGATATTATATAACTTGACCTTGGGTTAAGGGCCGTGCAGTGGACCTTGACATTGGGGTCAGTGGTGCAAGGTGGGTCGTGGGTTTGCTGTAGCATAATATAGCATATTAAGATGAATGCATGTATGAAATATCAATGCGCTCCCTGAAAACAGAAGTAAAACAAAATTTAACCCAACTTTAAGTTTATGAATGCACTAAGTTGGTGATTTTCTACAGCATGATAGCTATTCACATGAGGAATGCATGTATGAATGTGCTATGTTTGTGTCATTCACCTTGGGGAAAGAGGTGGGCGGGGTGGGTGGGTCATGGATTTGCTGTAGCACAATAGAGGACCATCAGATGAATGCATGTATGAAATATCAAAGTGTTCCCTGTAAAGAAACAGAAGTTACACAACAATTACCCCAACGTTAAGTTTATGAACATGCTAAGTTTGTGACCTTGACCTTGGGGTAAGGCTTGGGTGGTGGGTTGTGAATTTGCTACAGCATGATAGAGGGTCATCTGAGGAATGCATGTATGAAATATCAAGGCGTTCCATGAAAGGAAACGGATGTTATAAGACATTTACCCCAAAGTTAAGTTTATGAATGTGCTAAGTTTGTGACCTTGACCTTGGGGTAAGGGGTGGGTGGTGGGTCATGAATTTGCGATAGCACAATAGGATATCATCATATGAATGCATGTATGAAATATCAAGACGTTTCAAGAAAGGAAACATATGTTATAAGACATTTACCCCAACGTTAAGTTTATGAATGTGCTAAGTTTGTGACCTTGACCTTGGGGTAAGGGGTGGGTCATGGATTTGCTATAGCACAATAGAGTATCATCAGATGAATGCATGTATAACATATCAAGGCGTTCCATGAAAGGAAACAGATGTTATATAAGACATTTACCCCGACGTTAAGTTTATGAATGTGCTAAGTTTGTGACCTTGACCTTGGGGTAAGGGGTGGGTCATGGATTTGCTACCGCATGATAGAGGGTCATCTGAGGAATGCATGTATGAAATATCAAGGCGTTCCATGAAAGGAAACAGATGTTGTAAGAAAATTACCCCAACGTTAAAGGTACATACCCGCGCAGTAGGCACAAAATGTTCTTTATAGGAATTAAATAAGTGTATAATTATGTCACTATTCCACCAATTCTAAAATTTACGAGTGCCAGCTATACAAATATAATCATTTATTAATTATCAATTTACTGTTAGCGACGCGCGGCGGTAACAGTCTATTTTGATAATGTGCGGGGACGACAACTTTCACATCACGGCTTGCAGTGCGCATTCCGATACTTCACTGCGCATGTCAAAGATGTGATATGATTGACCGTGTCACGTGACGAGTATTGGTAAAAATAGCACAAGGTCGGAAAATACCCTTTCTGGTCGCGGCATATAAAATGCGATTTAACACCAATTAACACGCGCTGTAATTAAAAATAACTCGTTAGTGGGTAGACAAATGGCTCATAGAAGGCATGACAAAAATGAAAAATAGTAGTACAGTGTAACCTGCTGCGTGGGAATGTACCTTTAAGTTTATGAATGTGCTATGGTTGTGACAGTATGATAGAGGATCATCTGAGGAATGCATGTATGAAATAACAAGGTGTTCCAGGAAAGGAAACAGAAGTTATAAGACATTTACCCCAATGTTAAGTTTGTGAATGTGCTAATTTTGTGACCTTGACCCTGGGGTAAGGGTTGGGTGGTGGGTCATGGATTTGCTACAGCATGATAGAGGGTCATCTGAGGAATGCATGTATGAAATATCAAGGCGTTCCATGAAAGGAAACAGATGTTATAAGAAAATTACCCCAACATTAAGTTTATGAATGTACTATGGTTGTGACCTTGACATTGGGGTAAGGGTTGGGTGGTGGGTCATGCATTTGCTACAGCATGATAGAGGGTCATCTGAGGAATGCATGCATGAAATAACAAGGTGTTCCATGAAAGGAAACAGAAGTTATAAGACATTTACCCCAACTTTAAGTTTGTGAATGTGCTAAGTTTGTGACCTTGACCCTGGAGTAAGGGTTGGGTGGTGGGTCATGCATTTGCTACAGCATGATAGAGGGTCATCTGAGGAATGCATGTATGAAATATCAAGGCGTTCCATGAAAGGAAACAGATGTTATAAGAAATTTACCCAACGTTAAGTTTATGAATGTGCTAAGTTTGTGACCTTGGCCTTGGGGTAAGGGTTGGGTGGTGGGTCATGGATTTGCTACAGCATGATAGAGGGTCATCCGAGGAATGCATGTATGTAACAAGGTGTTCCATGAAAGGAAACAGAAGTTATAAGACATTTACCCAACGTTAAGTTTGTGGACGCCGCCGACGTTGACGCCGACGTTGACGCCGACGCCGCCGGGGGTATGCTATAAGCTCTTCTGCACTTCGTGCAGGTGAGCTAAAAAACTGGTTTTGTCGAGAAATATTGAAAATAAAACATTTCCAGCAGACGACAACATTTAATTCAGCGTAGTAAGGGTTAATGCCCATGCAACAGCTAAAGATACACCGTATTTATTCTAATAGTAGCCCACTGTCTAATAGTAACCCAATTTCACATACAAAAAAACATTTAAAACAATGTTTTAAATGGTTTTTGTATGTGAAAATAACATTTTGATCCTACTTTTCCACGTTTTGATCCCCACGGATGGCATAGTCACGGGGGCGTTTATTAGAATAAATATGGTAGATATTTACAGAAAAAATATATATTCAGAATTAGAATAACCTGACCACACCGCAGTCACTTAGCCCCACTGTCTGAAAGAAATAAGATGAGTAGTAATCTTACTACTTTTATAATGAGTACAACTGGATTCAACATTCAAGTAACAAGAAAGCCAAAAATAAAATGGACCTGAGGACCAAACATAGGATGAACATGAATTTATGAATGCCATTGAAACTTAGTAAATGCTCCAGTAGCCTATTTCATCAACATTGCAAAGTATACTTTAGTAGCAAAGTATACTTTGAGGGAGAAATTTTTAATTTTTTGAAAAATTTATTAATTTTTATTATACTGAATTTATTACATTATCGCAGCCATTTAATGGCTGTGATAATGTAATAAATTCAGTATAATAATTCTGCATACTTTTAATCATGAAATATATGCATTTGTTAGTTCTATATGAAATAATGCATTTCAGGAAAAATAAATGATTACTCCCTCAAAGTATACTTTGCTAGTAAAGTATACTTTGCAATGTTGATGAAATAGGCCCCTGGTCCTGCTTGTTTAACCAAAACAAGGATGAAGGAATAGACAGTGTTTGAACATAGTTGACCTGTTATTTTTGTTATTTTTGTAATTCAAATGATCAAGCAGTGTGAATTGGAAAACCTATATCGATAAACTGTTTTGGACGGAAATGGGTCTCCTACTAATGGATGATGATACACAAGTTTTTTATGAAGTTTCAATTGAATCGTCAAGGGTTTTACTTACCTCATCTTGTAGTGCAAAAAATGACAAATCACCCTCCGTAGTCAACTTCACTTTATCGGGAGCTAAAAGACACATGAAGAGAAAGAAATAAGCCTACTGTCTGTTTCACAAAACCTGCCCAAATTTTACGGCTATATAAAGAATGCAAAAACAATTTTTTTTTATTAGTCATATGTGGCTGTGACTGGAGAAATGGGGCTTATTGGTTTTGCGACCAATGTAGATCCAAATCAGCCTGAGCATCCGTACAGACTGATCAGGATCTGCACTGTTCGGCATTCCATTCACCCATCATGTGTCTAACAGCAATAGAAATCGATATCTGGCTACAGGAGTGTAGTTTGATAATGAGTGATACTGGTCACAAATCCCATAAGCCCCATTTCTCCAGTAACAGCCACATATGACTAAGACTGGAGAAATGAGATTTATGGCATGAATGGCCCGTCAATCTCTTTATCTGCTAGCACATCTGCATTCTCATAGCAGTCTACGCGAAACTGACAAAATGTTACAGGACATTCGGTCTGGCAAACTTGAAATTTGTATCAGACCGAACAAAAATTTACCAGACCAAATTTTTTTGATAAAAAATAAAATTGATTTTGTGTGATATTTAAAGCTTTTTAGCATTTTAGGTATATCAGTCATATAAGAAAAGCTACGTACGTACGCCAAAGTGCCGACTATATCGCGCGCTTTCCGCAAGCCGGAGCGACAAAAAGTAAAAAAAAAAAATGTATTCTTTTTTTTTGTAGTTGGACAACATTCGGTCAGGCGACTTCCGGTTTACCGTCGGAACGGTGGCACTTTTAACGGATATGTCCGACGGACCGACAACTTTCGCGGAGACTGTCATAGGGATGTACCAGTCCACTGTTTAGCAGAGTAGCTGTGACTGGATCAATAGGGCTTATGGCATTTATAACCAGTGTAGACCCTGATCAAATAGCATACTCCTGTTTCCTGATAACAATCTATATTGCTTCTTACAAGCATGATGTTTGTTTTATGGTGTTTAATGGTCTATCAACAGCTACGGTCATTTAAAGCCAGGCCAACGGGTTTGATCCCGCATTCAACCTGCTGCATTGTGGGGAAAATCACAAAATCAGAACGGAATATTTACAATGAAATAATTACATATTCAGCCATGAAATTAGAATAACCTGACCTGGTGCCAGGTCCATACCACACCAAAGTCACTTGGCCCTTCCCCTAAAATGAATATGATTATGAACAAGAAACGAGGCAAAGCCACGAAGGCCAGGTTTTTTCCAAGCATAGACACTTGGATAACATAATTATACCCACTTTTTGTAGACTAGATGGCCGTGGCCTGCATGTCGCGCCTTGGGGCGAGGCATGGACACTAAAAAAATAGATATAGTAGATGGAAAAACTTTAACCAAAAAACTTTAACCGGACACACGGACGAACGGACGGACGTATGCCAAAATGCTGACGATATCGCGCTTTCCACAAGCAGGTGTGACAATGATGATAAACACCCATGTGAAGTATCAAGGTATTGGGTGAAGCAGTTGCAGAGATATAGTACACGAAAAAACTTTAACAAAAAAATTCAAAGTAATTTGAACTTGACATAGGGCACAGAATCGCGCTTTCCGCAAGCAGGTGCGACAATGATGATAAACACCCATGTGAAGTATCAAGGTATTGGGTGAAGCAGTTGCAGAGACATAGTACAACGAAAAAACTTTAACAAAAAAATTCAAAAGTAATTTGACCTTGAAATTGGGCACAGGATCGCGCTTTCCGCACGCAGGTGCGACAATGATGATAAGCACCCAGTGAAGTATCAAGGTATTGGGTGAAGCAGTTGCAGAGATATAGTACACGAAAAAACTTTAACAAAAAAAATTCAAAGTAATTTGACCTTGACATTGGGCACAGGATCGCGCTTTCCGCAAGCAGGTGCGACAATGATGATAAGCACCCATGTGAAGTATGAAGGTATTGGGTGAAAGCAGTTGCAGAGATATAGTACAACGAAAAAACTTTAACAAAAAAATTCAAAGTAATTTGACCTTGACATTGGGCACAGGATCGCGCTTTCTGCAAGCAGGTGCGACAATGATGATAAACACCCATGTGAAGTATCAAGGTATTGGGTTGGGGGAAGCAGTTGCAGAGATATAGTACACGAAAAAACTTTAACAAAAAAATTAAAAGTAATTTGACCTTGACATTGGGCACAGGATCGCGCTTTCCGCAAGCAGGTGCGACAATGATGATAAGCACCCATGTGAAGTATGAAGGTATTGGGTGAAGCAGTTGCAGAGATATAGTACACGAAAAAACTTTAACAAAAAAATTCAAAGTAATTTGACCTTGACATTGGGCACAGGATCGCGCTTTCCGCAAGCAGGTGCGACAATGATGATAAACACCCATGTGAAGTATCAAGGTATTGGTGAAGCAGTTGCAGAGATATAGTACACAAAAAACTTTACAAAAAAATTCTAAAGTAATTTGACCTTGACATCGGCACAGGATCGCGCTTTCCGCAAGCAGGTGCGACAATGATGTAAACACCCATGTGAAGTATCAAGGTATTGGGTGAAGCAGTTGCAGAGATATAGTACACAAAAAAAAATAAAAAAACTTTAACAAAAAAATTCAAAGTAATTTGACCTTGACATCGGGCACAGGATCGCGCTTTCCGCAAGCAGGTGCGACAATGATGATAAGCACCCATGTGAAGTATCAAGGTATTGGGTGAAGCAGTTGCAGAGATATAGTACACGAAAAAACTTTAACAAAAAAATTCAAAGTAATTTGACCTTGACATTGGGCACAGGGGCCGCACGGTTGGGGGTTAGAATGAAAATATGGATGATGATAAACACGCATGTGAAGTTTCAAGGTAATGGGCGAAGCAGTTGCAGAGATATAGTATAACGAAAAAGTTTTAACCAAAAAACTCTAACCAGACGTACGTGTTAAAAAGTTAACGTTGAAAATGGCTAAGTCAATTACGTAGAAATAATGGTGAAGGTAAAAAAATGGTCACATGTTGGATAGTTGTATGTGGTAGGCACCCCTTGGTTATGAAGCTGTGAAGTTTGGTGGTCCTAGGTGGTACAGTACCAAAGAAATGGACTTAAACACGAAAACTTAACATTGTAAACGCGAAAAAAAAAAAAAAACTTAACATTGAAAATGGCTAAGTCGAATGCGCGGAAAAATATGGGTGAAGTTAAAAAAAAAAGTAACATATTGGATAGTGATATGTGGTGGGTACCCCTTGATTATGAAGCTGTGAAAGTGTGGTGGTCCTAGGTGGTACAGTACGAAAGAAATGGACTTAAACACGAAAACTTAACATTGTAAACGCGAAAACTTAACATTGAAAATGGCTAAGTCGATTACGCGGAAAAAATGGGTGAAGTTAAAAAAAAAGTAACATGTTAGATAGTGATATGTGGTGGGCACCCCTTGATTATGAAGCTGTGAAAGTTTGGTGGTCCTAGGTGGTACAGTAACAAAGAAATGGACTCAAACACGAAAACTTAACATTGATTGTGGACGCCGCCCGCCGCCCGCCCGCCCGGCTTTCGCCAATCCAATAGCCTGGATTTTTTTTCAAAAAACCTGGCTAAAAATCGTATTACTCATATAAGGGGTATAACCAGAATCAACTCTCAAATAAAATAATGCAAAAGACGTATCTGAGGGCCAAACCAGGGGCACGTTTCACTAAACTTCGTACGACTAAAATGTTCGTAAGTGCAAATTTAGGATTGTCTGGAAATTTCAATTGATGGATTTACATTTATTGAGCATAGGCTGCATATATGCAGCCTATGCTCAATAAATGTAAATTCAATAATTGTTTACAAGAAAACATTGTTAATGTGAAATTTACAGACTATCAAAGTTTGCACTTACGAACATTTTAGTCGTACGAAGTTTAGTGAAACGGGCCTCGGGTCTCTGGTCGGGGTCCGGTAAGAATGAATCCTGATCACTAAATTACCACAAGCTCCCACCTGCCACACATCGTTACCAGCGTGACGGTTGGTTCAATGATGCAATGGCGAACAGTGCAGATCCTGATCAGACTATGCGGATGCACAGGCTGATCTGGATCTACACTGGTCGCAAAACCCATAAGCCCCATTTATCCAGTCACAGCCATATTTCATTGGCTGAATTGTGAACACAGAGAATACCAGGTTCGTGTTTGTTTATAACAAGTTTATCAGGCAAGGCTAGGAAACATGTAGAAATTCCGAGGCCTGTCAAGGAATTCCTACCGTTTCCAAACCAAATCAGATAAATTTGGCTACTGTCTGTTCCACGCTTTTCTGCCGACGAACATTTGGCTATTAAACACATTTTTCTAAAATGTATTTAAATGTAAGTACTTTTTTACCAATAACAAAAAAGTCACTCTCCCCACATTTTTTTGTTTGATGAAATTCCATCAAATATTGATTTAATATTATAGTGAAAAATACATTTTCCTTGGGGTAAAAAAGATGTGGAAGCGCTGGGGGAGGAGTAAAAAAAAAAATAAAAAAAAAATGTGAAAATCGACTTCGAAACCTCGCCAGATAGCTTGGAAATGGTGTAGCTAAGAAAACAAAGGTTAGATTTTGCAAATTGGTCCACAAATAAAAACAAGAAACGAGGCAAAGCCACGAAGGCCAGGTTTTTTCCAAGCATAGACACTTGGATAACATAATTATACCCACTTTTTGTAGACTAGATGGCCGTGGCCTGCATGTCGCGCCTTGGGGCGAGGCATGGACACTAAAAAAATAGATATAGTAGATGGAAAAACTTTAACCAAAAAACTTTAACCGGACACACGGACGAACGGACGGACGTATGCCAAAATGCCGACGATATAGCGCTTTCCGCAAGCAGGTGTGACAATGATGATAAACACCCATGTGAAGTATCAAGGTACATGTATTGGGTGAAGCAGTTGCAGAGATATAGTACACGAAAAAACTTTAACAAAAAAATTCAAAGTAATTTGAACTTGACATAGGGCACAGGATCGCGCTTTCCGCAAGCAGGTGCGACAATGATGATAAACACCCATGTGAAGTATCAAGGTATTGGGTGAAGCAGTTGCAGAGATATAGTACACGAACAAAATTAACAAAAAAATTCAAAGTAATTTGTATTTGACCTTGACATTGGGCACAGGATCGCGCTTTCCTTGCAAGCAGGTGCAACAATGATGATAAACACCCATGTGAAGTATCAAGGTATTGGGTGAAGCAGTTGCAGAGATATAGTACACGAAAAAAAATTAACAAAAAAATTCAAAGTAATTTGACCTTAACATTGGGCACAGGATCGCGCTTTCCGCAAGCAGGTGCAACAATGATGATAAACACCCATGTGAAGTATCAAGGTATTGGGTGAAGCAGTTGCAGAGATATAGTACACAAACAAAAATTAACAAAAAAATTCAAAGTAATTTGACCTTGACATTGGGCACAGGATCGCGCTTTCCGCAAGCAGGTGCGACAATGATGATAAACACCCATGTGAAGTATCAAGGTATTGGGTGAAGCAGTTGCAGAGATATAGTACACGAAAAAACTTTAACAAAAAATTCAAAGTAATTTGACCTTGACATTGGGCACAGGATCGCGCTTTCCGCAAGCAGGTGCGACAATGATGATAAACACCCATGTGAAGTATCAAGGTATTGGGTGAAGCAGTTGCAGAGATATAGTACACGAAAAAACTTTAACAAAAAAATTCAAAGTAATTTGACCTTGACATTGGGCACAGGGGCCGCACGGTTGGGGTTAGAATGAAAAATATGGATGATGATAAACACCATGTGAAGTTTCAAGGTAATGGGCGAAGCAGTTGCAGAGATATAGTATAACGAAAAAGTTTTAACCAAAAAAACTCTAACCAGACGTACGTTAAAAAGTTAACATTGAAAATGGCTAAGTCAATTACGTAGAAATAATAGGTGAAGGTAAAAAAATGGTCACATGTTGGATAGTTGTATGTGGTAGGCACCCCTTGATTATGAAGCTGTGAAAGTTTGGTGGTCCTAGGTGGTACAGTACCAAAAAAATGGACTTAAACACGAAAACTTAACATTGTAAACGCGAAAACTTAACATTGAAAATGGCTAAGCTACTGCGCGGAAAAAAATGGGTGAAGTTAAAAAAAAAAGTAACTTGTTGGATAGTGATATGTGGTGGGTACCCCTTGATTATGAAGCTGTGAAAGTTTGGTGGTCCTAGGTGGTACAGTACCAAAGAAATGGACTTAAACACGAAAACTTAACATTGTAAACGCGAAAACTTAACATTGAAAATGGCTAAGTCGACTACGCGGAAAAAATGGGTCAAGTTAAAAAAAAAGTAACATGTTGGATAGTGATATGTGGTGGGCACCCCTTGATTATGAAGCTGTGAAAGTTTGGTGGTCCTAGGTGGTACAGTAACAAAGAAATGGACTCAAACACGAAAACTTAACATTGATTGTGGACGCCGCCCGCCCGCCGCCCGCCCGGCTTTCGCCAATCCAATAGCCTGGATTTTTTTTCAAAAAACCTGGCTAATAAAATCTTAAAAAGATAATTATTTTTAGCCCCCATGTTAAATTCTCAGGAAAATCGGTTTTTCGCAATAAAATCAATATTTTACGGAATTTTATAAAAAAAATTTTTTGGGGAGTGACTTTTTGTTATTGATGAAAAAGTACTTACATTTAAATATTTTTGGGGTTTAATGGCCAAAAGTTTGTCGGCAGCAGAACGTGGAACAGACAGTAAATTTAGTTTATCAGGTACATGTATTTACTTGAAGATATTTCATTGGAACACATCACATGTCTGTAAGTCTCAGTTGTGGGGTCAGTCCCAGAACTGCGGCTAATCCTAGAACAGGGGCTAATCCCAGAATGCCTGCTAATTTTTCACAGAACGTGGGCTAATTCTGCACGTTCTGAATATGCCGATTTGATTTCATGTGTGTGTGTAAATTGAAGCACTTTCATGCAAGGAAACAAGTTTTAAGAAATTTACCACAATGCTATGTCTGTGGACGCACAAATCCAGCCAAAGAAAACGAGGGCACATTTGAAAATACAAATGGCCGGGGGATGATGGTATGTGACCTTAACCTTGAGGGGGGCCCCGAGGATCATAGATTTGTCACAGTATGACAGAGGATCATCAGATGAATGCATGTATGAAATATTTCACACATGCATTCATCTGATAGTCCTCTGTGAAAGGAAACAACAAGAAACGAGGCAAAGCCACGAAGGCCAGGTTTTTTCCAAGCATAGACACTTGGATAACATAATTATACCCACTTTTTGTAGACTAGATGGCCGTGGCCTGCATGTCGCGCCTTGGGGCGAGGCATGGACACTAAAAAAATAGATATAGTAGATGGAAAAACTTTAATCAAAAAACTTTAACCGGAAACACGGACGAACGGACGGACGTATGCCAAAATGCCGACGATATCGCGCTTTCCGCAAGCAGGTGTGACAATGATGATAAACACCCATGTGAAGTATCAAGGTATTGGGTGAAGCAGTTGCAGAGATAATAGTACACGAAAAAAACTTTAACAAAAAAATTCAAAGTAATTTGAACTTGACATAGGGCACAGGATCGCGCTTTCCGCAAGCAGGTGCGACAATGATGATAAACACCCATGTGAAGTATCAAGGTATTGGCTGAAGCAGTTGCAGAGATATAGTACACGAAAAAACTTTAACAAAAAAATTCAAAGTAATTTGACCTTGACATTGGGCACAGGATCGCGCTTTCCGCAAGCAGGTGCAACAATGATGATAAACACCCATGTGAAGTATCAAGGTATTGGGTGAAGCAGTTGCAGAGATAGAGTACACGAAAAAACTTTAACAAAAAAATTCAAAGTAATTTGACTTGACATTGGTCACAGGATCGCGCTTTCCGCAAGCAGGTGCGACAATGATGATAAACACCCATGTGAAGTATCAAGGTATTGGCTGAAGCAGTTGCAGAGATATAGTACACGAAAAAACTTTAACAAAAAAATTCAAAGTAATTTGACCTTGACATTGGTCACAGGATCGCGCTTTCCGCAAGCAGGTGCGACAATGATGATAAACACCCATGTGAAGTATCAAGGTATTGGGTGAAGCAGTTGCAGAGATATAGTACACGAAAAAACTTTAATGGGTCAAGTTAAAAAAAAAGTAACATGTTGGATAGTGATATGTGGTGGGCACCCCTTGATTATGAAGCTGTGAAAGTTTGGTGGTCCTAGGTGGTACAGTAACAAAGAAATGGACTCAAACACGAAAACTTAACATTGATTGTGGACGCCGCCCGCCGCCCGCCCGGCTTTCGCCAATCCAATAGCCTGGATTTTTTTTCAAAAAACCTGGCTAAAAATTATAAGAAATTAACAGAACATACGGAAGAGCAGAACATACGGAAGAGCAGGACATACGGAAGAGCAGGACATACGGAAGAGCAGGACATACGGAAGGGAGGTACAGACGCCCGTATCACTATATTCCCTACTCGGTGGCGGGGCATAATAAACTAAAACAATAATAATTAATTCCAGAACTGTTTCAATAAAGTAGAACGAGCAAGGAAGAAAATGGTAGAAGAGAAGGATAGTTAGATCTGACCAGCAAGCGCCTTATCATTGTAAATGAGCATTTGATATAGATTGATCAGGTAACTAGCTTTGTATTAGCTGAATACATACTGACTGATAACATATTGCTGTATCAGGCATTGTCCTAATACAAATTTCCGGGTTCCAACGAATTAAAAACTGACGTTTCATTGGTAGAACGGCGTCACATGCCATTACTGAATTACGCCAATGTAATGACGCAACGTAAACAAGTCCACGTTCTTTTTAATGAAAACTATTTTATGTTTTACCATCGGTTAGCATAAAACGTTACCTGATAAATAGAATACCAGCCTAGTGTCTGTTGATATCAAGTTTATCAGGCTCGGCTCGGAAACGGTGGGAATTCCTCGGCGAGCCTCGGAGTTCCTACACGTTTCCAAGTCTTGCCTGATAAACTTGATATCAAAAGACACTAGACAGATATTCTCTATACCGTGTATGTGATTGTGACTGACTGTAGAAATGGGGTTTATGGGTTATGCGACTAGTGTCAGTCCAGATCAGACTGCACTGTTCACCATTCAGTCAATGAAACTTCTAGATTCGGTCCTAATCAGGCTTCAGGAGTGCGCAAGAAGATCAGAAGTCTGAATGTCCATAAATGTCATAAGTCCCATTTCTCCATTCACAGCCACATACTATATTATTATTATTTGATAGCTAGTATATATATTATAAAGTTTGACTTTCAGTGCGGTTTCACATGTTGTATACATATAGTAAACACATCTAACTTCCAGTGATCTATTTACCATCACATCGCGAGTCAAATACTCACATTTTTTTTTTTTACACACCAAAATTCAGAAATTGTATTATTTGTTCCATATGATGACACGCCACTGTTTCAGAAAAGACCAATTTGACTCTCACCAACTCAAAACGGTAGATAAAACACTGGATGTCATACACGTACATATACCATGTATACAGATGGGTTGGATATCCTTACCTTTCATTTGACTACCGGTAACGGTTTTCATCTGTCTCGTAGTTGCCGGGACATTTAAGGAGCGCGTACTCTGGCCAACAGTAGAAGAAGAAGGATAGGAAGGAAAGACACGAGAAAAAGACCAGTCTGACGTGTAACAATGAATACTCGTGTTACTCCCCGCCTTAGAGTCAGACTTGATAGGAGAGTTCCGAGGATTAGAGATAGCGGGGAACGGGGTGTACTTACACCCGACCGAATTGTCAATGGCTTCTTGAGCCTTCTGGATGCCGAGACGAAATTCTTGGAGCTCCGGTCGAAGTTTTTGTCCACGGTGGTAATAGACGAGGGCCATCTCAAAATCTCCCTGATAGTATAGAGCTTGGGCCTTTTGGTATATTCCCTGTAATATACGGTATGATTGAACTGATTGGGTCAGCCGATCTATAGCAATTAAGGTCATACTTGTGGCTCTGACTGGAGAAATGAGACTTATGGGATTTGTGACCAGTGTAGCTCCTGATCAAATAGCAGACTCCTGTAGCCTGATAACGATCTATATTGCTTGCGCGTTCAACTTTCATTGATGCAATGGCGAACAGAACAGTGCATATCCTGATCAGATTGTTAGGATGCACAGGCTGATCTGGATCTACACTGGTCGCAATACCAATAAGCCCTATTTCTCCATTCACAGCCTCATATACAGATGGGAATGCACCTGTATGAAGGTGGGGGTGGGGGGCGTACTACATTTATATAGCCCTAAAAATACAATAACACATTCAGCATTGAAATTCAGTGTCCTGCGGCGCGTTTCACTAAACTTTGTAAGACTAAAACGTTCGTAATGCAGATTTAGGATAGTTTGGAAATTTCAATTGATGGATTTACATTTATTGAACATAGGCTGCAGCCTATGCTCAATAAATGTAAATCCAATAATTGTTTACAAGAAAACATTGATACTGTGAACTTTAAAGACTATCATCATTTTGCACTTCCAAATATTTTAGTTGTACAAAGTTTAGTGAAACAGGCCCCTGATCTGGGTTCCAAGCATCCCTATTACAATGCATCATTTGGCCCCAGATGTGAAATTCAATCCCAGTAAGATTTGTCCCTTCAAGATTTGAAACAACTCCTGGACGAGGGGTCATTTCAAAATCACCCTGGTAGCTAGTAGCTTGAGCATTAGATGATCCATGATAAAATATTCAAATGTATGTTATGATCTGTAAACTCCCAAATTATGGTATCCATTTGTTATTTTAAGTCACTCAGTGAAATATCTGTGAGCAAATAATGTTTCACTTTGAATAGGAAAAATTTGGAATTTATACTAGTCAGGCAGGATATTTTAACCAAACATTTAACCAATCAAACTGTTGTGCTTTATCACATATCAACCAAAACATTCTCATCTGTACTGTTGTGTATGGTAACATAGGTATATTTTAATATTTATACCTACAGAAATCCAACAGGCATTCTATGTTTTATTACATTTTCAACGTACAATTTTGATTAATCAACAATTCCATTTAATAATTTATATTAAAATTCTAGTCATTCAAGCTCCAGATAAGCTTTGTGTTTAAAGCGTACTACACCCCCTGATTTCAAAATCATTGCGTATTTTACTTTCACAAATGGATTATTGATTTTCTTCATTACTAAATAGAGAACAAATAATAAAAAAATATAATAACTTTAAACATTAACTTGTGCTTTCAACACCATTTGCTTTTTGCAGCTCAACAAAGTGAATTTTCAACTTTATGACAGTATTTTCACAACTCAATTTGAAAATCTATGCGTATTTTCACATTGCTGTGCGTATTGTATACTCCCACTTTTGACAATCAATGCGTATTCAGCTAAAATAATTGCGTAAAATAAATCAATACGCACCTTATCTGGATCTCTGGTCATTTCAATCAATTTTCTATTATTAATGATAACAATTGATTGAGAGATGGCATTGCGTTTAACAACAAGGTCTTCTAGTACAGGCTATGCAGCTGTTTGTTGTTTGTCTGACATTTGTCCTGTATCAGAGAAAAACCAGATTTGTTGCATTCAAAGAGCTCCAGATAAGCTTTGTGTCTAAAGAGTATTGTACCCCCTGATTTCAAATGCAATTCGTATTTTATTTTTACAAATTTATGCATAATTGATTTTCTTGATGATTAAATAGGAACAAATGATCAAAACATAAAACAAATTTAACCATTCACTTATTTGAGTGTATTAAATTTAGTACTTATTCACTTATTTATACTGAAAAACAGTTGATCATTTACTTAGTTGAGCTGCAAAAAGTGTTTGCTTTTTGCAGCTCAAATAAGTAAATTTTCAACTTTATTACACAGTCTTTCCAATACTCAATTTGAAAATCAATGCATATTTTAACATTGTTGTGAGTATTTTGTACTCCAACTTTTGATAGTCAATGCGTATTCTGCTAAAATAAGTGTGTAAAATATGCGAACACGCACCTTATCTGGAGCTCTGTGTTCTTCCTCCGGACTTGAAAAATCACTTGCCCAGCTTGCCATGGAAAGTTCTGATTGCTTCTTGGCAAGTATCGGTACTTTCTAACACAAAGCCTATCTGAGACCAGTCCTCAGTGGAATGGAAATACTATAAAAGTATTTTTACATGCCTAGGACAGGGATTGAAGTCCACTGCTCTACCACCAGACTATGAACCGATCCCTTTACCTTATGGAAGTCCTTTTCTTCTTTCAACGAGGTTTCTGCATCCCTGAGTGCACTTTGCATGTCGCCGAGTTGTAGGTAACATCTTGACCTGGCCACAAGGCAGTTCTTCTCATTCGGTGTAATTTCAAGCGCCTATAATAATAAATTAGCCAATTGGAGAGCACGACATTCACGGAACAAGGAGTTTCAACCACGAGGCCCTCTGATACAAGCCAGGTGATTTTGCACCTAAGAAGCGCGTAGCCGAGTGGTCTAGAGCATCGGACTGATGAACATACGGTCGTGGGTTCGAGCCTCACCAGAGGCAATATGTTGTGTCCTTGAGCAAGACACTTTATCCACACTGCTTCGGTCTACCCAGCTGTAAATGGGTACAGGCTAATTACTGGGAAAAAGTTGATTGTATGTACATGTATATCATACGACCCTCTAACTTCGAGAGCCGCAAACATCGAGACCATTTTTATTTGCTTGTTTTATCGCGAGATTTACGGGTTACGTCACTTCCATTACACTTGTGCGTTCAACCAAAGCCAGTTGAAAGGTCACAACTGCCAAGGTAGAAAAATGTGATTTAAACAGGACTAATACATTACCAAACAATACAACACACCTACATTTTGTGTTTTACACTAATCCCATTAAAATCCGGATTTCATAGGAAAACTTACATATAAATGAGTCAGCTTGAACCCGTACGTTGTTTACATGTTTATCAATGGAGGTCACGTAATATTTGTAGGCAGAACAGCACTAATAATGTAGGAATATTGATTTTCATACAGTCACCACCTTATCCTATTATTTTTTTTAATTGTCACTTTTAAGTTCATCCACATCAGTCCAATGCTTCCATTTATCAGCAGATATATGCAATCTGGTCTCTTTTTGTTTGTCCTTCCCATTGTGGATGAGTACCACATGCAGAAGGGATTGAAATGTCTTACTCCAAAAATAGACATTACCACTTTAAATATTATATTTGGAAAATATTTGGCTATCTATGACACCAACAACAAAAGGACTTGACGATTTTTACTAGTGCATTTCCATTTCGACTGACAGTCTAATAAAGTTGTAAAGTTTCTGTTAGATGCATCAATACAGCAGGCATGCACATTTCCCAACATAAATGTGGAAACTGGTCCGCAGATACACTGGTCACAAACTATTTAAGCACCCCCCAACAACCCCCCACATTTCGCCATAGGAAGTCAGTTACTTTTTTTACAACATGTTTCAATTTTCTGCCTTGCTGTTCAGTCAAATAATGTGTATGCTTTGTATATCCAATTCATGTAGAGCACAACTGCAATATTAGTCAATTTAATATTGGTAAATGTTGAAAAAAAAGTATTAAAACCAACAAGTTTAATCGTCATACATTTATTGTTTAATTTAGCAAATTATATTTTCCAAGTTGGCAATCGTTAGTCTAATCATTTAAATTAAGTTGGAAACAATATGTATCACTATCGTGACCCCTGAAAGCAATGATTATGGTATATAATGCAGACACAACTTGTGGTGTTTTCCAACCGAGCACCTGCACCGGAAGTGCTTATGACGTCACAGCAGGCGCGGATCCAGTTTCGGGTTGGGGGGGGGGGGGGGCGTAACTATTTTGCAATACTTGACTATATTATCGAACGTGATAGCGGAAATTTTTTTGAAATCTACATCGCATTTCCTGCGTTGTGGTGCATTTTTGAGCAAAAAAAACCCAATAAACAATAAATTCACAACGCGAACGTAGAAACGTGCCTTGTAACTTGTAAAAAATCTTTACTCGGCGAATTTTAGGGGGGGTGGGGTGGGGGGGGGGGGGTGGGGGGGGGGGGGGGGGGGGGGGGGGGGGGGGGGGAGGGGGGGGGGGGGTGGGGGGGTGGGGGGGGGCGCGCCGGGTGTGTTTACATGTAAACATTTGCGTTTTTCCATGCTTTTGAAGCCTTACTGGCTTTCATGGCTTCAAAAGCATGGAAAAACGCCAATGTTTACATCGTGATATACAAACAGAACGTTGGTTTTTATTTGCAGGTAAATAGTTTTTCTATGTTTCAACTCCATTATTTAATATGCACGTTGTTTAAGATCGTTAGAATCTCAAATTATGCACTTTCTCATAATACCCGCAAGGGGCGTGCAAGCATTATGTATAGATAGATAGATAGATATGAATACAATATGATTCTGCACATAATCTCTGATGGGGGTGTTTGTTTCTTGTTGGTGTTTTTCGCCATATAACCTCACTGTTTTTTCTTCTTCTAAGGTAATAACACATTGGTATATTGAAGGTATTTGAAAGCTAAAGAAAGAAGCCAGAAGCAAACTGCTACGTTAAGTTTTGTAACAGACAGATAGATGCACGCATCGGCAGCACGATTTACCCAAATCTTACCAAAATCTACCCAAATCTTCATTAAAAATAACATTTATGATTATACTTTATACGTTTTCAAAAATATATCATTAGTATATCATACAATAAGCACATTTTGACCGAAAAAAGGGAAGAATAAAGCACATATTTCTGCGGGAAACCGATTAATATACATATAGCATTATTATAAAGGGAGACTACCGTGATCGAGACTCATTAATTATGTCTCAGTTGTCTAACGCTAAGTTGTCATCGATCATGATTTCATATGGCACATATACTAGTTCAACTGTCTAACCGGTCACCTCCATAGTATTGCAATATTTATTTCGCCGAGTAATTATATGCCTACATCTTTTTGAAATACTTAAAAACAAAGTATAATGCATTGAATGAATGTTTTTATTAGCATAAAATGACTTCTGGACATATATAGTTTAGTTATTGCAATTTAATTTACGGATATACATTTCAAAACTCACACAGGAAGCTATATATAAACATACGGTATACAGTCAGTATGTACAAGATGGAAAACAGTGTAGACCCTGATCAGACTGTGATTGCAAATTTCCCTAGAGGTATAGCCTCAACAAATGATTATGTACAAGATGGCTACACGTCATGGCGGGCAAAAACGGCCAGTATACGATCGACAACTTCACACTGTCTCCTTGTATGTCAACATTATAGAGGTTCTACAGATTTTTATTTGTATTTCAATTAAAAATCATCATTCCCATTTAGCATGTTTATCCGTTATAAAGTGGATTATCTTCCTTGACTTCCTAGTATTAAGTTTATCGCGGTACTCTCCCTTTATTTCATATACAAATATTTTCATTTTGCATCAAAAAATTAAAATGGGCCCTGGTATGAGCAAATTAATGATATACATAATGTAAGTACAGTCCAAACATCGTTATTATGATGTGTATAGCTTTATTTATTAACACATATAGTAATTATATGAAGATTTGGGTAGATTTGGGTAAGATTTGAGTAGATTTGGGTAAATCGTGCCACCCTGCACGCATGGACAATCACAGTTCATGGGACAGTAACACGGGTCTTCAATCTTTTGAGATTTCAGTCTGTAGTCGACATAATATATACATGTACATGTAGAATTGAATTATCAAGTGATTTGGCCATAATGATACGTCTACATATGTGGCAGTGACTGGAGAAATGGGGCTGATGAGTTTTTGCGACCATTTTACATCCAGATCAGCCAGCCTGATCCTGTGCATCCGCGCTGTCTGTTCAGGTTATGCACTGTTCACCATTCCAACAAAATGATAAATTACAGGCTACATGAGTATGGTATTGGATCAGGAGCTACACTTGTAATAAATCACATAAGCCTCATTTCTCCAGTCACACTCACAGCCACATATCTGAATATTCTTAGAACAACAACAACAAACTTGAAAAACTTACGATCGTGTAACTTTCGATGGATTTTCTGTACTCGGCTTGCTTGTACAAGGAATCTGCTTCTGCCTTGTATATTTCAAATGTCCCCCTGGGGCCTTCTGAGCCATTGTCGTCGTGATACATTTTGTGAGACTGCTAGAAAACGATAAAAATCACGGCACCAAATGTTGGAGAAAGTTTGCCTGCTAGAGTTTACTTCCGGTGCGTCGTGGCTTAGCAACACGCGTGCAATTGTAGGCAAACGTCCCACGTGACCGTAAGTTTCGCACCGCTCAGTCTCTAAGTTAACAAGATTTGATTTTTGTAGCGAAGAAAATTGTGTATTGTATTTTACATTATTTATTAACATAAATAAAAATAATTTCTATATTTAATAATAAATTGATCTAGAGTTCATGTAGTTCGACTAAACGCGTGTGTAAAATATTTCTGTGTATATTTAGATCTATTTCAAGCTAATCCGAACGACAGAAGGATAATCCCTCGGATTTTAATAGTGTTAAAGGCGAAACCGCACAATACTAACCAATTAGTTCAATAGATCTAATGTATTACTGCGCTAAATTAATAACTGGCGTCCACTCTTTCTTGATAATATATTTCCAAATTTGGCAGCCGACATAAGAATCGTCTCAAATGTTATGGAGACAATCAATTAAACATCTGCTGTCAAACATGCATTGTTTTGTTATCAATAGCGATTATTATACTTTGCACTTCTGGGGCCCGTTACACTAAACTTCGTACGACTAAAATATTCGCAAGTGCACATTTAGGATCGTCTGTAAATTGCAATTGATGGATTTACATTTATTAAATTATTGAGCATATATGATATGCAGCTTATGTCCAATAAATGTAAATCCAATAATTGTTTACAAGAAACCATTATTAATGTGAAATTTACAGACTATCATACTTTTGCACAAGCACATTTTAGTCGTACGAAGTTTAGTGAAACGGGCCTCTGATTTATTTTGTCAAGCTGGCATTTGAAAATAAAACTCGCTGACAAAATAAGGATTACTAATATAATGTGTGGCTGTGACTTGAGAAATGAGGCTTATGGGATTTGTGATTAGTCTAGCTCCTGGTCAAATAGCATACCCATGTAGCCTGATAGCGCTACATTGCGTGTTACAAGCGCGACACCGGTGATTCATTGATGGAAAGCTATTTGAACAGTGCATATTCTGATCAGACTGTGCAAATGCACAGGCTGATCTGGATCTGCGCTTGTCGCAAAAACACCATAAGGCATTTTTCCATTATAACAGCCACATGTCAGCAACAATTTAGTATAGGCATAGATCTACTTCCTACGGAAGCCCATTAGGGCCACTTCACTTTTTTTTTTTATCTTTTCTTGAATTTTCAAGATGTTTTCTTGAATTTGCAAGTTCTTTTCTTGAATTTTCAAGACCTTTTCTTGAAAATTCAAGAAAAGATCTTGAAAATTCAAATTTTCAAGAAAACATCTTGAAAATTCAAGAAAACATCTTGAATAAATGGAAATTAAAAAAAAGTGAAGTGGCCCTAATGGGCTTCCGTAACTTCCACTTTTCGGACATTGGAAAAGTTTAAGCTTAACCCTTACACCGCAATCGTCATTTTTTTGTCGTCTGCTGTTTATTTTCTATTTTCCATTGTTATCATCAACATCATGCTTTGACAGTACTTTAGAATAACTTACAACATGCTTTGACATCACTTCATAATCATTTCCATTGAAAATGGTTCTGAAGTGCTGTCAAACCATGTTTGTATTGAGAAATAAGGCACGATATAAAAGCAACAGCAGACGACAATTGTTGTGAGTAACGGTCTATGGGTTACGTTTCTTTTCTCTTCTAATACACATATGCATAGGTATCAATGCCTTCCAGTCCGCGGCTTATATAGGAGGAATTATACCGGTAACAATCTCAGGGATTGAAATTAGACGGCCCAAACAATCCACCGGGGATGGTGGGGGTGGTGGGGTGGGGTGTGAGTAGCTTATTATATATTATACATCCACAGTTCTGTCCGTACTGATGTTAATAATGTGTGTATACATTGAAATTGCATAGGCGGCAGAACCTGAACATTTTTGAAATCTAAGAGGCGTGAAACGCCATTTTCTGCATTCTCAGGGCCCAGTCTTGAGGGCCCAAATGACCCGATGTTGCTAGGTGGTCCGGGGCCATGCTCGCCTGGACATTTTTGAAATCTAAGAGACGTAAAACGCCATTTCCTGCATTCTCAGGGCCCAGTCTTGAGGGCCAAAAGGGCCCGATGTTGCTAGTGGGGTCCGGGGGCAGGCTCCCCCTGAAATGTTTGAAATCTAAGAGGCGTGAAACGCCATTTCCTGCATTCCTGCCGACAGACAATTTAATCCCATATACATTTCTATCATTTCTCGGGAAGCCATGACTGTGAAATGAAGAAATGTCTGTGCGATTAAACTGTCTGTCGTGTCGCACAGGATGGGTATAAATGTAGGTTTGATCAAATGTTCGATTGGAAACAATGTTTGGTCTATGCAAAATGTTTCTTTACGGGCCGGGACGACGTAAAAGTGTATTTTGAACCCGATGTTTACTCTGTTTTATAGCATTATTGGCCTCGGAAATGTGTCCGTTCTTTCACGACCTATCAATAATGCTAGTTTCTTTAAAACAAAATAATCGATAGCTCGAAAACGCGTTGACATAGCGCATCGCGAATATATCGTTGCGGAGGACTAACCTTTTCCTAACTTCTGCAATAGGCGACAATGAAATAACTCGGTTGACTGTTTCGTGAGAGTCCGTTGTCTCGAGGCCGGCCGTCCGGGTTCGGCATATTAAAAACTTCGGCACCTTGTATATGTCTATATACAGGGAGTAAACACATAATTTTACTCTTTTTTTTTCATTTATTGATGCTTTTAGGCATATTTAATGTATTTATAGACATCGGTCCGTTACTTCAACCTGTGATACGTGCCCGCAACTATGAGAGGCAGTAGTTGGACATTTAGAATGTGTCTACTGTCTGTTCCACGTTTTGCTGCCGACGAACTTTTAAACTATTAAACACACTTTTTCATCAATAACAAAAAGTCACCCCCGCACAAAAATTTTTTTTGATGAGATTCCATCAAATATTGATCTTATTGCGAACACGAGGGCTAAACTAGATTTTTAAAAAAATAATTTTTAATTTGTGAACCGATTTTCAAAATCTAACTTTTGTTTTCTTAGTGAACGTTACATCATTTCCAAGATGTCTCACCAGGTTTCCGAGTCAATTTCCATTTTGTTTTAATTTTTCTACCCTCATGGGGGCCATTGTCCTCCTTTTTGTCCCATGTTAAATTCCCATAGGAAAATCTTTTTTTCGCATCAATATATGATGGAATTTCATCAAATAAAAACAAATTGGGGAGAATGACATTCTGTTATTGATGAAAAAAGACTTACATGTAAATATGTTTTAGATTTAATATGTTTAATAGCCAAAATTTCGTCGGCAGCAAAACATGGAACAGACAGTAGTTCTCGGGGGTTTACCAGTCGCTATCCCGGGCGAGAATGACGTCGATAACTGCATACAATAATCTGTCACAATCTACACTCTGGAAAAAAAAGGGAAGCAGGGAAGATAATTTGGCTTGGACTATTTTGGTAGTTTCACCAGCATTATCGAATGTTTGCAACCAAAAAATCAGAGCACATGTGTAGTTCAATTTGATTATTTAAATATTTATATTTGTTCCGTCGAATGTCAAGCGATAGGGACACTGATTTTATGAAATAAACTGATTTATTGTTTTTTTCATCTGGATTTGCCTTTGGGCATGCAAATAGCGATATATCATAAGTGAGTTGAACTTATTGTGGTGACAATTCTAACAAATTGTTCGTTCATTCGAATTAGATCATTTTCTTGCTTTATCCAAACGCAGAATTGAGTTACGTGTGACAAAAGGGACATTAAGTATTAAGTTGGATTCCCTGCCGAGAAAAAAGACCGACGCTGGGCCCAGTATAGGCCCTGGTTAGTCTGCACACCCGCGAAGCCATTCAGTCATTAATACATGAACAAATGGGTGTTCTTGACATTATACAAATCATAGGTCAGACCTCACCTGGAGTACGCATCCATCGTGTGGAGTCCATATTATAATAATGATCAGTCACAGCGTAGTGGAAACATGGAACAGCCTACCAGATCTGAATGTGGGCATATAAAATAACTGGCCCGAGTCGGTAAAGACTCGACCTATACACATTCGAGCCTGTTCCGAAACGGACACGTTTATATTTTCCCAGCATAGCTTCGATTCTCGGTTGGTTTGCTAGTAAGAGTGGCTCCACACATCGCATCCACATTATAATATACACATATAAGTGAATGGATCAGTTGAAGAACGATGCTAACTCAATCATGGAGTTAGCCCCGTTCTTCTACTGAACCCCTTCATTTATTTTCATCACCCGCTGGTGGGAGCATAAACGGGAAATTAAACTACTAAAACATTCTGCGGTTCGGAATAGTAGACGTGCACATTCTGCCCGTCTTATCGGCTATATAGGAAAGGGCGGGTATTAGAAAGAAGGTTAATATCCAGAGTCGGGAAAAAACAGTGGGCGATGCAATATGTAACAGTTCAATTGTTTGTTAGAAGTTCTACAGTAATTTATTGACTTAAACTCATGCCAGTTTATTGCTTAAAGATGTATATGAACATACAAATTAATAGACCGCTTTCCAATAACACACAGCATTTGCACTAGAGAATGATTGATTTTGTGAACTCGAATGTTTCTTTCAAATATTTATAAAAATGTAGAACTGTCCTTTCGATCTGTAGATATGTAATGAAGACTCATGGTTCACCCATTAGAATGGAGCATTTCACCCATTAGAATGGAGCAATATACCGAAAACTAATGTAAGTAAGAGAGTAGACCATAACAAAATAGTCAGCATCTTTGTCTCACGTCTGATTACGCAGTCCATGAGAGCCCAAACGAATTCTAGTCAAGCACTTTTTAGCTACACACTATGTAGCAAACCAAGTATCACACCATATACTACATTATACACTGGTCGTCCACGCAGTCCGTTATTGAGATACATTTTGCCCCACTGTTCACGAAGGCAGTGCGACCATTTTCACAGCGATGTATTGTATCAGCAGCGCTCCAGATAAGCTTTGTGTCTAAAACGTACTATACCCCCTGATTTCAAAATCATTGCGTATTTTACTTTTACAAATGGATTATTGATTTTCTTCATTACTAAATAGGGAACAAATGATATAAAAATATAACAAATTTAAACATTCAGTTATTTGAGCTGTGAATTTTCAACTTTATGACAGCATATTCACTACTCAATTTGAAAATCAATGTGTAGTTTCACATTGCTGTGCGTATTTTGTACTCCCACTTTTGATAATCCATGGTATTCAGCTGAAATAATTGCGTAAAATACGCCAATACGCACCTTATCTGGAGCTCTGTATCAGTGCTGCATCTGCGCTAGCACAATATCAGTGTTAATATAAGAGTATTCCTATGGTATTGGGCTACATACTTTTCCATTGCCCACGAATGCAGTGCGTACATACGCAATTTACAGTATCAGTGATTTATCTCTGCTTTTAGTGTCCATATAAGGTAAGATTCTATTCCTCCTCGCATCCTCTCTCTTGATTTCAGTACAGGTCGCATGCACCTTTCCTTACCGATATGTATCCTCATCTCATTTTGCCACTTCAGTTGAAAATTTTGCTGCTTCAGTTGAAACCGACGAAATCGGTTTTGTGTGATTTTTTTATACTCGTTCATAAGATTGACACTTAAGTGCGTCACAAATAAATCTGGGATTCGCCAATCGTTTTCTGAAATAACGATACTACATGGGCTAGTGTCTTTCGATATCAAGTATATCGGGCAAAGCTATGAGCTAGGAATTACTTGGCGGAATTCCTACCCATGTTTCTGGGAAAAAAAACAGTATAAAAAAAGGTTTGGTAAACCTTCTTTTTTTATACTTTTTGTTTTATATTTATTTTCTTTTTAGTCACAAACATACATGTTACATATTAGGAAATATTTACATGTGTTGTCACTTGAGTGTACACAACAGCAGGTACGATTCCGCTTTATTTAAATTATTTTAATACAGTGGAATCTCACTATACCAAACACCAGCCTGGTAAACCTGATATCAGATGACAGAAGCCGCATGCTCCATTTATCATACATATCATACTACATACTGCCTTGGTCAATGATCAGCATGCTCGCTTAATTGTCAGAAGTGTACTGTTAACAATAATAACATTGTATTCCTTGTCAACAGTCAATCCATTTTGGACACACTTTGAAACAGTTCTTCAATACTCAAACTGATTGAAATACATCCGTATTTGTCTTTGAAAATAAGAAGCAGAATATACATAACAATGTTAGTGTTGTTTAATTAATTACTGAAAACTGCAGCCTCATCATCAATATTATTGAACATCTGATCATTTTGGCGGACATTTTTAATATATAAAAATAGCATTGTATACCTTGATATGTATATGTTATCAAATGATTTGAGTTGTATACCTCAAACTGGTATGTATACATGTAATAGGTGCATGGAATGCTGTTTATAACAACTCCATACAGTAAAGAATAGAACAAAGCAAGAACATTTTGACTGTTCTATTTTGACTATTGCATCACTATCTCCTGAACGTTCCATTTATTTGTGAGGGAAATCAATGTATATGTGTTTCAACTTTATGAATGTCTGTATTTGTTCATAACAGCACACGACTCGCAGAGAAAATGTTGTAAAACAGTCTATTTCGGCAGCCAATTCGAAATATATTGCCATTTACGGATGTAATTCAATGTAAGATGTATTCTAAATCATTTTAAATTCAAAGTGTGACTTAATTATAGCAATTTACCCGGTTAAAGGTACATGCCCACTCAGTAGGCACAAACTGTTCTTTGTATCAGAGACATCATCTGAGACATTTTCTGGCAAAAGAAACATTCATTGACCATTACTCCACGTATTGATTGGCATTATTATACATTTTATATCAGACATAACTTTCCACGCTGATATCAGGGGCGATAACCGTGTTTCATTAAAATATTAACAGACACTACTATTTATACTCTGTATTTATTTTTTGATGTGCAATTATCATACTTTATAATCTGTCGAAAATATTATTTTTTCAGGTGACGCATTTAATTAGTATAAATAATTAAAAAATACCATGCCTCGTTTGCATATGATACCAACGCGCGTCACTATCAGTAAAATAAATATTACTAAATGATTATATCTGTATAGCGGGCCCTCGTAAGTTTTAGAACTGGTGGAATAGTGACACAACTATACACTTATTTAATTCCAACAAAGATCATTTTGTGCCTACTGAGTGGGCATGTACCTTCAATATTGATCAGACTGAAAGTTAACAGTCCTTAATAAAATAATATAATACTGTTCGGCGGCCATCTTGTAAAATGGCCGCCATTTGTTCATCCATCGGCTTTTTGAGTGCAGACAACCAGAATTGATAGACAACAGGCGACTGAATCCGAAAATCATACTCACAAAAAAATCTCACATACGGGGGAGGGGGGGGGGGGGGTATTTCTGGCTCAAGGTCTAATAACGTTTATGTCAGAGGATGGAAAATATAATTGATACTTTTTCGTTGAAAAGAACGCGAACTTGTTTATGATGCGTCATTACACTGGCGTGATTGGGTAATGTCATGTGACGTCGTTCGACCAATGAAACGTTTTAACTCTGTCTAACCGAATTTGCGTTACAGACATACCATTCTGGTTAGACTCTGTTGTGACCCGGATGTACGTATCTAGTGAATGTAGACGGAATATATAGTTTGTTATAAGTCAGTATGTGTAGGCCAATGCAAAGCTTATTACCTGTTAAACACTGCATGACGTCCTTAAAGCAGTGTGATATGCTCTCCGTGAAGCTACGACGACAGCTGTAGTGATGGCATATCACACACTTTTTCAGCATGTATGACGTTAGCCATGAGGGAAATACGTGCTTATTACGATACTTCAGTATCTTTAGCAGGTCCTTGTGTTTCTGCGGGAACTGATCTTTGAGAAGTGTCTTCTCTGATTCGTGAAGGTCATATGAAGGTACCCGTGTTTCCTTATCAAAAGAAACGACCCCGTCTCCAATATGGTATCGTAGAATTTCTCATACTTCACATTGTAACAGGACACATGCTTTTCTACGTTTCCCATTCTGAAAGCCGGAACAATATCCACGGATATGTCCAGAGACTTGTTCCATACTAGCCTCACAGTAGTCGCCGGGCCGTTCAATTTGCATGTACTTTGGTAATCGTCATAAAAATGATTTTCGATGTGTAAGGTTCCCGAACCTTTCTTTACTGTGTCTATATTGAGTTTACACAATCGACGGACTACATGCACTATGCGGCGGAAGAATTTATTATCAATATTCCTAATATACCGATCACTTCCAACAAATTGAAATGGCTCCAGCGTATTTCGAATTGAAAACTTGTTCTTGTCCAGAACTACGATGAAATCAAATTCGTCTGGATGGCATATTTTTGTGCCGTCATACGAACTCCCAACTTTCAATATTTTCTTCACCTTTAGACGACTGTCGTGTATCTCAACAGATGTAAGAATTCGCTGAACTATTTCTTCAACTGCGCTATATATATCATTAACTTCTTTCTTTGGGAGTCTAAACTCCAGTTGTTTGGCAATATGCTCGTCGTTCCAATCTTCATTTAACAGTAATGCTTCTGTCTGTTGCAGTCTTTTCGTCTTCCGTTCTTTAATAATCGTATCGTCTTCGTGTTTTCTTTTACCCATAACTGTTTGTATTTCACCTATTTTCAATGTCACGGGACTCGTGTACCAGTCTTAACAGGTGTCGATTTGTAGACTGGGATATCTGAAAATAATATTACTTCACACTTAGTGCGCTCTCAAAACTTAACATAGTAGTAATTGGGTCGATTACCCCCATGTTAAGTTTTGAGAGCGCACTAAGTGTGCCACCATGAACCTTGGACTAGCAGGAGCCTCGGAGGATCATGAGTTTGTTACTACATACAAGCTAGAGGAGCATCATAGTATTGTACTATCACTATTTTTGTGTGAAGGGAAACAAGGTTACAATACATTTACGTATCGACCGTACGGACACGCGGACGGAATGGAATGGGATGGTGCTTAACGGCCCACCAACACGAAAGAGTATCATAGTGAACTAACATTGAAGTTTGCGTCAAACATCGAGTCGATAGAGCCAGCAGGATGTATCACGGTAATTGAACTGCGGCATGGAATACATCATGGACGCATGAGCAATATACGAATGCGTTAGTCGTGTATGTCTGATGCGTAACCGACTAAGGACAAGTTCATCCCATCGTACACGCCTGTAGCCAGGAGTCCATTCGCCCAACGTCGGTTTCAAAGTATGATGTTTATTACCTTTGAGCAGATCCCACCGGGTCAACATTGTATCGGAGATGAATGAGTTAATGAATGATTTAAAATCATGCGAGCAAACAGGAAAATGGGAAGTCGGTAGCTAACAGGGCGGCTTTGGCAGCACTATCTGCCCTGTCATTGCCTTGATACCAGTATGACTGGGGTCCGCCAACACACAATAATTTCCTTACCAGACGAAAGTAAAAGATGATTTAGCTGAATAACTTGGCGGATATTTGGAGAAGACGCGCGGATGGACAGTCTGAAGCCAGTATACTACATAGACAACTCGCTACAGGTAGCGAATGTACGTCACGTGCACTTGCTATATTTATGTTCGCTTCCACATATGCAGTAGAACCTCATTAAAACCGAACACCCTGGCGACCGCGTTGTGTTAAATTTAGACAGGTTTCGCTGTTATTTATTTCATTAGCGTGTCTGTTCATGATTGAAAACAACAACAAAACTGTTCACGGAGTGCTTATTTACAATGAAACCATTCTAAACTGGACACCCTGAGGACCTCCCACCGTATCCGGTTTAGAAGGTTCCTCTGTGGTTCATAAATAGCTCAACAACTATTGGAGTAATTTTGAGCAAAGAGACGCCATGGTTTGATTGATTAACTTGTGTTTTACGTTCGCGCAACAGCAATGGCATATACAGACTGAAATAAACACGTATAGGAGGGCGAGTACATTCAGCACTATCATTTCCAAAGAAACAACAACAAAAAAAGAACCCGACACATTCAGCAAATTGCAAAGTATACTTATCTTGCTATGTACACTTTGAGGGAGATTTTATTTCTAATTTAAGAATAAATGTATTATTTTGTTATGTAATGAAATAAAATATTTGCTGACCAAATTATTATACTGAATGTATTACGTTATCACAGCCATTTTGGCTGTGATAATGTAATACATTCAGTATAATAATCGTAGGCGTCGCCAGGAATTTTACAGCGGGGTTCGTCTACCAACGGTAGACGCCGACAGCCGAAGGCTGGAGACGGGGAGTGCACGAGAGGGGTGTCCACTCTTGTTAGACGGGGGGTACGGGGGTCCTCCCCCAGAATTTTTTTAATTTCTATGTGCAATTTCCGACGTTCTAATGCATTTTAGAGTTATAATTTCCACAATCGCACCACCGAATTTCCGTAAGAAAAATATCTGTAAATCTTAGATAAATCGTAGAAAATGACTTTCAACACTCCTCCAAGGAAATCGACCCGAACTTGCGTCTCAGACAACTCTTATCACGTGATAGGAGTTGTCTGAGACGCAAGTTCGTCATATTGCTGATGCTTAAACTCTGATTTTAGGCACATGCATGCACAATTTGGTCAGGGGAGGTAGGCCAAGATGTGTTTTTTTTTTTTTTGTCTAGCCATATTGCGGCGGGTGGTGGGGGTGTAAAAATGACTGTCCACATGCGTGAACAATTTGGCCAGGTGAGGTGGGCCAAGATGTGTTTTTTTTGTTTTTGTCTAGCCATATTGCGGCGGGTGTAACAATGACTGTCGACTATGTCCACATGCATGATTGAACAATTTGGCCAGGGGGTGTGGGGGTGGGGGGCCAAGATGCGTGTTATGGTGGGTAGACGTGCAAGCCAGGTCCTTAAACCATTTTCTAGCCATATTGCGGCGGGTGGTGGGGGTGTAAAAATGACTGTCCACATGCGTGAACAATTTGGCCAGGTGAGGTGGGCCAAGATGTGTTTTTTTTTGTTTTTGTCTAGCCATATTGCGGCGGGTGTAACAATGACTGTCGACTATGTCCACATGCATGATTGAACAATTTGGCCAGGGGGTGTGGGGGTGGGGGGCCAAGATGCGTGTTATGGTGGGTAGACGTGCAAGCCAGGTCCTTAAACCATTTTTCAACTTTTACTTTTCACATCGGTCATTTTCATTTATTTTGGTTGTTGAATCGTAGTGGAATTGCCGCGTGTCGTGTCTATAGTCTGTTTCACGAAAGCTGCCCAAATTTTACGGCTATATAAACAATTCAAAAACAAGATTTCTTTCGATAATATTAAATTAAAGGAAAATTTAAGAATGAGCCTTCTTTTTATTTCGTGAAATTTGGTCAAATATTGATTTTATTGCGAAAACAAAATTTCCCCATGTTAAATCCCCATAGACATCGGAGTGAAGATGTCTATGGGGATTTAACATGGGGAATTTTTTTTGAATTTTAGAAATACTGGACCGATTTTTAAAATTTAACTTTTGTTTTCTTAGTTAGATCATATCCAAGCTATCTAGCTAGGTTTTGGAGTCAATTTACAATTTTTCTTTTCGTTTTTTGACTAATCCCACAATCCTTTACCTCTTTTTCCCCCATGTTAAATTCCCAGAGAAATAGATTTTTCGTAATAAAACCAATATTTGACCGAATTTCACGAAATAAAAAGAAGGCTCATTCTTAAATTTTCCTTTAATTTAATATTATCGAAAATAATATTGTTTTTGAATTTTCTATATAGCCGTAAAATTTGGGCAGCTTTCGTGAAACAGACAGTAGGTGGTGCGCTCCAAACACGACATGAATTTAATCTGGCCAGGGAGCGGGGTGGGGGGCTGTAGATGTGGTTTTTTGGGTGGGGGATGAATATGTACACATATGAAAATATCATTTACCAGGGTACAAAGTAGGAGTCCAACTTCCGTTGGCTTTTATCTTTAGAGTTTTTCATGATGCAGACAAATTATTGTTGTTGTTGTTGCTGTTGTTGTATGTCTATAATTCAGGCGCTTATTTTTCGCCACAATCTCTCAACAGCCATTGAGATTGGAGTTAAATTGGAGGGCGAAGCCGATTCTAGACTAGTTGACTAAGCGATCATACATATTCAACATGTATTCCTGAAATAGAAACAGTCTATATCCAATAGCAGAGACGTATTATGTACTTTCCTTACCAATAGTCATATTTGCATCCAAAAGTTAAAACTGAAAAGGGGGTGGTCCTGTCTGAGAATGCATTGGATGAACGTTAGACTGCCGTACTAACGGTCGTACGACCGAAATCCACCATTTTTATTCGAAACGGGCACATCTTATATTATGTTTTTATTAACAATAATGGCGTAAGGGTAATTTTCTTTTATTATTTTGCTGCTGATATCACATATAAAAATGTTTGTCTGTTATTGATATGTGTTTTTTATGTTCCGTTATTTTGACATATACTATTTTCTTTGACACAGTTTACAGATAGCTGTCCACATTAACTGCTATCGATCACCATTTACAGGTGAAAACTCTGTGTAAGCTACATTTTTTATTTACATACAGATGGTCGGCAGCATATTTGTAGACCGTTGTAGCATGGGCCCGGTTTCCCGCACAACTATATGTTTCAGATCTGGTTAACTCGACGCGAATTTTCAGTTTATTGCTCAATTCTTTCTTTCTAATATACATGTAATGCATAAAATTTAAATTTAGCGCAACCTTTACCGATTTTAAGAAAAACTTATCTCCTGCAAAAACAACAAAGCCATGGATGTTACGATGTCTCATCTGTGCATATGCACCGTCTGATCAGAACATAGGATGTCCACCATTCAGTCACTAGGGAATCCTTTCTTGATTACCGACAGGATATGGATCGCCGATCTTACATTTATTGCAGATATTGTAAGGTCCGTTTTTTCAGCAGGTGGTCCAAGTACAGCTGTAAGCGGGACGATGTCGTGAACATTCGACATTTCTGTTGTCTGAATATGAAAAGCTTAAATATGAATGTACACTGACGTGTGTGTCATGTTAATATAAGAAATAGATACGGTGGGATGATAGTTCAAGGTAACATATGTTGGAGACATTAGTATCATGGACCGTGACTGACGATCTGTCAAGTCGTGACAAATGCAATAATACAAACAATCAAGAACATTTATACAGTAATTAATTATTGTGTTCCTTTGCTCAGTGACGTTGATAGTCAAGTTCTCGACTCAAATATGTGTTTGACCCTTTCAATATTAGAGACCTCTCAGTACCGTAACCAGGATGAGGCAGACGAGGAGGTCGCCTCGTCACTTATTTTGCCGATGTTTTTGTTGTTACTAAGAATTAAACAAATCTCCGGGGAGGTGGCGGGCAGAATGTTCCCCTGACCCCCATATTGGGACTTGGTTAGCCTCGTCTGGTTTTTCCCTCTGGTTATGGCACTGCAAACAGTGTATCTATCCTGATGAACCGACTCGTAATGAGGCGTCTCATTCAAGATCTGCACCACTTGAGGATATTTATGATTTTTTTGCAAAATGACCCCATTTTATGCATAATGGAAGTCTCAAACTTAACATGAAACAGTTCATTTCAGTTACTTAGGGGGTTACGTGTTAATCGTCAAAGGTTAAAGCAGCATTGTCAATGAAAAAGTAGCCGTATGGACACAAATTTAACTCATTTAATTTATGAAGTATCTCCTCTGTGTATCACAGTCTATTATAGTATACATATGAAGTAAAATAAAATACAAAGTCCTCGGATTTTGATCAAATACAATAGTGTGTATTGTGATAATATACATAGAAAATTTACATTATGGGAAGCAAACAAAGATATAAAACTTCCTGACACATCATCAGGGCCATCACCAGGAAGCCAACAACGAGGATGCAATGGTCAGCTCCCTCCCCCCCCCCCCTCCACCCACACAGGGAAAGAAAATTACGAGTATTTATTATAAAATCTAAAAAATATTAACAAATAGAGCCGATTCTGATGACACGGCTGGTTATGAGTTGGCTCACCTGTGTCTACACGGTTTTGTTAAAACTTTCGAATTAACTCGGGCTACCACATCTTTGACACACTTCCTGGTGTTCTTTTTGTATTAACACAGCTCGTGTGCAAGGTATGTGCATGAGGATGTGATAAATAAGTTAGATCACGTTTTTGTATAAATAATATCGTCTAGCATTACAGTATCCGGATCCGGATACGGATAACAAAACGTCTGATCGAATATCAACATGATTAATGGAAGAAACTATTTTTAGTTTAAATTAACATGAAAATAAGACACAATACACTTATGTGTTATTTTCACGACCATGACTATTTGAAAAGCATAATAAAGGGGGTTTAATAAATGATGTTTATATATGAAGAAACCTAATATGTTATACCTGAAGTAGCCTAATATACATATTTTAAAATCGAAGTCGCTGTCGGTGCAGCTGAATTTTGTTCATTTTTACAGTATATACGACGTAAGCAACGACACGGACATGTCCATTATGATTGCAATGCTTGTTATGACAACTGTGTAGTTTAACTCGAGCCAATATTGAAGCGCATCGTAAATAAACGGAGATTTAATCAGATACAATACCGAATCTACCTAGCGTGGACGCCGCCATTTGGCTTTGAATCACGTCACTGGATTTGTGACGCATGGCGAGGGAATGACGTCAAAACATGACGTCACGCACGTTCAAGCAATTACGTTTAGTATGCGGTATAAATTAAATACATGATTAGTGCCGTAGAATATAAAATATATTCGGTTTCGCCCCGACAACTTTATAGGGGCTCGCTAAATCTCGCCCCAATAAAGCTGTCTAAGGCTCAACAGAATATATTTTATATTCGACGGCACTAACCATGTATTTACTATATATACTGTAACGTCGTTTGATGTGGCTTTTACGTGACGTCTCATTTGCTCAAACGACCTGAAGAGTGGTGTTGTATACAATATAATATCTTAATGAATATTGCAGATATTATGATCAAATAAAAAGCATTCAATTCATCATACAAATACCGTTGTCATAGTAACAAAATGTTAATTTGACCAAGAATTTCCCGAAGACAGTTTTCTCGCCACGCGGCTCATATGTTATCAGTCAGTAGACTCGGTACGTATTCGGTCAACACAGGTTACCTGACAATATCCACAGGCATTTCGTCGGTAATGCGATAATTTAACGGCGCTGGTAATACTGAATACATTACAATGATTACTTCTCTTGAGATTAAATAACGTCATTTGCTTGGTATTTATTGTAAGGTATGCAACTTCTGGTCGGACACAATCTCGTATTGTTTATAAAAGAACATGTTTAAAATTGTAATTTTCTATGTATTATTTTTGTATTTATGCAGGATAACGAGAATTCTCAAATAAACATATGAACCTGCCACTACAATATTGACGTTAGAGCATGAAACACATTATTTCATTTATTATGCTGCGAGGTCGTGTCGATATTAATTGCATAATATGTTGTAAAGCCGAAACACGACGAATGCTTCTGGCAATATCAGGTTACCTGATAAATAATATTGGTATACACGTTTCGCCTTGTTGTGCGGTCAATACTTGGTTTTATAGACCCGATAAACATGATATCGTGTCGATATCACATTTATCGGGTCGATAAAACGACGTAATGACCGATATTGTGAACATTACGATTAATCTTCTTTTACGCCATTTTGGCGCAATTCATAATCGTCATGTTCAGCGACTTTGCTGGTGAAGAGCGTGATATGAATTTCAATGACGTCCAATAGATTTTAGCCAATCCACAACGTCGCTCCGCCTTCAGGTCAATATGACATTTGGAATCAACTTTCTCAGGTCGATATGCATTTATATCGAAGATCAATCGCAGACACGGATATTTCTCGATTGATAATACAATAGTGCATTGACTAGTTACGCATATCCGGGTCACAACTATATTCGCTGGTATTCCATTGGTCCGACGTCGTCACATAACGTTACTGAATGACGTCAGTGTAAATAACGACGCAACGTCAACAAGTCCAGGTTAAAGGTCCACAAAAAACATGTTATATTTGTCCATTCTTTAGCACAAACAGTTGATAAATAGAAGAACTGTACCCATGCTAGTGCCCTTTGATGTCAAATTTATCGGGCATGGCTCGGAAACGGTAGGAATTCCGAGGCGTACCTCGGAATTCCTACACGTTTCCTAGCCTTGTCTGATAAGCTTTATATCTAAGCACGCTCGCCTGGTACATGTATTCACTGTGTATTAAAACACTTGTCTGGTGCGCGTGTTGGATATTGCACACCATTATTACTTAAAAATGCCACAGTCAAAAAAAGAAACTGAATATTGCACTGACACAATTTAGCATTTGATAACACCGAATGGTGGATGCGTATCTGTGAAGCAACTGTTATCGATGTGTCCTATTATTTGCCATCGAACATTCGTTTTTAAAAGCTTACCTTAATAAATAAAATGTCTGATCTTTACCGCATAATATATTGGAAAGTCCAATATCTATTTTAAGCACATATCGCCCCATGTATTGAAAGAACCCGGATTAACTGTACTGAAAGTTGTACGTGTGTAAATGCGACAGCTACGTATCTAATGTCGCGCTTTATTGATGATATAAATTAATTATGTTATGACGTTTTTACCAGATCTAAAAAAAAGCAGTGCGTAAAGTCACAAGTTGAAGCATAGTATGGGGCAATTGCTCAGAATCCGGCACCTCATGTTAATTTTTCTTTGTTAGTGGTTTATTATTCATCTGGGATCTAACTTTCCGAAAAATGGGGGTGCCATTTTTGTCGGACATTTTCAAGATCGTTTCAATGTCATTCAAAATAAAGGTCCAAATCCTGGTATTTATGCCCTAACACCGAGGAATTGGTTCATTTGAAGTATCAATATCTTCTGTGATAATTAAGCATCACAATGATTAAAAATGAACTGCAATCAAGGATTCTAACAACAACTACCAAGGTCAAGGTCACAACACTATATTTTCAAGGTTACCAAGGAAAAAGGCAACTCCTTTTTAGTACTGCTATACCAGTATGGTGTAAATTCGTATATCATTAAGGTATTATACTAGAACATATATCTCTAGAGATCTGTAACATAATGATACATTTTCACCAGCCACGACAAAAAGAGACTTAATTCGTTTCTTACTAGTGGAGCTCGTGATGGTCTAGTACATTAATGCACCCTGGTTTTTTTTTCTTCTCGTGGTTGTTTTATATAATAAATATTCAGGTTTCAGAACATTACGGTGCTATTTCTTTGCAATTAAGTTCAAATGTCGTTTCACGGTCATTGAACATCAAGAACAAATTGATGCTATACATGTACATACTTTTAAAACATATTAATTAATACATTCGGCATACAAAAAAGTGTAAATAATTTCATTGATATTGATAATAAACTTATGTGTAGAATAGAATTGCAGTCGTCAAATGTCAATATCATAGTAGGTCGAGGATGTTGATACTTTTAAATTCAACAATAAAACTGCATGTGTATTCTTTATCATAATTCCGCATTCATTAATCTTAAGACATGTATTTCTGAAGCAGAATATCTTCAGAAATGTATATATGCCCCCTATGCGATAGCGAAGGGGCATACTGCGTTGCTCTTGCCACGGGGGCATATCCATGTTTTGCAAACATAATTCCTAGTTATGTAATGTGTATAACATTAACGGTTTACGACTAACCAGTATCTGCCACATTCACTATATGACTTTTCACAGGTCTATACTTGGCAATCGTTTTATTTTGGTGGCCATTTTGAAAGTAAACATGATTGCCGAGATTATTATGTCGTTGCTAGCAAAGACATTCTTATCAATAGCAGATCATGTTGGCTTATTTCACTTTCTCAAGCAAAGTAATGGATGTGTGCACCGGCATCATTACGAAGTTATTTTTAGCATATTTGTATTTATCAGAAAAGGCAGTTTGGCGGCCATTTTGAAATGTAAATATGGTCACGTATAAGAAACGGCATTACGACATTTCTTATACAATATTTCGAACTACAAACATACGTATATATACAAGAGTACGCCCATACTTGTCTTACATTCTTACATACCAACCTATTTGAAAACGTAGTTTTTGGCGGCCATTTTGAAAATATAACCGCCATACATTGAAAGTAGTGTGTGTTTCTGCTAGTAAGATGCAGAATATATATTATTCCCATCTTCTGAGCAATGTATATGGTTGTCAGTTCAATGAGAACTGAAAATTATCATATTCATATCATGAATGCATGAAGTTCCATAACCTTGAAATGACCTTGATCGTGATTTGAAAAAATGGCACACGAATATTTTTGAAACCTTATACATTCAAGTTTATAAAATCATCGGGTGTCAAAAATTAACACGAGGTGCTGGATTCGTATACGTATAGGTACATTTGCTCCCGAACTAGTAGCGGACAATGTCTATAAATGCATTTCATAAGTTAAACCTAAACCAGCTCACGACCGTGACCTACGACACCACCCCGTCCCCGCACTCAGTGGCGGTACGTATCGTATATACAACGTCAATACTGTGCGCGTGTGCAGATTGATCTAGGACTAAGCTGATGAAATACTGAATACCCACGTTTTGCCTTGGCCAATCTTTATGTGATGTCGTTGATACGACTGTTTTGTCCACGAGATTGGTCGAGATATGACAATCCACGTGTTTACCATAAGCTGATGTTTTAATATCTATGAGGGCAACAATGAGTTTAGTATAGTATAGTATACACACACATATATATTGGGATAGGGGTATATTATAGGGCAGATATTGGGCTTACTATGATCACAGTGGAAGAAAAACAATAAGGTAATATTAGGCAACCTCATTATAATATGCACTATGTTACTTATCTAGTTTAGTTATAAATAGCCATTCCATTTTGACTTAAACTGTTCATGTTTGTTTTTCATAATTGCTATTGTTTCTTCAATTGAAATTGTTTGTAGAAGGCAGAGATTAAATGAGTTTAAAGTATGTATTGTTGAAGAACATTTACATTTGAAAAGTATTTTGCTAACAGAATAATGAAACTAATTAATATAGATTTATGTTTGTATAATATGTTAATATTGCACAATAAGATGTATTCGTAAGTTAAATTCATGTTATATCCCAGTACTTTTGATTTTATCAGTTGATTTATATCCGTCCAAAATTATTGAATGAATAAACATTCCCAAAACATGTGTTTATTAGAGTCAAAATTCACACAAGTTGTATTGTTTTATCTTGCATTTGAATACAAAATAATTGTTTGGAATGATTCTCATTAGGTATTTATACTGAAATGCTCTCAGTTTGGTACTTATAGTACATTTGTAAGGTAGCGAAAAGATATTTTTCCAATCAATATTCTGAACGTTCAATTCATTTTCTCATTTTTTAACGTGTTTTAATGTGTTTAATCTCATCGATTGTATATGTATATTGTATACTATTTTATTTGGGTTTTCAGCTGATATGATTTTCGAAATTAGA
Organism: Conchocele bisecta; assembly: GCA_029237695.1. Taxonomy (NCBI): domain Eukaryota; kingdom Metazoa; phylum Mollusca; class Bivalvia; order Lucinida; family Thyasiridae; genus Conchocele; species Conchocele bisecta. Next base: position 11,348,726 of record CM055270.1, on the reverse strand, counting down.
TACGCAGGTGGGTCCGTGTTTATAGGTTCTGTTTTAAGTTTTTCTTTCCAATCATTTTTAATATTACCTATCAATGTGTAGAACCGCAGACAATCTCCATTAGGTAGATTATATAAGTTTTTTAAATCATGGAATTTGCAGAAGTCCTTTATTCTGTAGTCATATATGTTTTTAATATATAGTATACCTTTATTGTACCAATCTTTATATAATATGGTATTGTTATTGTGGAGTTTTATGTTACGTTTGAATTTATAAATGCTTGAATATTTATCATTTTAAGTCCACAATTTTCATAGTTCTGGATAATTACTTTCCTTGATATCTTATCTGGTTTGCCGTCCCAAAGAAATTCATACATGCAATTATTATTTCATCTGGCGGATTTTCTATTACTGTCAGCGGATATACAAGTTTGGGAAATGCAAATGTTTTTAGTACAGTTATCTTTCCAATCAATGTTCAATTCCATTTTTTCCAGCTATGTTGACAGTTTTGGAATGACTTAATCTTGGGCATTAGATTTAATACATGCAGTTTCGTTTTATCGTTTGTAAATATTATACCTAGTGTAGAGGCTTGGTCATTTGACCAGGTATATAAATTGTTGTTGCACCATCATGATTTATTCGAGTTATTTCTACTTATTCCTAATTTTAAGATAGTACATTTTCCTTATTTAATTTTAAACCTGAAATTTTGGCAAAATGTTCCAATATTTTAACTGGTATTACTGTTAGGGGAAATGACCAAGTGCCGTTGGTGTGGTATGGACCTGGCACCAGGTCAGGTTATTCTAATTTCAGGGCTGAAATGCAGCAGGTTACATTTATATTTTCATTTATATTTTTCCCTATTTACTAAAATTACACTTATTATTACATATAGTACACAGTTCGTGGATTTAAAAATTAATAAGGTTACTTACTTAATTTAATATTATATTTGTTTTCTACTTGTTAAAATGGTTAATGCATGTATATGTAACATCGTACATATTGAAACTTGGAACACAACTTAAAGAATAAACTCCCATTTCTGCTAATACCTGTACTACACCACAGCCTGATTGCGTTAATAACGTCCATGGAATCAGACGGATTGATTAGATGAGCCTGAAACATGTTACAGCTCAGGCTCGGACAATCAAGCTGCCTAATTGCGAGTTGAGATTGCTAACAAACACCCTTTTCACCTTCCAGCTATAAGAACGTGTTTTTGTTTATTAGCCCTGCAATTAGTTTATTAAAAGTTCACATGTATATATTTCACTGTAACTATTTTATTGTGTGTGTAGCCCTGCCCATAAGCATGCTTTCAAACTGTGATTGGCGGTTTGACACCGAAGCGTGCATACAGCATAATGCGTTTCTCGTGAAATTCCGACAACAAGGTGTGACCTCTGGATCTAAATATAACATTGTACTTATTATAAACATGATTAATTTAATACATATTGGTGAAATGAATGGTGAATGTGGTGCTTTCAGAGCCGAGCAACTAGGAAAAAACAATCATCCCAATGTTAAAGCAATAGATATGAATGGCCAGTTCGACAAGGCCGTTAGTGTGTAAGTACCAGAAGTGAGATTATACATGTGTGTGGCTGTGACTGGAAAAACGCGGCTTACGGTTTTTGCGACCAGTGCAGATCCAGATCAGCCTGTGCATCCGCACAGTCTGATCAGGATCTGCACTGATCGCCATTCCATCAATGAATCACCTGTCATACACATAACAAGCGATACAGATCATTATCAGGCTACACGAGTGCTATTTGATCAGGATCTACACTGGTCATAAAACCCATGTGCCCTATTTCTCCAGTCATAGCCACATATATCTATACCACAGCCACCCACAAGTTGTGGGGACTAAACCTCGACAAATCCACAGACCTCGTATTCTTGCAAGTTCAGAGTCACGGGCTTAGCGTGATCTAAAAACTGTTACACCTGTCTCTGAAGTCACACGACTGCGCACCACTCTGTGCCAACTACTATTGGTACCTGCTCGAGTATATCTTTAATTACCCGTAGCAACACGTTATTTTTATCCAGATCTGTAATTTACATTAAGGAAATGTTTAAAGACTTTAATAACCAATTGATTCCATGTTCATACCATGAGATCAATGAAGATCCTGATGAGACGGCTCGTTTTGGAATGGCTTAGCTGACCATACACAGTGTGTGAAAACACTGGGTCTGTTAGTAAATAATTATTACCCCATTATAGGTTCGATATTATGACAGTAATATGAACATTTGGAAAACTATTTTTGCTATTTTCAATATTTTTGTTAGAAAGTATACATTATTACCACTCATATGAACCGTCTAAACCAGATGGTTCAAACGAGTGGTAGCAACATATACTTTTACGCAGAAATAAACAAAATACTCAATTCATTCCAGATGGGAGCGTAAAATCCGGATGAGTAAATCACCACTGGAGAGAACATGGTTATACCACGAGATCAGGCGGTGTTAACATTTGCAGAACCTTTTAGCTATTTGCTTTATTTCTCTATCAAAGTATATGTTGTTACCACTCACATGAACCGTAGAAATTAACAAAATAATAAAAACAAAATCAATAAAAACTATTGTATCCATATATATCAATTAATTGTTTTTATTTCTGTGACATATTTTTATTTAATTAATATTTCAATCATCCATTTTATTCCAGATGGGAGCGGAAAATCCCGATGATTAAATCGCCCCTGGAAAGCACATGGTTATACCACGAGATCAGGCGGTGTTATCTGGAGCTCGACAAATATTTGCAGGCCAAGGAATACGGCGACCAATCACTGACCGCCGCAGTTGAGGCCGAGGACCAGGGGTCCGTTTCAATAAACTTCTTACGACTAAAATGTTCGTAAGTGCAAACTTTGATAGTCTGTAAATTTCACATTAACAATGTTTTGTTGTAAACAATTATTGAATTTACATTTATTGAGCATAGGCTGCATATGCAGCCTATGCTCAATAAATGTAAATCCATTAATTGAAATTTACAGACGATCCTAAATTTACATTTTAGTCGTACGAAGTTTAGTGAAACGTACCCCCGATGTGGCAGCTACAGGCGACCGTACTGACTGCACCGGCTGAGGGTACAGACTATTTAACCATTACTTAGTTACTATGCTCAATTAAATCTTTGACCCCTAAGTAACTGCACTGGATTTGGAAACGCTCATTTTCCAAACAATCCAATCGTCACAAGATGATTTTCAGACTAGTCCATTTAGGAAAATGTTTTTTTTTGTTCTCAATGGAAATTACTTGCAAATGAGACTGTTCGTCACGAGCCGGCTCATCTTGATCTACACTGTTTGCAAATATATTGGAACCGCTCCAAACAGGACACCCTCGTAGGTCCCCAGGGTGTTCAGTTTGGATATTTATCACTGTAATTAAGACATTTTAGCTCTTCATGACACATTCTAGTGTTTTGCAATCAGGAAAAGTCGCTGTAATCATTGATATACAACAGCGAAACACATCCAAGTTAAACATCCATATTTTCCCGACTGTCCGGTTTAGAGGGGTTCCACTGTATCACTATACAGGTCTGTAGCGTTGAAAGGGTTAAATTGTGTCATCTGCTGTTCATTTTTATGGACCCTGAAAAATAATTGGGGTACATACAGTCACGACCCTGTCCATCTGACCATCCGTCCATCTGTCCGAGATTGGTTTTCGGCTCCCTACTATGTCTGTTACCGTAAGTCGGATTGGCTTGCAACTTCATATACTTATTTGTCATCAACCATCTGTTCTCAATGTCAATTATAGAACTGGTATGTGGCTCAGGGGTAGGATACAGGACTTCCATACCGAAGGTTGTGAGTTCAAAACCTGCTCTAGGGATTAAAAATACGTTCATAGTATATCCATCCCACTGGTCTGTCGGATGATACTTCAAACTGTTGTCCCGGTCCTACATGAACTTAGCTGTTGCTGGGACATCAAAACCCATTTATTTCATTTCTGTCTCTTAGTCTGACCGGGATTTACATTAAAGTTTTCGACTACCTACTATGTCCGTATGTCAGATGTTTTTGTCATCGTCCATCTGTATATGGCATAAGGTTGATTGATTGAGGTGGTATGTATATTCAACAGCTAAACGGACATAACACCTCAATCAATCAATCAATCAATCAATCATAAAGTGACCTGCCATGTATCATTTCGTTTTCTATTTCAGTTAAATTATCGGAGTTCCAGGCAGCATCAACTACGTTTAGTAGGAGGGCAAGCACCCATAAAATGAATTATGTTCAACCCGAGAGAGCAAAAGCAACGAATACTTTAAATCAGTGCATTATATCACCCTGAACACGAATCCGGTGTCGGTCAATCAAATCAGGTGGGACAAGGTCATTTTTGTTGTCATTAAGTGCACATGGCTCAAATGAGTGCAAAGCTCACTCTATTTTGATAATACAATATGTACTTGCATAACATTACAGAATAATCCGATAAAGTATGTTTTATTGGTGATTATTGTTTTATGGGGCATATACAAAGCAATTCGGTTTTCTCGGACGTCTCTATCGTTGAGAGTAACAACATATTCAAGATGGCCGCCAAGCATCAATATTTAGCCTGAAATGTGTACTTATTTGATGAATGAAAACAAATATGCACGCATAAAACCTTTCGGATACCATGCATTAATTGTAAACATAGATGTAGGCTATCAAATCCATATAAATCCAAGATGGACGCCAAATATTCATCAAGATCAGGCAGCATTATCTACACTGTGGTAGACCATTTATTGGTACTAAGCTAGATATGAACATATTAGTTTGATTTTCATCTGAGATACAATATTAAAAATATAGATAAATATTTATGCTCTTCTTAAAGAGCGTGTTTGATTCAAATTGGCCGCCATATTTTCCGAAAACTCGAAAGTTATTGAATATAATGTTTACTTTTGCTTTATTTATGTATACTACTGCATTCTGTTAGGCGGTTAAATCAGTAAGTTGGAAACACTTAATTTTGAAGTCATTTGTAATTGTGTTTATTCGAAATGGCCGCCTCATTTAGGCTATTTTAATATAGTGTGGTACTGGTAATTGCGTGTTTCTTTTCATTTACTTTTAAATGTAAGCACAAAATGTTCTTAGGAATTATATAAGTGTATAATTGTGTCACTATTCCACCAGTTCTAAACATTACAAGCGCCCGGAAAACAGATGTAATCACTTAGTAATATTTATTTTACTGATAGTGACGCGCGTTGGTATCAGGATATTTTCATATGCAAATAAGGCATGATATTTTTGACTTATTTATACTAATGAAATGGGTCACCTGAAAAAATAATATTTTCGACAGATTATAATTATAAAGTATGATCATTGCACATCAAAAAATAAATACAGAGAATAAATAGTAATATCCGTTAACATTTCAAGGAAACACGGTTATCGCCCCTGATATCAGTGCGAACATTTTCGTCAAAAATGTAAAATGTATAATAATGCCAATCAATACGAGGGGTAATGGTGAATGAATGTTCATTTTGCCAGAAAATGCCGTACGTACAGAATATACAAAAGTATCTATATCACTATATTAAAACCTACTGCGTGGGCATGTACCTTTAAGTATATGTCGTATGTTGGTGTGTATAGACACGGACGGTGGGAACTTTCTGATATAATTCTAGATTAACATAGAATACTCAACCATGTTCATTTTAATGCGTTTAAAGTATTAAATATTATATTACACATATGGTTGTGATATTACAATGCACAGTTATGACACTTACACATACCAAGTAAGGACATTATATGACTACAACATATATGATTACAGTGTATGGTATTCTCCACAACAATGTCCTTCATAACTGTGATACATATACATACATATGCATTCAATGTATATTGTATTATGATCGCATAATACATTTTTATAACTTTTTTTCTTTATATGTACCAAACAATCACATGAATGACCTCAACATATGTTCCATCATGAATTCACAACATATTGATCTCGATCGCATTATAGTTTAATATCCATACGTATGTGACTCACACATACTGATTCATTAAATTCTTCCTATGTACATACTACATGCCTACCAGTATATGACTTCTTGATATTATAGGTCATCCAAGATTTTATTGTTAATAAACACAGCATATGCCGTTTATGAACTGAGATATAATGGTCTGGATAACACCTTGCATTGAATTCGTAGAATAGAGAGTAATGTGAATATGGCTCACACATACTGGTTATTTATTCATGCATGTACTTACATGGCCTAGCACATGGCTACCGGTATATGACTACTTAAATGATACGTCATTCAAAAGTTTATTTTATTTTGGGCAATAACAACATAACATCATATGGTGAATATAAACAGAGCTTCGATGACCATGATCACACCTAAGGCTCTACATATATACGATATGTATTTGTTATATAATTCCCCAATTTCAAGTAATTGATTATGTCTCTTGCTACACCGACAAGCACACTCGCAGTGTCCATATGCTGTGTTTACAAGTTATTGGTATTCCATGTTCACGTTACTGTCGTCAATATTACGACTTTGTTAAACTAATAAATGTGTCGATAAATACTTTTAAGGTATAAATGGTGAGAATATAATGTATGCAAATGCAATTCAGTGTCTTCTATAGCGCACTAATGTGGACATTAGCATACTACTTATATAGCTGAAGATGCGATGGCGTGGTTTTCGTTTTCATATCCAAAAACCTAAGCATACTTCTTCGCTATGGAAAAACGCTGCTTTCATTATGTGGGAAGTGAATAATGGTAGTTGTTACGTAGCCAGTCAAGTTCAGAATTCATTAACTTCCCTTTGATAAGTCAATCGCTGTGCCTACCTTGTCGTGTACCGCATTAATACATTGATTATCGTTTTTCATAGATAGATAGTAGGCTTCGTTATAATGGAAAATGACACAATAGCCGCATCCGCATGGACTGTACCGGTATCTCATGGTTTCGATGTATGCAACAGACCCGTAACCAGACATTTATGAAGCAAGAAGTCTTTTCGATAGCTTGAATGGCCCGAGGCAGCTATGGGATTACGAGGCCATGCTCTCTCAGACAATTGTGAAATCCAGATGGTCTGAAATACCATTTTATATATTCTCAGCAAAAACTGAGCACATACATGTAATACGACTCTCCTGCTTGCATCAATATTATAAAATGTCTACGTATTGACAATAATTATTATTTTAGTGCATATGAAAGAGTGGACATCAAGGCACGACGAGGGAGGTTGTGGAGGGGTTCGTCCGATCACACCGACCACCTGGTTACGGACCTGTTGCAATAATAAAATGCAACATTGGTGTTCATGGTCGTGTTAACGATACTGTGATAGAGTTCCGGTTTAATGTGTAGTGGTTTTAAACGGACTATCGACAGCTCATTTCATTTGCATGGATGGGGGCGGGTAACTGAATATTTGCATACAATTTCTATCCAGCCCTGACATTAGACAAACCGGATCTACTGTCAGGTCTTCAACACACGATAGTAACTTATCCCCCCTCCATGTAAACGTAGTAGGATTACCACTGATCGTATTACCCTTATAACGGGGTTAGCCGGATTCAACTCTCGCCTACAAGAAAGCTGAACATGCGAATAAGGGCCAAGCCAGGGATATCGCGCTCCCCGGCAATTATCAACCCACCATCGGTAATTATATAATAAATTACCATTCACATGCTCCCAACCTGCCACTGTATTTTATTTCTATCAGAATACAGGTATTAGACACGGGCATTATGTTGATTCATTCAACTGAATGAATACCTAGATGTAATTGTAAATATGTTCCTGTTTCCTTTGACATTGTCAACATGTATTATGTTCCACTTGAAATCCGAGATCGTGACTATGAAGTCGTTTACTAACCATTACCATGTTACAACTTTAATTTATTGTTATCCATGAGTTGCACCAATACTTTGTTGATAGCTCATATTATAAAACTTCGCAATATAGTAGCCATATTGGTAACTAAAATGGCGGTCATAAAATATTATTCTTTATGTTGTCATCGGAAACACTAAAACATTGATTGTATGGTGTGGCATATGCTACGTCGTTGATGACTACCCTACTTAATATAGATGTGTCAGAATTGTATCCATGTATTTCTATCTATGTAAACGCATAATGTAAGTACCAAACGCCATATAATAATCAAATCAGAATATATTTAAGACAAAATGTTGATACCTGGGGGCCATCTTGAAAATCGAAAAAATACACACCGGTTTGAACCACCATAAAAACGAAGCGTCTCATATATGTCCTAAGGAAGAATATTCAACAATTTAAACATCTTGATCTGATATTTGAAGCATGATATGCACGTACATGTCCATCTACTGATATCAAATATGTTTTTGAACTCATTCAGTCATTGACCTCTTTGCACTTAATGACCTCAAAAGTGACATTGTCCCACCTAATTTGATTGACCGACACCGGATTCATGTTCCGGAATGTATGATGTATCAATCTAGCATAGTCGTTGCTTTTGCCTCTTTCTTACATGTCAGCCAGTCGTTTACAGAAATATAACGATGAATTACGCCACTCAGCAGCAGTAATTTACACCACTCCCGTGCTTACCTTTACGTCACAATGGTGTGTTTTCTTCGACCAATCAAGTGATGTTCTCGGACTTGCCCTCTCAATCGCGAGACAGTCACCGTCACTACGGCCCGCCTCCAGAAATTAATGTGCACATCCCTTAGCCTATATTTTACTCTTGATTCGCTTTGTGTTTATGAAGAATCATGTGTGAAATGTAAGAAAATATTTATTCAACCAGATGAGTTGATTATCTTGAAATAATGATCTCGCTACGCTCTCTCGTTTGTTGAGCGTACGGACCCAATCATTTCAAGATAATCAGTCCACCTGGTTAAATAAACAATATATATTTAACTTCCCTACCACAGCCACCTCTCTATAACATAGCATTGTGTGTCCGACCATTGGTGGCTGTTGTAGAGAGTTTGCACTGTATCATGTTTAACTCATATGTGGCTGTGACTGGAGACATGGGGCTTATCGGTTATGCGACCAGTGTAGCCCCTGATCAGGGCCTGCACCGTTCGCTATTCCGTCACACCCGTCCTGTTTCTAACAAGCAATACATATTGTTATCAGGCTACAGGATTCTGATATTTGATTAGGAGCTACACAGGTCACAAATCCCATCAGCCCCATTTCTCCAGTCACAGCCACATATAGATACTGATCCACTGATTACTGATATACGCCGCAAATGTCAAAATTACAATACAGTTAACCCTATATTCATTTTCAATCTAGGTGAGGCAGACGCGGATATTCAGAAAGCGATCGGTGACGTGAATGCAAGGATAATTGCCGGAGAGGGCGTAACAGCCAATGGAGAGACGGAAGAAACATGGAAGGAAGATGAAAACGTAAACGAGAGTGCAAAGGTCAAGTCTGAAGATGCAGCAGGAGATTGAAGAGGCAAAAGAAGGTACTGAAGTATTAGGTCATAATCAATTACCTAAATAGATAGTCTTTTAGTTAAATATTTGACCACAGAGTCTTTATTAAAATAGTTAAGAAACTGTATTGGCGGTACAGTGAAACCTCTCTACACCGGATACCCTGGGAGGTCCCCAGGGTGTCCGGTTTAGAGAGGTTTCACTGTAAATCAGGCATTTAAAAATTCTGAGCCATAGCTGTGTGCAATGCGATCATAAGCTGACATTATCACCCGGGATAAATGACCAAGACGCTCATCAAAAATAAGATCTCGGATGTTTCTTGGTGTCAAGTTTAGAGAGGTTCACTGTACAATGTGACGTCCATATTGCAGCTATGACCAGCCAATTAACGGCTTCAATAAGGACGTCTCATAGAACTGCCAACACAGTTTCTAACTATTTTGATAAAGGGTGGGGCGTATCTGCACTTTATCCATCAAGTCACTGAAATATTATGACTATGTAGTGATTTCTCCCATAAGATGAAATGGGTAACATGTTGAAGCTTAACCATGCAGCTTCCCAGGTCTAAGGTCAAGGTCAAATAATTTACAAGTTTACACAACGTTCCATAAATCTATCGGAATAAATAGAACGTATTATATATTTCCGTTTATGACCATGTGTGACCTATTTGTTCACTTATTTAAATTTTCCTTGCATCGTCGTCCGGTATATTATGTGACCTATTTGTTCACTTATTTAAATTTTCCTTGCATCGTCGTCCGGTATATTATGTGACCTATTTGTTCACTTATTTACATTTTCCTTGCATCATCGTCCGGTATATTTTCTATTTGTTCACTTATTTACATTTTCCTTGCATCATCGTCCGGTATATTTTCTATTTGTTCACTTCTTTACATTTTCCTTGCATCGTCGTCAGGTATATATTCTATTTGTTCACTGATTTACATTTTTATCGTCCGGTATATTCTGTGACCTATTTGTTCACTTATTTACCTTCCTTAACTTTCGTGCTGATACATGCCACTATAAAAACCAGTGTAATAACCTTAAATAATTCGACACAATTTATTATGAGAAACTCATAAATATATGGTTTCCCACAATGAAGATTGTCCCCATAGATATAGTTGGTATTATTGTACAGTGAAACGTCTCTAAACCGGACACCATGGCAGGTCCCCAGGGTGTACAGCTTAGAGAGGTTTCACTGTAAATCAGGCATTTGATCATTCTGGGCCCTGGTTGTGTACTATGACTTCACGAACAGACATTATCACCGGAGATAAATGACCAGGAAACTCATGAAATATATCACATGTGTTTTCCTACTGTCCGGTTTAGAGAGGTTCCACTGTACTTGTTTATGACAATACTGATATATTTGGATAAACAGGTGACGGGAAAAAATCACATGACAGTATATAGTATATTATTAATATATTTATACAATGAGAGATTATCAGATTATTTTTTCCGATCACCTGTGTTTGGATACAAATTGTTTTGGAAACTCCTATGAACTATGGGTTTTCCCAAAACAAATGGTGTCTGAATACTTAGGGTTATTACGGTATGTCATTCTATTACTACCGCTCTCGTTTATTACGCTAGTTCCGATTGACACATTGCCATAAAATGAAATTAGTTTCCAACAATGGCCATCTGTGACTGCCTTTAGGCCAACTTTTGTAGTTGTAACTAGCTTTTTGTTATTATTCTTGTTTATTTGAGCAATTTTCATGATTTCAAGTATTTTGTTCTTCGATTTTGTGTAACGAGTGCTAATAGTTCTGTGATGAGGAGGAAATTCCCTGGGCTAAATGTGACTGTTCACAACAAAAATGGGATTATTCTGCTGGAGCTCTAGATAAGGCGTGTATTGATTGATGTATTCCACGCAGTTATTTTTGCTGAATATACATTAACCCTTAAAGGGGCATATCAGGATTGTTTTAAAAATAATGATATAAAAAATAAACTGTTTTCATCATGGCCCTGTGTAAAGTGGTTTAATTTAAGATATATGACGATACTACGTCTGTTGGGTTGTTTCAATATTGACCGATATCGGTACATAAGTATCAGAATGTTGAACGCATTTTTTTTTACAGTATTTTTTCAAAAAATCCTGATATGCCCATTTAAAAGGTAGGAACCAAAAAGTGTCGTCTACTGTTGTTTCATAATCTTTCTTCTTTCTCATGGTTTGACAGTACTTTAGAATCATTTCCATTGGAATGGATGTGCTCCATAAGGTTTGTAATGCAAGTTTGTCTGTGTGTGCGTTCATGGGTCCTGTTAAGAACAAGACGTTTGCTGGAGTTTCTTCTATCTGCCATCGGGCGAATTTGTGTCCCGACACGCCAAATTTTCTTGTTTCCATTTGCTTTTCAAGGTGGGAAATGTGTACTTGTTCAGAAATCTAAATCTAAATCCTAGTGTCGCGCAATATTTCGTTCAAGAGCTTGTGCATATTTCTCCATATAAACAAGCGATTGCCATTAGTGCTGATCATATTACTTTTGGGGTTGGAGCTAAGTGACAATGGTGTGGAATGGACCTGGCACCTGGCCAGGATGTTCTAATTTCAGGACTGAATATATATTTGTATGTAAATATTCAGTTCTGATTTTGGAAATTTCCCTTATTATGAACAGGTTAAATACGAGATAGTCCAAACCATTGGCCCGGCCTTAAATGACCTTAGCTGTTGATAGACCGTTAAAACCAATACTTCATTAATTATCCATATAGAAGGGATGGATTGTGGCGTAGAGGTTGTGAGTTCAATCCCCGCCCTTGGCATGAAAAATACCCCCGTCCCTAAATGACCTTAGCTGTTGTTGGGGCGTAAAACCCATTCACTTGCCGGATTTCTCCAATCTGCCACTAGGGGCATGTGTGTGCTCACAGGCCACATATTCTTGTTTCCATTTTATTTTCAAGATGGGAAATATACACTCGTTCTGGAGAAATATTTCCGCTCCGGGGGCCCGTTTCACTAAACTTTGTACGACTAAAATGTTCGTAAATGCAAATTTAGAATCGTCTGTAAATTTCAATTGATGGATTTACATTAATAATTGTTTACAATAAAACAGTGTTAATGTGAAATTTACAGACTATCATAAGTTTGCACTTACAAACATTTGAACAAAGACGGATAGTACGACTGACTAACGTTTACTTTTCTTGTATTGTGCTGGGGATAGCACTGATGGATATTTCTGTTAGGTTGTTGACTTGATGTACAAATGCCGCGCTACCGTGGATGTTTTATTGAATAAAAAGTGTTCAGGGAATTTGTTTAAAATTACGCGGTTTTCTCTTTCATGAGTTTTTTCGTTTTATTTGTTAAGTTTCAAATATCTAGATAAGTAATTTTTTTCCTTATTTGTCTTTCATGAAGTTTTTTGTTGATATTTTGTTAAGTTTCAAATCTCTAGGTAAGCTTTTTTACTGATTTATCTTAAAATTTAATTAAGAAATAGCATACAAGCTAACAGTTCTGTAGAATGTACTCATTGACATGTGATTTTTTCATATCACATAGATCTAGATAAGCAGCATTGTTTTCCTTATTTATCATAACAATTAAGAGAAACGTCTTGCAAGTCAAGAGTTTTGTGTATTGTATTTAATGTTTTTTTTCTCATATCACAAAATGGAGAAATATGAGAAATAACTATTTATTTCAGTTTATCTATTACAATAGCCATTACATGTAAAACGAATATGAAACTCGCCATGACAAAAATGGGCTTATTATCCCCTCGCTGATAGGCAAGATTGGATATAGCGTTAGTCCATATGCATGTGTACGTTAGTAAAAAGTTTCATTTTTCAATAACTTACAAACCGCTTATAAAAACCGAGAAATTGTTCATAGAGTGGGCGGCAGGTGGGAGTATGCGAAGGGTACATTTAACGATGTATTTTTGGCTTTCTTGTTACTTGAGAGTTGAATCCTGTTATACTCATGTTAAAAGTAGCAGGATTAGTACTAATCCATTTACTTTTACGGAGTGGAGCTAAGTTGTGGTCAGGACCTGGCACCCGATCAGGTTATTCTGATTTCAGCGCTGAATATATACTTTTTGTTTTAATAATCAGTTCTGATTTTGGGATTTACCCCATTGCAACAGATAACATATGGGATTCGACCCCATTAACCCGGTCTAAAATGACCTTAGCTATTGACAGGCTGTTAAACACCATTAAATAAAATCAAATGAAATCATGTAGTATGAAAATGATCTATATTGCTTATTATAGGCATGACGGGTGTTCCATTGCTCGATGAGGAACGGTGCAGAACCTGATCAGACTGTGCAGATGCTCAGGTTACGTGCTGATGTGTATCTACACTGGTCGCACAACCCATACACCCATTTATCCATCACAGACACATATGGGACCTGTTTTTTTTGTGGGGAAAAGGCACCAGTATGATTTGATTTTATGAATCTCCAGTCATCTGGTTTCAACAATGTACACTTTCACTTGCTCGCTAAAATCAGTTTTCTTGATCTAGCAGCCTGTTGAATGCAGTCACAAGATTCCATCATATAATAGTTTCTATAATGCTTCCTGTATATAGATCATCATGTACAAATGTCACTGTCAACGCGAAAGGTAAATTTAACGATGGCGTTCATCCATACCGGATGTCACTGTCAATGCGAAAGGTAAATTTAACGATGGAGTTCATCCATACCGGAATCGCGATATCCCTGGTTTGGCTCTAATGTACATTTTTGGCTTTTTGTAAATGAGAGTTGAATGCAGTTATACCCATTGTAAGAGTAGAAAGATTAGTATCCTATTACCTCAGGGTGTGGGGCTAAGTGAGTCTAGTGTGATGAGGACCTGGCACCAGATCAGGATATTCTAATTTCCGGGCTAAAATTGAATACTGTCTGTTTTCATGAAACCAGCCCAAATGTTGCGGCTATATAAATAATGCAAAAACAATAATGTTGGCGATAATATTAATTATATATATAGCATAATTTATGAATGAGCTTTCTTTTTATTTCGCGAAATTTAAACCAATATTGATTTTATTGCGAAAAAATAATTTTCTCGTGTTAGACATCTTCACAAAGTCTATGTGGACTTAACATGTGTACATTTTTCTAATTTCAGAAATAGAGGACCGATTTTCAAAATTTAGCTTGTTTAATTATATCATTTCCAAGCTATCTAGCAAAGTTCCTGAGTCAATTTACATTTTTTGTCTCCTCTCACAGTTTTTACCCCCATGTTAAATTCCCATGCATATCAATTTTTCGTAATAAAATCAACATTTTACCAATTTTGTAAGAGCTTCTCAAATCACCTATATATAGATCTAAGATAAGGGTTCATTCTCATGATAGACCACATTTTCTAGTTTTTGCATTATTTTATATGGGTTTAAAATTTGGGCAGGTTTCGTGAAACAGACAGTAGATACATACATTCGGGTCGCAACAAATTCTGATCTACTTACCCCAACATTTCATGATGTCACGTGACGTTGCCGAATAACGCCTCTGTAATGACGCAATGTAAACAAATCTGCATTATTTTCAACTAAACACACACGATATATGCTGAAGACTGTAGCATAAAACGTTACCTGATAAATATAATACCGTGTATGTCTTAAAAAACAACATAGTTTGACAGCACTTTAGAATCATTTCCAATGAAAATGATTCTAATGTGTTGTCAAAGTATGTTTTTGATGAGAAAAATAGAAAATAAAAAAAACAGTAGACGTCAAAATTTAATTCAGCATTGTAAGGGTTAATCGGGCTCGACTGAGGATCGGTAGGAATTTGATAAACTTGATACCAACGACATGAGCATGACATTCTCTATATGTGGCTGTGACTGGAGAAATGGGGCTTATGGGATTTGTGACCAGTGTAGCTCTTGATCAAATTGCCCACTCCTGCAGCCTGATAACAATTTATATTGTTTGTTAGGATCATGCCGTGTGCTTCATTGATGTAATGGCGAACAGTGCAGATCCTGATCAGATTGTGCGGATGCACAGACTGATCTGGATCTACACTGGTCTCAAAACCCATAAGCCGCATTTTTCCAGCAAACGCCACATCAGATGTTTGTTCGTTTTTATTTGTTCATTGTTGGTTAATTAAAAATACAATATTCCCAAAATAGTCTGTGTAATTCTACTTTTTAATAGCCCAAAACTCATTGGCTCATTTTATATGAAACATACAGTAGTGTGATTGCTTTGCAAATCAAATTAATGGAGAAGTTGTGCTAATTACAATGTTACAAAGCTTTGCTCGTTTTTAGCTCGCCTGCACGAAATGGAGAAGAGCTTATGGCATACCTCCGGCGTCGTCTGCGTAGTCAGCGTCGTCGGCGTCAGCGTCGGCGTCCACAAACTTAACGTTACATGTCTGATAACTTCTGTTTCCATTCATGCATTCCTCAGATGACCCTCTATCATGCTGTATCAAATCCATGACCCATCGTCCAACCCTTACACCAACGTCAAGGTCACAAACTTAGCACGTTCAAAAACTTTACGTTGCGGTAAATGTTGTGCAACTTCTGTTTATTTAGAGGGAATGCCTTCATATTTCATATATGCATTCATCTGATGATACTCTATCGTGCTATAGCAAATCCATGACACACCGCCCACCCGTTACCCCAATGTCAAGGTCACACACTTGACCCATTCAGAAACTTAACGGTGGGTAAATGTCTTATAACATCTGTTTCCTTTCATGGAACGCCTTGATATTTCTTACATGCATTCCTTATATGACCCTCTATCATGCTGTAGCAAATCAACGACCCACCACCCAACCCTTACCCCAAGGTCAAGGTCACAAACTTTGCATGTTCATACACTTAACGTTGGGGTAAGTAGCTATCATGCTGTAGAAAATCACCAACTAAGTGCGTTCATAAACTTAACATTGGGTTAAATCGTGTATAACTTCTGTTTCTGTTCATGGCAAACCTTGCTATTTTATAAATGCATTCATTTGATGACCTCTATTATATGCTGTAGCAAATACATGACCCACAACCCAGCCCAGACCGCCCCACCAAATGTCAAGGTCACACACATAGTGCGTTTACAAACTTAATGTTGGGGCAAACTTCTGTTTCTTTACAGGGAACGTCTCTTCTGTTTCTTTACAGGGAACGTGTTGATATTTCATACATACAGTTGTCTGATTAGTGCGTTCATAAACTTTACGTTGGGGTAAATATCTTATTAGGTTTGAGGCGGCTTTCAGCTGCGCCGAAAACCTATTGTATTCGTTGGTTTTTTTTTTTTTTTTTTTTTTTTTTTTTTTTATTCAGCCGTTCAGTCTACAGCCCAAACCGCTGGTCGGATCGACTTCTAATTTTGCATACCGATTCGGATCAAGTGTGAGCAGAGACTTAGAGATTTTCAGAAATCTCTTAATGCCACTTTCCACGAAACCGGAAGTGACGTCATACTTTCTATAACTTCCTTATTTTCCAACCAATGTCAAAAATTCTTTTTGCATTGGAAAGCTGACAAAATTGTCTATCTCGTACTCGCTGACAGTTCTCGGCTATCTGGTAAAATAAGAGAGCTATAGGCATTTGAAGTTGAAAAATGTACATATTTTTCAACGATTTTGCCGAATTTTT